>JAWNPL010000145.1:11012500-11200000 GCA_035047545.1 Drosophila paranaensis
GCCCCACTGGAACGAGGAGCCCTGCACGAGCATCGCCGGCTCGGAGGGCTCGTTCTTTCCGCCGCGCGACATCACCAAGTCGGACCTGGTGCACATCTACGACAAGGACCTGTGCCGCATCATCCCACTCAAGTACGTGGAGCGCGTCGAGAAGGACGGCCTGGCCGCGGACCTCTACCGGCTGCCCAACAACTCGTACGGCGACTCGCGGAACAACCCGGAAAACAAATGCTACGACTCGGGCGACTACGAGGCTGTGCGGGGCCTGCAGAACATCAGCCCCTGCCAGTACGGCGCGCCCGTCTACATATCCAATCCGCACTTCTACGAAGCAGACCCGCAGCTGCTCGACGCCGTCGAAGGCCTCCAGCCGGAGCGCGAAAAGCACGAAACCTACTTCAAAATACAACCGGTAAGAGAGATCTCTGAGCTCTGCTCCCCTAGATATGCTGGCTAAATCTAATGTCTGTCTAGAAACTTGGAGTGCCGCTGGAGGGCAAGGTGCGCATTCAGCTCAACCTGAAGGTGACGCGCGCCAAGGACGTGCATCCAGTGCGTGATTTTCGTGACTTCATGTTCCCCGTCATGTGGCTCGAGGAGGTGGGTTAATTAACAGCCGCATAAACATCATCCACATCATCTGTTAATGTGCTTTGCAGGGCATCTCGGAGCTGACGCCCGCCATCAAGGGCTGGCTGTACCTGGCCACGGTCATAGCGCCGCACGCGGTGCCCATTGGCTCCTATCTGATGATCGTGGGCGGCGCCTCGGCTGTCATATTCAGCTTCGTGCGTGCCTACCAGAACTTTGTGTTCGCACGCGATCCCTCGCTCGAGATACTCGAGATGGGCCGGCGCTCGCTGCGGCGCGGCAGCAGCTTCATTGCCCACCAGCAGCACAAGCTGCTGCTCCACCAGCGGGACAGCTACGCGCTGCTGCGCACCCACATGCCGCATGCCATGACCGCCTGCCTCGATCCGGAGCGCGACAGAGACGACGTCCAGCCGATCATCGACTGTGCGGCGGGCAATCAGGAAGTTTAGCTTTAGTTTATAATAGTTAGTCATAGGAGTGTATGTGTGAGTGTGTGTGTGTGTGTGTGTGTGTATGTGTGTGTCTGTTGATTAGCTTTAGTCACATTCTGGCCAAAATCGTGGCATAAACAGCTGCCAAATGGTTACGTTGTTACAGGGTATTCTTTAGTCGATTCACTTCATCTGCACGACAATTTCACAATTCATCTTCTTGCAACCAAATGCCAAATCGGGTTTGCTAGTTATACACATACATATCTACATATAATATATATATGTGTCTGTAGATCTGTAGATCTAGATATATATCTGTAAATAGTTCTAGTTCGCAACTTGGAAATAATTCACTAGTCATTTTTACAATGTGAAAAATGCGAGCTCGTTTCTAGTTTCTAGTTTAGTTAGCTCGGCTAAATTAAATTCCTAATTCTAATTTACATTTAACTAGCATTACGTATATATGTATGTATGTATGCATAGAGAGAGATTTATTTAGGCAGCGGTTGTTACGCACAATTTATACGATTTTCTGTATATGCAATAAAATGTACAACGTTTTTTATCTGGCACTCGGAGTGTTGTTGCTGCTGGCTCAGAGCCTTCCAGAGAGCTGATAAATCACGGACAGCGCTCGAATGGTGAATGCAGTTGCATGAAGCATGAACTGCCCCAGACGTAATTTAGGAGTAGCTGCTGAGCCACAGCCAATTCGTTGAGCATGCCCTGTGGGGGATATCCTTGGGCAGGGTATGCTCAATGGAGGCCGAAGAACTATTTGGGTTCAGCTGAAGCTAAAGATTGACTAATAGAGAAATTTATCAGACACAGAACTAGTTGCTATAATTTAATGATCATTTTGCTTGCTATAAATAGATGCAGGCATTAGTTTAGTGAAATGAAGAGCAGCCGAGTCTGAAAAGGAATAAATACTATATATACCGAAGTACTTTCTTTAATGATATATATACTCATATATAACAGATATCTAAATTGAAACATGCCTTTATACTGCTGATCAACTGCTGGCCGTGTATACCCCATCAAACGGCCTTTAGCTAGTTCTTCGTTAGCTTTTGATTGACGCAGTTAAGACTTTTGCACAATTCTGCGAGCTACGTTTGGCTTCAAACAACACACACACACTGAAGGCTCGTATGTGCCATAAATTATGTGGCGGCAAGGGGTAAGTAAGGCAGGCGCTGCAAAGCCCTTTGTTTTGCGAAAGAAATAAAAAACAGGCACAAGAAATATGATGTTTTGGGTGCTCGAAAGTGAAGAAAGAAAGCGGAAAGAAAGCAGAACTTGGCTGGCAGCCAGGGCCAAGAGGAGCTGGGAGACGGCCAGAGGGTCGCTGGCATCAGCATCAGCATCAGCATCAGCATCAGCATCAGCGACTGCTTTCCGGGTAGCAGCTATAACAAAAGCATTTTCATTTCATTTCATTTGGCAAAAATGTTTATACAAAACCAATTTTACAATTTTCGATTCAATTTCTGCAACTGACATTTCACTTAAACGAAAACCTTAAAGGCGCAATTCATTTGGCCCCGCCCAGCGACCCTTTGACTGTGCTCTGCGTAATGTAACAGAAATGTGTGTGTAGGCGCGCTCGCTCTGTGTGTGTGTGGGCGTGTGTGGGCGTGGCATGTTGGCTTAAACACAATGCCAAAGGTCAAATGATGTCCAGTTTTGTTTGTCTCTCTCCCTCTCTGTTGTAATTGCACAAGAGCAATGAAAAAGTTGCCCTAGCTGCAACTATATATGTATGTGTGGGTGTGGTTGTTGTTGCTGCTGTGGTTGTTGTCGTTGTTCATTTGCTGCGCTATTTTGGCACATTTTGTCACATTTTGTCACATTTTGGCTTAGACACTTCGAAACGCATAAAAATTGTGTCCAACTGCTCAGCTAATAAGCGTTGACACATGTTGCCACAGTGCAACGCCCCCCATCGTCGCATTTACGCCCACAGCTCAAGGACAACGGCGAAAAGTTAAAAACTCATTTATGACGCCGCACATCAAATCGAATAAAAACAATCTTCATCGAGCCTTTTGCCCACGTATCGAATGCGCGTCGAAATGGCCCAGAAACGTGGAGCCATATGCCGCAGCAGGCTAAGGGGCAGGGGCTGGGGTAGCACAGAAATGGCTGAAGTAAATAAAATGCCGGCGAGCAGGCAAATGGCACTGCGAGGCGGTGGTGGGCTGAACTGAGCTCCACTGAGCCGAGCCGAGCCGAGCTGAGCTGAGCTGAGCTGAGCTGAGCTGAGCATTTGGCGCCAGCTGCGCGGCCACTTAGGCCGCATTGGGAGAGCGTTGATGGAATTGCTTATGAATTATACAAGAATATTAAAACGTGCCCAGGCTGGCAGCTACAACAGAAACATCAGGCGCCGCTTTTTCTCTCATTACACTCTGTTCAGCCAGTGGGTGAGGCATATCAGCTCAAGACTTGGCAGACTCGAGTCAGCGAAGCTGATAAGTCTCTTTGGGGCTGGCACGTATTCGAATTGAGCATCTGTAAAGCAAGCAACGCCCACATGCACAGATGTACTCTGTCAGAGACAGAGCAGAGTATTGCGCAGTCAGCTACGCCCGAGTGCAGTAATCGCATTTTGGCTCTATTTGATTTCATCTTTGCGCGGAATATTTCAATTGCCAGCAGGCAGAAAGTTTGCTGTAAATACTTTATTGGAAAAGTATGTGCCAAATGGTTATTGGACGATGAGGCCGATGGGCGATGGGTGATGGGCGATGTGCGGGAGGCGTGGCATACAAACAAATTGGGCGCTAAGTTGGCCGTTATTGGTTTTTATGCGCGTCGCCTGCTTGCTGAGAGGGGCGACGGAGCAGAGGCATCATTACAGCGAGCATAATTTGATATTTGTTTGCCCGAATGCGCACAAAAGTTGCTGACCTTCTCCTTCTCCCTCTCCTTCTCCCTCTCCTCCTTCTTCTTGTTCATCTGCTTCTTCCTGCTTGTGCTCTCGATGTTTACGGCTTGATGATGATGGCATAATTGGGGCTGTGATTGCGGTTGAATGCGAATAGGCGAAGAACAATCATTTTATGTTCGATATATATATTTTTGTACATTACTGTTATATTTAGGGGCATATAATTTACAGGCATCGTTATATATAGAGTAAACATATCAAGTTAGGCACGAGCTATACACAAATACATTTAAATTAGTTAAAACTTAAGTTGAGGCTAAGCATTCAGTCGGTCAGTCTCACACACAGCACACACACACGCGCACACACGTACGATTCACGCATTACATTACCAAAGATATCATTTTAAATTGTAACAGCCAAAAAGCAAATTCAAATCTTAACGAGACAAACTATTGGTTTGTATATTAGCTAACTGCAAGCAGTGCAAACCGCACAGCGTAGCTTGGTTTCAGTTCACTTGACGATGCTTCCATGCTTAGGTTTGTTTCCTTGCTAAAAGCAAGCAGTGCAAAACGGTTATAGTTTCATACCGCTGAGCTTTCTATAGTCAAAGTGCTGAGGTGTGTGCACACGCTAAACGGTTATTTTCGAGTTTTCCAATACAACCACCTGCGCATTTGGCTGCCCGTTAAGAATTGGAATAAGCTGCGGCAAGAAAACTGAGCATTTCTCAGTGATAGCGGGAGAACTGTGAGATGCTGTCCTCATTGGGCGGCGCCACCAGCAAAATGGGCTGCAAATTGAGCCCGGTGATGTGCGGATTCGACTTTCGAGAGCCCGCCAAGCTAATGGCATCCGTCAGATACGCATTATTGATTTCACCTGCGGGCAAAGAATCTTTAATATAATTCTAATAGTAGAGCGATGGGTTTTTAGACCTTACCTTTGTACAGAGAGTTCTGGTAGATGGGATCCGGCTGCAGGCGCACGTGTCGCGTGGCCAAAATGAACGCCAACGTGGCCAGAACGACGCCATCCACGCAGCCGATGATGGCCAAGGGATAGGCCCAGCGTATGCTGCAGAGGCCCAACTCGAATCGATTGGCCTCCGGGCCACAGATCTTGCGAAAATCATCCGAATTCCAGCCGAAGGGGAACGCAGCACAGGCCACGATCATGCAGAGCGCTGAGAGCGATAAAACCAGAGTCGATTGATATTAAATTACGTGAGAAATGCTGATCGAAGCGCGAAACAAGAATTTAACAATTCTAAATTGAGCCGCATTTCGCAACGAGATTACATTGCGAACACTGCAACAGCAGCAGACATTGAAACGTGCCCAAAGTGTGAGCTGCAATTGCGATATCGTTTGTCAAACCGACTTCCGTTGAAGTCAGCAATTGAAACTGGAAACTCTCAATGGGGATTTGGGCTCAAAGCACACACACACACACACACACACATGTATACACACCTGATATTATTTGCATCCAGCCACAAATGTGAAAGACGCGCGTCGACTTCATGAACAGCAAACAAACCAAAAAGAATATCGTCAGCAAGGCCAGCCCAACGGCCGCGATCATGAAGAATGTGGCCAGCTGTAAGCGTTAAGAGAAGTCAAGTCAAGTCAAAGGTTTCCACAGAGAAATGGGCTAAGAACTACTAAGAACTGTTAAAGCCTAGCCTTGATTGGCATCTGTCTAGACAGCATTAACTTGAAATAGCTTCTGCCTTCAACTAGTCTCGTATAGAGTGCGCATTTACAGGGTATTTTTATGGTCTAGCTTCCTACTTTGCTCGAAGCTAAGCAAATACGCACCTGGAATGAAAACGTGGGCACAGCAAATATGTTCTCCCAGCGACGACGGCAGTTGTCGAAGATCTCATCTCGCTGGCACTGCTGCCAGAGGCCCAGCCGGCCAGCGCTGTCGCTATCCGGATCGCCAATCCACTCTGCAATGAATACACACACAACAAATAGTATAAGCTATATCTATAGTGCTGATCGATCCCCACTCACCTGGCGTGACAAAGGCCACAATGCCTATGATCGCGTAGCATATGGTGAAGATGGCCCAGAGCACGCCAATTGCCTTCGAGTTGCGAATGTATTTGGAAGCGTATAGATGCGTCGTGTCGACGTACTCGATTTTGGTGCCCATTGCGTGAGGTTTCTGTCTTTTGTTTATTGTTGGCTGTTAAAAAAAATGTTAAGCACGCTTAGACATAAGTTAAAACTTATTAACAACAGCAACAACAACAACAAAAACAACAATGAGAATTGGGAGTAATCAGCAATTGTTGCTTACTTCTGTTTTGTCATGTATTTGCTTTTGTGTTTAGCTGGCGAGTTGTAAGCCTATTAATTTGGCCAGCTTTTAGTTTGCTGACCTCGATACTGGCCGACTAAAGAAATGAATTGGAGCTTGAAATTAGTTGGGCCAAAAAAAAGAAATTGGCGCTGATCAAATCAAATGTGAAATCAAATGTGAAATGCCTTTTCCAACATTTTCCTCAGCAACTCAAACGTTTTCCCCTTCACTTCAATCACAGCGAATATTTGGCCAATTAAAAAATCGAAAACCAATATGCAAATCGTTGCGGGCTTATGTAAATCTCAGAGTTAATTGTTTTCGAGGGGGATAAAGCTGTTGCCTAATTTTCACCAACAACAGTTAATTCTATGAGGCCAAACGAGTCGAATGCGCAAAAATCATATGTCAAAAGACAACTCAAACGACGTTATGCAAAAAGCGAAGAGAGATAAACTAATAGCTTAACGAGCCACACAGACACACACAGAAAGAGAGAGTGAGAGAGCGAGCGAGCGAGCGAGAGAGAGGGGGGTCACTTAACGAATTTTGACTCTATCTAATTTTAGCTGTGATTCATGGCGCAAAAAGTTGCAAATGGCCAAAAGCTGAGCGGAGCAACTGAGCGTCTGGCTTTGAGCTGTCTATCAATAAACATGTTTTTCCATTTTGAAAGTGTGGTAAATCTCTGTTCAATTCATCTCGCTGCTACTTCACAAATAAAATAAATAAAATTCCGAAAAAAACCCAAAAACAAAAGCTTGACGAGAAGAAAAAATGCAAGTGAATATTCAGTGCATTGTCTCACCAAAAGAGCTCCCACCGACAACGTTGCGTATGCGTAATTTATTAAGTTTTTATGCTTTTTTTTATCTTTTGTCTTTAAACTCATTTTTTCTTTTCGTTTTCGTTTTTTCTACGGAAGCAGCACAAAAGAAAAAGTGTAACTGGCTAGGTTTTTCGTAAGTTGAAGACCCCAAAATTTCGTTGGTTCAACTAAATGAAAAGCAAACAACAATAAAATAGAGAAGAAGTAAATGACACTCAATTAAGGTGGATAGAGAGATAGAGAGAGAGAGGGACAAAGAAAAGAAAACGCGTCCGAGTCCGTGCAATTACCATAATAATGCTAATAAGTAGAGGAGCGAGCCAAGGTTCGCCAGCGCAAGAACCACTCGCCTCTTGGCCCAACCCATTAACATAAATATTATGGGCAAGCGGTTAGCAGTCCATTGAGGGTCGCAGCACGTGAGTTAACAAAGGCGTCTGGCCAAATCGAGCGATTGGCCGAAACGCTTTCAATAACAATGGAAAAACTGAACGGAGACTGACTCACGTAGCGCCTGAAAAGCCTGGGAAAGCGAGCTGCCAGAGGAGTGGGCCAACTCGAGAGTCGAGACTCAGACTAACCGCAGACAGATAATAATTTCCTGCGAGCGATCGTCGGACAATTTAAATGAAAACTGAACGTGAGTATGCATATATACTATGTCTGGCACAGATACTCGGTGCGGTAATTGCAATTTTCAGCTGGCAATCACATCGACCTGGCGAGCCACCCAATACGGCGCACACTGTGAGAAAAAGTTGCCCAAGTCGAGCTGAAGGAAACGGCAGGCAAAGTGTCCGAGCAGCTCATGAGTTGCAACTGGTTTGAAGTGCGAAATAACTTGGCATAGTAAATCTAATAAATCAATACTCTTTTTTCTCTATGTGTATCAGAAATTAGAGTATATGCTAAATGGAATAATTAACAAGAATTCCATGAGTTAAGTCTTAAAGTTATTTTTTGTTCAAGTCAGACTTTAGCTAGAAGTTGATTTTAGACTTCAAATTGCTGTCAGCCAGTTAAATTTGAATGTAGCACTGCTTTTCGGGCAGTGCATTGTGTGTGTACTTCAATGCATTCTTTGCGCACTCGCATCGATCATGAAAGAAAGAAAAGAAAGTGACCAGCGAGCGGGACGAGTGAGTACTGTAACTGGTCTTGTGGTACGGCCATGACGCAGCACGAAAGGCCGAGCTGAAGAGATGTTGATGGGGGAGACGGAGATGAAGAGATGGCGAGTAACTTGCCGAGATGCCGTATCTACATCCGTTCGCCCAATGAAGCTGAGTTGTTGATGTTGCTGATGTGTTGATGTGTTGCTGCTGATGATATTGCTGTTGCTGTTGCTGTTGCTGCTGCTGCTGCCGGCCGGCGGGCAGTTGACCATACAAAAGTTTCACTTGGCAGCTACATATGTGCACCAAAATCAGAAATCAGCTTTGAGCTGTAACATCAATAGCAAGAGTCCGCCAGAAGACGAATGCTGTTGTTGCTCAAGTCTGCTGCAGTCGAAGCGACTAAAAACGCGCGTAAAACGCGCGCAAGCCAAGTGCCTAAATGCCAAACTAAGAAGCAAGCTAAGCTGAGTGTGTGTGTGTGTGCGAGTGCTGAGCATTGCATATGGCATGAAATAAGGTCAGTTGGGTAATGGCTGAAGCGCACTTGTTGAGCAAAACGTGGCATAAAACAATGAGTCTGCCAACAATTTGACAAACTTGGGCAGAGAACGCGCTAAGTGCAGCGGCAGCGACTTGGCTTTCTACTCGTGCCACATGTGGCAGGCACTTTGGTCAGCTCGAAATGACTTTCTACTTTGAAAGAGCCGCAAACATAAATTTCACATTAGGCAGAGGCAACCGGAAAAGAGGCGTGGCTGGCAGGGGGCCATCGGCGGAGGGAGGGGAGGGTCGTAGCTCTTGACTTTGATGGCACCCGCTGCTAATTCATTTTCACGATTTTCAGCTCTTTAGCGCTGCAGCACTTCAGATTTCCACGGCTTTTCACGGCTTTTCCCGGCTAATGCGGCTTAAACGCATCTTCAGAGCTGAGCTCGTGCGTGCGTGCGTGTGTGTGCCGTGCCTCGTGTTCCGCATTGCCAGCCAGCCAGCCAGCCAGCCAGCCAGCCAGCCGCCCAGAAGAGTTGTTTGTTTACCAAAGCTCGTTTGTGTTTTGCCTTATTTCATCTGATTTCATTTCAGTTTTTCGGGCTGAGCAGCTAAGCGGAACCCTTTACAAGTCGCTCCAAGGGGCTGGCGGTCACTTGATTAACACATCGAATAGTTACTACACCAAGTTGTTGTTGTTGCTGTTAACTGGAAGCGCCAAACTTGTTCCGTCAGACTGAGCCGCAGCAAAACATGAAACGCTACAGAATTATGCGGAAATGTCTTCAAAAAGCTGTTTTATTTCGTTTTTCTTGCTGCCTTTTTTGCCAGGGCGCACCAAAGTTGTAGAATGTTTTTATTTGCTGCCTTTCTGCGGCTTCTTCTTCTTCTTCTTCTTCTTCTTCTTCTTCTGCTTTCTGGCTCATTTCTCCCCTTTCGATCGGCGTTTGCATATGCTTATGGCAGACGATTTCTTTTTTCGCAACGGAACCCGCAAACCGTGCACAAATATCGCGGTCAGTTATCCAACAGCATTTAGGTACCGATCAGGCCCAGTCAACAGCTTCTACATGGCGTGAAGAAGATGTGGGTAGAGTGGGCAGTAGATTCTCAACATGTCTCTCTCTCTCTCTCTCTCTCTGTCTAACTCTGCCTCTGCCTGTCTCGCTCTCTGGCGAATGTGTCGCCGAGTTGCTTATTTTTATTAGATCACGATTTTTAATGTTGGCAAACATTCGCGCATTCCTACGGCCCAGCGAGCTAGCAAATAAACAACAACAGCAACAACTACAACTATGTGGGCCCCAGACAAACATACATATGTATATACATAATAGTAACTCACACCGAGATTCTTCAGTTATTTTTCTTCATTTTTTTCGTACCTTTAGCAGGTGCGGATTGCACGACAACAGGGGTTTGGGCCGCGATGCTTGGGCGCACCTTAAAGAATTTCGCATTAAACTCTTGGCATAAGGTCAGATATAGTTCTCTATAGAGAGAGTTCTTAGTTGCGCTAGATACATAGTTATAGCATTTTTTTTTGCTATATACCTACTCTCGATTTTAGCAAATCTTTCAGTTGAATATATTTCATTGAGTTATGCTATTCAGCGTGAGTCCTAGAGATCCAGAATCATAATTATTTTAAACATAAAACGAAGCAATCTAGAAAAGGTTTATCATGCAGCCGCCCCTGTTTGGGCGCCCTTACGACACGCTCAACTAAAAGTCTTCAGTCTCCAGCTTAACAGAGTCCACTGCTTGCAACATTAAGCGCCCCATATTGGGCGCATTTAGGGCGCCTATTATAGCAGCCGCCACGGCGCTGCCGCAGAGGTGCATTTCGAACGAAAACAACAAAAAATTGTGCCTCTTTTCAGGTTTTTCACGTTGCCAGCGCGGTTTTTGCTGTGCCTCTTGTTGTTGTTGTTGTTCTGACTGCAGTTGTTGCAGTTTCAGATGTTGTTGTTGTTGTGCCTGTTGTTGTTGTTGTTGTAGTTGCAGTTTTTGAAACGCACGTCTTCAGAGCAACATGGTCACTAAAAGGTGTTCTATGTGTGTGCGTGTGAGTGTATGACTGAGTGTGTGTGTGTAATGTGAATGTTGCTTGCAATATTGTTTCAATTTTTGTCGTTGTTGTTGTTTCTTGTAGGTTTTCACGTTTTAATGCTGCTTGAACTTTGTTTTTGCTACTGCTGCTATTGCTGCTGCTGGCTTTTTGCGGTTTGTTTTAATGTCAAATCTGCAAAAGCAGCAAAAATTGCGAGTTTGCAGCTTTCAGCCGTCGCCGTCGCCTTCAATTGACATTTGCACTTAGGTTGAAAGAAACTCGAATTACTTTTTATTTTCGTGTGTGGCTTACAATTCTATTTTGTTGTTGTCAGCCAGCAGAACCGGTTGATTATTTCTTGTTTTGTTTAACGTTATTAAATTGTTTTGTTGCCTTTGTGCATAAATTTTGAAGTCGCGAATAGCATAGGAAGAAACGTTACTCCAAACGGACGAACGAACAATTTCGATCACGATTTGCCGCTGTGAACCGTCGCGTTTGGCGCTCAGACACGAACTGTAGCGGTGCTCGAGTCTTGAGATCCGCTTGGCATTGGGAGACAATCACCTCTGAAGACACGACACACTCGCGCTCTCTCAGCGCGGCTTACCTGCAGGCAGTGAGCGAGCGAGTGAGATGGCAGGCGAGCGTTGCAGGTAGAGTGAGTGAAAGAGAGAGCGGGAGCGGGAGTGCATTATTGTGACAGTCGGCGCGCCTCAGATAAGTGGAATGTAAATTGTTTAAATTTCTTTTCAATTATTTTTGTTTTTACTACAGATAAATGTGCAGCTATCAAAGTACTAAAAGTGATTGTGTTCGTTCGATTCTTGGAAGAATTATTGAAATTTCTCCAATTATCGCATTTCTGTGTGCAACGAGAAAGAGAGAGGCAACGAAGAGGAAAAAAACACTGAGTATACGGTTTGATATGGCTTCTCTACCTGCAGGATGTTCGGCGAATGCCTGCACATTTCTTTTATTTCCTTTCTTTGTTTAGGCAGTGCCTGGAAAAATAATCGACAACCAAATAAATCCAAAGTATTTGCTGTGATTTGATGACTGCATGTGAGTGGAAGAAGATATGAAACTTGTAGAGCTGTATATTGAATTAAACGTTTTAAAATAATGAACTTTAAATTTTCTTAAATCAGAAAATTCATAAAATGAAACAACAAAAAATTTATAATCATATATTTTTCATATATTTATATATTTTCATATTTTTTTTTCAAATTCAAAGTTCCCGCCTTATGCGTATGTAATCGGTTATGGAGCCCTGGCTTTGCCCCATCACTAGCAACCACCTTGCACAGCTGATAAGCAGCTGGTTTATCAACTGGCCACACGACCTTTCAGTGTCAGTGAGCAAGAAACCAAGCGGAACGCACGTAGTTGCTATACAATTTTTAGCATTTGTAAAAATTCGTTGTTTTATTTCGCATTTATTAAGTAACTTGTGATAAAACCCTCTGTAAACATGATCGAAGTGAGCAGCGCAGATAAATTGGCATATGTAAAGTCAAAGATTGGCGAATATCTGGACTTTCCCAAAAAGGGAATCGTTTTCCGGTGGGTTAGTTAGCTTTATTACTACATCTAATTGTTGTTCCATTACATGTGAATATTTTATTGGCAATAGTTGAGTGCTTATCGGTTGATTAACTTGTGTCGGCCTTTCTTATCTCTTATTGCCTCACAGTGACATATTCGGAGCACTGACCGACGGCAAGGCGTGTGTTTATCTGCGGGACTTGCTGGTGGAGCACATACGCAGCACGCATCCAGATGTGGAGCTTATAGTGGGTCTGGACTCACGTGGTTTTCTTTTCAATCTACTACTGGCCACTGAGCTGGGTGTGGGATGCGCGCCCATACGCAAGAAGGGCAAGCTGGCGGGCGACGTGGTGTCCGTAGAGTATAAGCTGGAATATGGTTCGGTAAGTATTCAGGAATCTACACTAGATATATATTCAAATACTCTATCTATAGGATACCTTCGAGCTGCAGCGCACAGCTATCAAGCCTGGCCAAAAGGTGGTCATAGTGGATGATCTGCTGGCCACTGGAGGCTCGCTGCTGGCTGCCAGCGCTCTGGTTCGCAAGCTGGACGGCGTGGTGCTGGAAAGCTTGGTGGTTATTGAGCTGCTGGGACTTGATGGCCGCAAGAGGCTAGACGGCGACGTCCACTCCCTGATACAGTACTAAAAAGATGCAGACTTTCCATAAATGCATTTAGATGGATTTTACCTCAAACATCGCCCCAAGTGAATTTTTATAAATATTTTTATAAAATTTGCAACGAGAATACTTAAACGAAACGGTTGTCAAACGAAACAAAATTAGTGCAAATATATGAGTGAATATTTTTATACAAACTAAGAGAAATGTCTATGTAAGCATAAGAAACTTTATAAACTCCCCACGGCTGCTAGAGCAACCTTCTGCTCTCTCTCTCTCTCTTTCTCTCTATGTTCGCAGGCGAAGCATATTCTCTCTGCGCATTTCGGTTTCCATGTGCTGCTCTTGCCGGCCTTGCCTTGTGCTCAGCCATAAACAAAAATGTTTGGCCTGTGGCATCATAAAAAGCTGAGTGAGCTCCTCGCTCGCCGATAAACAAATCAGAAGCACACGCAGTCACGCTCCCGCTTCCCTCGAGCTCTCCTCGAACGCTCTCAAACAAAGAACGGCGGCAACAAGAGCTGCCACATAGCGACGCCGGCGCGAATACTGAAAAATTTGAAACTGAAACTGACAGTCGGAAAGTCGCGAGCTGTTGGGAGAGAGTCGATTGGGCGACTGAGCTGCTTGGTGATGAACGGGCTGCGGGTAGGGGGTGGTCGGGGGCAATCGACAGTGGCATTAGCAGCCTGTGCTCATTTCGCATTTGAATTCATTCGTGAAATGTGCGTCGCTCGGAACGGTGCGTTGTTTGTCTGCTCTACTCTGTGCTCTGTGCTCTGTGTTCTGTGTTCGCTGTGTGTTATGTTTGCTGACTGTTCCGCGAATCTAGAAACCCATCTGCTCTGTCTCTCTCTCTCTCTACCTCTCTGCCTCTCTCCACCCTTTTCTCAAGCAGGCCGCAACAGTTTCGCACGCCCACCAATTGCGAGTGCTTTGCCGTGTTTCGTTTAAAAGTAAACTTTTGCATTTGGCGCATATAAAATCGCAGTTGCTGTTGCTTCAATTAATATTGATTGAGCGTCTTTCAATTGGCAAACAATCGAATCACAACAACAACAACAAATAGTAGCGAAAGTCGAGCGGGCATGGCAGCAATTGATAGTGTTACGTATACGCCGCGTGCGCCCACATTTGTTTTGTTTGCGTGCTTCTGATTGTTTGCTTGTGTGTGTGTGTGTGTTGTGTATTCTTGACTTGTGTGAGTGTCGTGCGCCAATTTGAATGAATTTTACATAAATGCCAAACCAAACTTGGAGCACTGCCTAAAAAGTTGGCAAAAAGTGCGCAAATAGCGCGCCAATTAAATGATATTGCATATTTGCAGTTACTATTTATTTATGGCTCTATAAACAAATTAAAATTTAGCTGGAAAAGCAACTCGAGACTGGGCGCTGGCAGTGCACCTGGCACGGCATGGCAAAACAACAAAACTCACACTCCCACTCCCACTCCCCGCTCGAGTAGAGTCGTAAAAATCAATAATTGACATCTTGACTCCATGCAGCAGCAGCAGCTGCGGCAGTGACAGTGGCCTCCTGCCACATGGGGCAAACGAGTTATAAAAGACACCCCCGAAAAAAAGGAGCCCACCGAAAATTCACTTATTCGTATTTGTTGCTGCTGCAGTGACACAATTTCTGCTGTTTGCTTAGCTATAAATACGGAATACGGCGGAAGTTCGCACAGCAGCAGTTGAGATATACTATATACATATATATATTATATATATATTTGTCGTCAATTATGCTGGGCATGTTACATTCACTATACTAACTATATACATATATCTATATCTTTACTCAATACTACAGCACAACAACTAAATTTAGCTAGAGCAACAACAGCAACAACAACAACCTCATCGAGCTGGCATAAAAAGGCTATGAACAAATTGTACAAAAACTGTCGCCAACTGCACGCAAAAATATTTGTCGCCTAGCAGCGGCAGCCAAAAAGTAAAAATATTATAGAAAAAAAAAATTGGAAAAAAATATAAAAATTGAGAAAAATCATAGAAATGTTGTAGATCAATAGCAGAGGAAAATATATCAAAATAAATGTGACTACGACAATTTGAAGAGTTGAGAACAACATGAGTAACAAGAACAGGAACAAGAACAAGAACAAGAACGAGCTAGTGGGTAACTAAACTACGAACAGTTCCTATGCATTTGACCTTGTGCTTAAATGAAATTGAACAAGAGCTACGCAAATTGTCGCATTCGGCGATATTTGCTCATATTCACGGCCTTATCGCTGCTGTTGCTGCCCCTATCGCTCATCTACTTGGTATGGAACGAGCAGCTGCAGAAGATTAAGGGATACGAGGTGAGTAAGCCTACCACTACATACTACAATATATAAAGCATATACATCTATGTATGTAGTATATCACAAATGTTGTTTGAGTGTTTGGCCAAGGACGTAAAAATGTATCTTTGTAGTTGTATGTTGCTCGTTGGCGTTGGTAGCTGCCTGCTAGCTGACTTCCAAGTGCCCTGCAAACATATTGTGCATTCGGCCCGTGGCAGAAACGTGTGCTCTGGCCTGCTGCCCCTGACAACAAGCGAATTGTCGGCAATCGATCGATCGTTACCTGAAACATTATATATATATTATAGTTGCTGTAGATTGAATCAAATAACACTGCACTTAGCTGCCTTGGCTATTCATAATTTAGTAAATTCAAGAGCTCTAGATCTAGAGAGCATCTGCGATGCCTCTCAGTGGGAAAAATACATTTATAATGTTCTAGCTAGAGCTGTATCTGTACCTATTCGCCACAAATGAGCCATTTTCAATGCTTGCTATCTAAATTGTAATATATTCGCTTGTTTGTTTAGCCAAGTTTTTAACACCTCGTTGCAACTTGGGCGGAGAGTGGGAGGTGTGGTCTTAATAAGTGCAAATTAATGAGTAATAAACCACGAGCCATTTTTCCCAGTGCTAATTATCAATTGGCACTTAAATGCTGAACTGACACGCCCACTGCTATTGAGCGCCCCTTTTAGCTGGGCTTGCTCTGCCGCACACCACACCAGACACAGAGGCGCCCCACCGCCTCATGGCCCCATGCCACAACAAAGAATTCGCAAAACGTCCTTGGGCAATTTGCATTGCAGAACTTTCGCTAGGACTGGCAATTTAATTGGCTTGACTTGAGTTGGCTTGGCTGGCAGCAGGACATATTCGAGCCGAGCCGAGCCGCCTGAAAATCGATGGCGGACACAAATCAATGGAGAGTTAGCCACTAATTTAAGTGACTTAATGCTCAGGCAGCCAAAAGGAGAAACGAACAAAAAACGACGACAAAAAAACAAGCAATAAATGAAATAAAACACGCATACGCCGTGTTGTGCTCCACATTGGCATAATTAAGCACAGCGTCTAACACGTAATACACCAAACGCAGCCACACACACACAGGCACACGCAGACACCGACTGCTACTTAAGTGACACGCTGCCCACATCACGCCCACATATCACATCTCCCATATATACGCATTAACCGCCCACAGTTCACGTCATGCACATAGCGCCACTTTTGCTGCGAATAAAATTCTATAAAAAATGCTAAAACCCGCAAAGATGTACGTAGAGATACCTCTTGGTTGACTACTTTGTTACTTTATCTCACTTGCGCTTCAAAGTAGACTATAACAAATTAATGATATGAAGTAATAATAGTATGAAGTAGATGATACAAAATTTAGAAAATATATAAAAAATGTTTAAATATACATCTATAATTATTTTATGTGAAATAAAATGTATAAATTTGCATGTAAAATTGAAAATTAAGTAGCCGTCTAGTTGTTTACGTAAGTTTAATGCCTATACTACCCCAAACGATTGGCCTACAGGGTATTCGTACACAAGCCACAATGCCTGCTGAGCATTTGCCTATCCGCTAAACAATCACCTAGATTTATAATGATGCCAGTTGACAGAGCTGCCCAATGGCATATTAATTGGGTTCGTTGAGGCCACCTTGACACTGGCCTGGCGTGGCCTGGCCTGGCTGGCATGCCACATGACATGAGTCAGTGGTGGCACTGGTATCAGTGGTATCAGTGGAAGTGTCACTGATGTCAGTGGCACTAGAGGGGCAGTGCTTTAATAGATCCATATATAAGACCGCTTTCTGCTGAGATACCATCAAAAGCTTGTATATTACGCATACGCCAGTCATGTCTGCATTTAACCAACTGTTCTCTCTGTAACTCTCACTAAAAAATAGTAAATGTGAAATGCAAATGCTTTCTTTTGGCTTTTGTGAAACAGCTGCAGCAGCAACAACAGCGGCAACCGCAGCAGCAACAGCAGCAGCAGCAGCAAGGGCATCCGCAGCAGCCAAAGTCAATCCTTTCAGCGGGTCAAACGTTTCGTTATCCTGTGCTGCTCCTGAACAAAAACAAAAACAAGGAACTGACCGTGGTGGCAACGGGCAAGACTAAGAATAAGTGGCGTTATGTTGATAAAGTAAATATCTAACACACACACTAACACACACACACACAGACACACCTACACACTCTCGCACACTGTTAATGACAAAGTAAACACAACAACAATTTATGGGTGCATTAAAAAGAAGAAGAAGCATGGAAATTCCTTAGCCTCATCTGTTCGCCTTGCCCAAATGAATGAATGAATGATTGGCAGCTCTGTGGGCTGGGCATAAACACCCCCGCCGGGTTTCCCTCGAAAAAATATGTATTTGCTTGCATAGTCATTAAGTGTTTGCTGCCAGCACCTCATCAATGCCTCATTTACTCACACACTCGCAACTATTTTCACGCAGATCAACAATGAAACAGGCCTCTCGCTCATACCCGACTATGCGATTCAGTCGCTTTCCGCCGAGGAGATGCAGGAAATGTCCGTGGTAGGTGCCAATGGCCATACCCCAATATGCCTCACTTAACTGTTATATATATATATATATATTTGTTATCTATCTGTAGCGCATGGAGGCGCGACTCAATAGACTGAAGGATAAGTGCTCGGAGTTCGGACTGGATGTGTTGGGTGAGTAGGCTCGGCCCGGAAACAATTTACGGTTCTTTGCGCTTCCATGCTCTACATGTATTTATATTTTAATTATAGGCCAGGATACTTGGCACACGCCCAACACTTGGGAATTTTTGGTTAATAAAAAATATCATATTATATGGTAAGGCTGGGCTGCGCTGCTAACTGCTATCTGGCGTATCTATATATGTGTGTGTGTGCTTTGCAGGTGCAATGTTTTTAAGGCTGCCTCCTCGTCATGGATGTTTAATTTCAATGTGCTGGCTGGCTACACGCCCAACTACTTGCTGAAGACCAAGAAGATTCTACTCAATTTGGCCAGGGAGCGTTATCCGCGGGTAACGCTGCAAGAGGTGGGTCTACTTCAAGTAATTCTTATGCTATATAAATATGATGAAAAACTCTCTTTGCAGCTGAGGGAGGCGCAAAACGATTCAATTACGTTTATCATAGCTAGAAATCCCTTTGAGAGACTGCTGAGCGCCTATCGAGATAAGATCGTATTCGCGCTGCCCTATTCCTTTCACGACAAACTTGGTCGCAGCATTGTGCGCAACTACCGCAAGAAGGTAAGGCGAATTATAGAATGCCTAAATATAGATTCACATTTGACATTCTCTACTTCAACCTTGCAGCCCAAGCTGATCTCACGTGCGGGCAACACCAAGTATCCTTCGTTTCCAGAGTTTGTGCACTGGCTGCTCGATCAGGTGAAGCGAGGCAACTATATAGACATGCACTTCGTTTCGGCCACGTCGTTCTGCACGCCCTGCCTCATACGCTTCGATATGATACTGAAGTTCGAGTCTCTGGCAGAGGATCAACTATATCTAATTGAAAAGACTGGCCTCCAGCGCGTCATAGCGCCCGTCTGGCGCAACATGGGCAAAGGAGGCAGAAAGACACAGGAGCTGCAGCAACAGTTCTATTCCCAGCTGACCAAGCAAGAGATGGTGGATCTGTACCACTACTACCAGTAAATAAACCTAACTGAACTGAGCCAAGTCCAATCTTAACCTCCCTCTCTCCCATACACAGATATGACTTCGATCTGTTTGGTTACGATATCAAGGAACACCTGCAGTATGCCAGAGCTGATGAAGTAGCAGACGCCGCCGCATCGGGGGTGTAACTAAACTTAAAGTTCATAGAATTTAATTTAAAGAAACCAAGCAACCTATATGTATACAGGAGACAAGGAAGATATCACTTAGAAACGTATGATCAAATTAGCCGTCACAGTAGGTAATTGCAAATGTTGATAATAATGAATGAAACAATAATAAAGTTAATGGCTAAAACTATGGTAGCAACTAGAGCAATCTTTTATATTCTCGACTTAAGACTTTCCGCTTGAACTGAAAAATGTGTAATAAATGAAAATATATTATTTCGATTTCGTGGCAGCTAACAGTGGGCAGATAATTTGGGTCCAAATGTCCATTTGGTTTTATTTATGTGTTAATGAAAATAATATATTAATAATAAAATGAATACAAAATATATAGCAATAAAAAAAATTGGTAAATTCAACTACATAAAATTTAATGAATTAACTAGCTAATTAACTGAGATACCGTTACACATTCTCAACATCCAAAATGATTAACTTTCGGCAAAATTGTTTAGTTTTTTTGAAGTTTGTTTTATTTTTTTTTTGTTTTGTTTTTTTTTTTTAGCTTTTCTGATTTTAAACTTAATTTATACATACAATAGGTTTTGTATTTATTAATTGTAAAACATAATATGTATGTATATATTTATAGATGTATATAATAATATATTTAGTTATATGACTACTAAACTATGCGCTCTTTACGTCTGTGGCTTTTGCTCTGCCTGTTTCTATATACGTTTCGCATCATCATATTGTAACTCTTTAGCACACACACTGAATTTGAATTTTTGTTTTTTTTATTAATACGTAGTCAGATTTCAAGGTAATTTACAATCTTGCTCTTAACTTTTGTATAAAATTGAACTATTTTGTGGCTGGTGCACACATGATCGACCAAACAAAATATTACAATATGCACACAATCATCGGCTTTTATTGATGATTCCGATTTGGTTGTACGAACGCGCCACTAATATAAAAACCATATTCTTAGTGCCTAAAACTACGTTCGCTTTTTAGTTTAGTTCTTTGCCGTAAATTTGTTAATTACGTTGCGTTTACCTAGTTAAACTATTGAAAAACTTAGTCTGGACTTTTTACAAATGTGTTTTGTTTTGTTTTGTTATCGTTTGTTTCTGTTAATTGTTTTATACATACTCTAATTAAAATTACATCAATTTGTTTAAACAACTACAACTAGTTCAATGTACGATTTATGTGGATTTTTCTCCCTTTGTTTATAGTTATGTTCTCTCATGATTCTTTTTTGTTTTTAATTCTTTTGTATGCCATGATGGTTTTAAAAACCCATTTTATGATGCTCGGTCTCGAATGCCGCAATCTAACTTAAGCCTAGAATTACGCTCGATTTCGTTTAACAAACTAAGCTACACAATTTAATCATAATATTTATGTTTATATCGTTTAGATAAGGCCGTCAATGCAATTAATGCAATTAATTATGTTTAAAATTACAAAATCATACGTTGGCTGACTGCACGTTGAGTTTTGTTTCTTCTTTGCTAAAGTGAGTTGTGTTGTTTCTTTTTTTGATTCATTTTTGTTTTTGTTTTTTGGATTGGTTTGGTTTAAGTGCTGCTGGCTATTTAATTGGAAAACGATTTAGTTATCAGATTTAAAAATTTTTAATTACACTTTAGTTGGTACTTCTACGCATATGTCATTAAAATAGGGCGCCTAACTAAAACAACAAAGGGACGACGCAATTAAATGTGACAGCTAAATAATATTGCAAATTGATGAACGCAGCTGTTAGGCGCTAATAGAACAAGGATTTCTGGTACTGGAGCTGGAGCAGGAGCAGGAGTTGGACTCGAAGTTGGAGTTGAAGTAAGGACAGGCGTAGGAGAACTCTTATAGGTGCGTAGGTATGTAAACAACAGCGGCGCCAGCAGCAATCACTTGAGGTAAGTCTTGAACAGCACCGAGCTGCGACAAAACTCTCGCTCCTGCTCCATGAAGAAGAGCATGTCGCGTAGATTGACACGCTTGATCCGCGGCCTTAACGTTGTAGTCGCCGTACCCGCATTGCTCATCAGACCGCCACCACTGGAACCCTGTGTGTGTAGAGCAGACGCCAAGTTTGTTGAGTAAGCAATGGAATGGTCGCTGGTAAGCTGATGTTACTCACCACGCCCACACCGGCCGCATCGCTATCCAGTTTGAGTTTTTTCCGTGGCCCAATTGCCTGCAAAGCCGTTAAATTTGCGTCACGCTGTCTCAGCTCTTCCATTTCCGCTCGCTGCATTTCCTTTGCCTGAATAGAAAGAAATGTATTAGAGAACGCCGAAATAACTTAATTGATAGCTCTTGATCTTACTCTCGCCTTCATCTTTGCCTGCTCGGGATCTTCTACTCGCGTTCTAGACTTGGCCGCTCGCAACAGCATCTCGCGCTCCAGCTCCTCGTGTCGCTTTTGTTCAGCCTTGTCTAACTCCTCTAGAAACTTGATTTGACCGCGCACATCCTTCGCAGGCTCATATCGTGGATCCAACTGCGAGGTAGGCACATTTAATATAGTGCTGAAGTGGGGAACATTGAATAGTGTAACCCACCTTGATGACATCAATGCGGTGGTCCGCTATCACAGCCAACTTCTCCACAATATTCTTTAGGCGCTCCTGGCACGCATGCGATATGAGCACGGCCACATCTTGGGACGGTTCATCTAAGCCCCGTTCCGCGGTTATCGCGCGTATTCGCGCCTGCAACGCCGGCAGGTTGAGAAACACTTCGTCCTTACAGGACCTTATCTGCGTGCCAATGTTTTCGGTGCATCCAAGAATGCGCTGCGATTCCTCGGCCAGATTAACACCGCCCATGGCGGCGACATCGTTGATATCATCATCGCCATATATTGACGATGACATGGAGCTCTGCTGGAAAAATGAATTGGCTGCCGCAGCTGCTGTTGATCCTGTCATCCCGCTACCGCTGTTCGCCCTATCATCTTTGCCATCTCGGTCCACTGCATCCCTCTTCTTTTTACTCACCGATTTGTTGGCCAGGGGCAACGCACCACGAGGCATCGTTTTGGCCGAAATGGGCGTCAGCGAGGCATTGATACGTTCCATATGCGGCATCTGCGGTGCCTTAATCTCCACCAGCTTTGGCTCAAAGTGATTGTTGTTGTTGTGATGCAGCGAATTTTGCATCTGCTCGCGTGCTCGCAATGCCTCCGGCGGCAGAAGCACTGTGGGCAACGAAGGCACCGGCAACGATGTCGTCGATGCCGAATTTATCGTAGATAACACTGATAACGTCGGTGTTGGCGGTGGTCCACTGTTTGATGATATGGCCGCCAGCGAGGGCGGATGCAAACTGGGCGTTATGGCCTTGATCTGTGTCTGGCCAACCTTGACGGCAGTGACTTTGTTCGTGGGCGTGCTGTTCGGCGGACGGGATGTGGCGCGTATCTGAACCGCACCCGTCCGCTGCAGCTGTGCATTATGCGGACCGCGTATCTGCACAATGTTCTGTGTGAATATGGAAAGTGAACATCAGTATACTATGTTTACCTTAGAACAAGCGTAATCTCTCTACTTACCGCCTGCCCAGACATGGGCAGCGAAGGCATTTGGCCTCGAATGGCCAGACGCGGCGCTGTGGGCAATCGAATGTTTGGCGGCTGCTTGGATATCGTCGTATGGCCAATGGTCGGCCTCGGCGAGTTTAGCGAGTTTGGTGTTATCATACGCACCTGCGTCTGTCCAATGGTTGTTGTCTGGCTGAGTCCAATCGGACGGATTTGCGCTTGTATTTTCTGTGAAGATTATAGGAGAGCATTGACGTTTGACTGACTGGAAGAGCATTAAGGAGACTTACCGGAAGCTGTGGCGGAAGTCCAGCCAAGCCGAGCACTTGTTGCGGAGGCGGTTTGATGCCCTCAATGACAAGTTCCTTGGTGTAGAGCGCCTGGCGCAGCAGTGGCAGACTTTTCTGTAGATAATAGTATAAATTAGTAAATAATACAAACTATTCATCGATTGGTTACCTTGAGAAACCCAATGAGGCACGGCTGTGGACTGGCGTTGAGCAAACGCTCCAGGCGATCGCAAAACTCCTCTGGTTCCACATTCGCATTGACCAACTCCTGGATGAGCGTGCGCACATTTTTCTCCACCGGCTTCGGTTCGCGTGTCGACAATTCAATTAAATTGGCTAAAAACTTGCGACACTTTTCTTTGGTATTGCCCTGCGATGCCGTTGTCGTTGTGGTTGCGTTCGCATTCGCCGTCGCCACCGCATTCGCTGTTGACACTTGGACATTGTTTGCCTGCGAATGCGGCTGTACGGCTGGTATCGTTTGGATTTGCGTTACTTGCGGCAAATGCGGCGGATGCTGCTGCAACTGCGCCAAGTGCGGCGGATGTGTCGAGCTGCTGAAACTGTGCGCATTGCTGCTAGCCACCGAGTTGACAATTATGTTGCTGGAGGCGGTGGTGTTGGTCATCGACTGTGGTTGAAACAAATATTACAGATTAACAATCAAATGGCTTAGCAAGCTATACGTAGTCAGTGCAAATTAAGAGCGATAAGCGATAAGTTAAAACAAGAAAATAGTTCAATGATTCTTATGGAGGCCCTCATGGGCTACGGGCTCCTATTAGTGGGTGGGTGGGTGTGTGTGTTGTGTGTGGAATGAGTGCAAGTGGTGTGCAGGTCAGTTATTGAGGTCATGTGATTAATAAGGAAGTACAAAATCAGTTAATGCCAAAAGATATTTTCAAAATTTTAACAATTAATTTAAAGTTTATAAAAAAATAGTTTTTGTTTTTCGTAAACAACACACACGTCCCCTCGGAGCCCGATTAGCCCTTGATGCCTTGCTGATTGATGATAGGTATGCTTCTTAGTTTCTAAATGATAAAATAGAGTTCGATGATTGTTTTTTTACGAACAGCAACGCGTTTTTCGCAGCGTATATAATAAAAACTAAATCAAAAGAATACGTCAAGTCAAATACACAGACAGTTACAACGCAGCATGCAAAACTGAGCAAAAGTACAATTATTATATATTTATATATTGAATAAGATATATTGAAATGAAAATTGAAAAAGTTTGGCGAACAGTCGAACAGTCGAGTGCTCGAAGTCGGGCCGAAAGTCTAAACAAAATTGAAAACTGAAGCGTAGCGTTAAAAACAGATCAAATGCATAAACAGTCAAGAGAGAGGCGTTTTAGAGAATATATATGTAAGTATTTATAGCAAATTGAAATAGATTGGAAACTATGTGAATTCACATTTCGAGACAAGTTAGGCTTTGATTTTTACGTTTTGCTTGATCTTAATTGTGGCTGCGACATTTGCCGCAGCAGCTGCGGCTGCCGCGGCGGCTGCGCTGCTGACACTGGCACTGGCAGAGGCCTGTTGCTGCTGCTGCTGTTGCTTATGTTGCTGCTGTGCCTGTTGCTGCTGCTGCTTCATTTGCAGCTGTAGCTTCTGCTGCTGTTGCTGCTGATGCAAGTTAGTAGCGGGTTTGTTGTTGTTGTTGTTGGTAGTGGTTGTGGTGGTGGTATTGGTGGTGATATTATTAATATTATTATTGCTGGATGGGAGGATTGTGGATGATGTACGGACAATCGTTTTGCGTAGTGCAATGCTAGTGCTGGCAGTTGTTGCTTGCGAGGATGCTTGTGTTGTTGTTTGATGCTGTTGCTGTTGTTGCTGTTGCTGCAGCTGCGTTTGTTGCTGTTGCTGTTGCTGTTGTTGTTGTGATGACGATTGGCCATGATATCTACTTACAGCTGCAGCCGGCACAGTTTGCAGACGTATCTGTGTGGTTATGGGATGATTTGTGGTTGTTGTTGTGGTGTTGTTATTATTGTTGTTGTTGCTGGTGTTAGATATGGTCTGTGTCATCGTCGGCGGGCCCGTCGTTGTGGCCGTGCCCACGCGCAACAACTGAAATCCATTATCCGTTTTCACTAACAGTGCAGGCGTTTGTCCTGTATTAAGTGTGCCTAAAGTTATCTAAAATAGAGAGAGAAATAGAGAGAATAGACAGAGAATAGTTCAAGTACAAGGGGTACCCTCTGATATCAAATGCATGTATATGTACAGATGTGTATGTGTGTGTGTTGGTGTGTTTGGGTTTGGTGGATATTCGGGTGCATGAATGTGTGCGCTGTATTAGGGAGCCTTGTGGATTAGTAGAGAAGAGCCCACCACAACAACAAAACTTACAAATACACGCATTCCTCTAGTTAGCATTCATTGTTCACACTTACCGATGGACTCTGTGGCCTAACGCCCCCCATGTGGGAGTTGCTGATGACGACACGACTGAGCGAATTAGCGGGCATATTCTTTGGCTGCTGCTGCGTCGGCGCCTGTGGACGCATGCCGACCACCACGCCGGCGGGCAGCATAGAGTTAAGCAGCGGCTGCCCGGTCTGTGGATAGAGCAAGGATTAGTACTAAAATTGGAATATACTTATAG
The DNA here is from genome assembly GCA_035047545.1 of Drosophila paranaensis. Lineage (NCBI taxonomy): Eukaryota > Metazoa > Arthropoda > Insecta > Diptera > Drosophilidae > Drosophila > Drosophila paranaensis. Next base: position 11,038,037 of record JAWNPL010000145.1, read on the forward strand.
ATATTTGGCTTTCTATAGGCGGCATACAAAAGCTTTAAATATTTTATCTCTTTTTTTTTTGACTACAACATGCATCAGATCACAGGAGTTGCGTCCAGTCACTTAGTGAGTCACAGTTCTTTCACAGATCACAGTCAAACAAATGTGCGTGGAAGAAGTGAGTGTGTGAGAGTGTGTCTGTGTTCTTAAATACATTTACGAGAATGTCTACTTAAAATGATGAGATGAGAGTAAATTGTAATATATTTAGGTTCTGGCCAATTCGAGAGTCGTCTACAAGTTGTACTACAAAGAAGCGACCGTTCAAAAGCGATTTGTTCAAAGAGAAACTCTACAAATAATATGTATAAATTGGTTTTCAACTTAAAGCATAGTGAGTGGTGCAGGAGATATTGAGTTGGTATAACTGACTGGGAGGAGGATTCACAATTTGTGAAATTTCATTAAAATATATAAAAAGACATTTGGTAACAGGAAACAACGAATATAAATATCAATATTCTTATTTTTGGAATACAGTGAACAGTCAATTAATTAACTTTCTGTTTGATTTTTGTATATATTTTTGAAAATTTGTCCAAAATTTAATTTAGCGTCCAATTATTGATTACGTACGTTCATTATACCGAGAGTTCACTGTTCACAGCTGGACTTGCTTTGATTATCACAGGAAAGGAAACTGAAGAGAGTATGGATAGTGAGCAGGATGAGTATGTGTGTGTGTGCGTGTGTGGAACAGGATTAACCATTGGACGCAGGCAGAGAGAGAGATGCGAACTGATTTGCATCAGAATCTGGCGCTACTATCGCCTAACTAGAAGACGAGTGTACTTTGGGAGTTAACTTGATGGTGGATACCTGATTGATGGTCTTGGTCATTGTTACGATTCCTGCTGGTGCACTTGATACTAGACCCGCCGGCAGGGTGACAGCATGGTGATTGGATTTAATAACTAAGGTTTGTGTTTGGGTGGCACCTACTGATTGCGAATGCTGCTGCTGTTGTTGCTGCTGATGTGATTGCTGATGGACCTGATGCTGCACTTGCGACAGACCGGGCACTCCATGTCCTCCGATGCCCGCTGTTATGGTCTTGATCGTCGTCGTATTTGGCAGCTGTGCTGTTGAGATGATCGTCGGGCCAACACCTCCGCCTCCAGGCCCACCTATATTGATCGTGCCATTGGGCAGCGGCTGCGTGGTGAAGGTGATGCGATTCCCGGCGGCCGATGTGGCCGTTGGCGCCGCTTGGCTGCTATTCATTGCGTGGCGGTTGTGGCGGCGGTGGCGGTTTCGTTTCTTGAAGCCTTGGCGCTTGAAGAACCGGAAATGGACGCGGCCCTGTTTCCCAGTTTCTCTTCTGCTTGTGACGTTCTTTAGCCGCCTGGTTTCTTGATCAACTGTGCATCTGTGCCATCTTGTTATTATTATTGATGTCGATATTACGGCTCCTGTTTAACACTCGCATACTGCGTAGCCGACTGATGCGAACTGCAAGGCAAATTTAAATCACTTTAGTATTTATAGCGGAAAATTCTACACATAATTATTATTGTCGCGGGCTGCAGCTGCTTCCACTACCTGGCTGTGGCACAGTTATACCTGTGGGTCATAAAACGCGAGTGCGTGTTTTTTTTTTTCTTTCTCCTTTCGCTTGAAAGAGTCGCAGATGTTTACCAGGTAAGGGGCGAGGGACGAGGGGCTGCGGGTGTGGGACGCAGGTGAAAGCCGACAAACGAGACGATGCGATGCTAATTTAGCATAATTATATTCGTATTCACCTTGGCCAAAGCCTTTGGGTGCTCCGTTGACAAGCGACAACCGCAGCAAAGCAGCACTCGCACTTGCAATCGCATTCGCTTATTCACGCGGCTGCTTCTGCTGATGCGCTGGCGACGACGACGTTAACTCCTTGTCGCTAGCTGATTAACGTTAAATGTATATTCTTTTTGTTCGCCAGAATGGTTTTCTTTTATGCTATTTTCACACACACGCGCGCACGCGGCCTCTGGCACAGACAGTTTGTTTAGCACTGTATTTATTGTCGCTTTATTTTGATTATTTTGGATGTACAAAAAATTTGGCAGCGACCGAGCGACAACGCCGCCATTTTCACGAATGCGCGTGCAAAACGACAGTAAACGCGCAAGGGGCACATAATATAATCGATAAAAATGAGAGACAAAAGGCAACGCTGAAAATGCTAATTTCTGCCAGTAGATGTCGTTAAAGATAGAGGCACTGCCAGACTAAAATGAGTGTACAGCTAACATTTTTGAAGCGAGTCAGAAACTGCGTACGGCCAACTTCACGGGAGTGGATAGTTAGGCGCAGCCAGCTTCACGCGAGTTATAAATTGCGCACAGCCGACTTCACGCAAATTAAAAAATTGTCATTCTCTGTCCTGGAATTCTCTCACGTTCTGCCGACGCATTTTCGTGTATCAATATTTGACCTATTACACGTAGTCATTAACAAATATAATATATGCGGGATGAAGAATTTTCAAAAATGTAGTGTAGCATGCAATTTGTTGCTAAGTAGGGCGTTTGCTGACTGTTGCTATCTTCTGGCGGCTGGCTGGTGATGTTCTTAGTGTTGGTTGGTACAGACTGCAGTAGTTTTTGGAAATTTGTGGCTTATTGAGAAAGGCACTCACTTCAATTCATTTTGCATTTGAAATTGGTTCACTGGAGCGCATTTTAAACGTTGAACGTTAGGTTTTATTGCCGAAAATCAACAAATGAATGTTTACGAACCGTCCACCGAAAGCAGATTAGTTTTTACATAAGTGTGACCAACTTTTGCAATCAACAAAATGCGAATGAAAAAAATTAAGGTCAAAATACTAAATGTAATATATTTAAATTTATTTATATTATACAACTAATTATGCATTTTGGATATTTTTAATTGAATAATGTTTGTCTTTAACCTAATTTCGTTTTCAGTTTTAAATAAACAGTTGGCAGAGCAGCATTTATCGATTTAATGATTGTCGGCCATCGACAACCACCACAACGATAATACAGTGCTGTAAAAGACCATAGTTGTGAGCGGGAATATTTTCAATTTTAAAATAGCACATGATGTCATAATAAAACTCAATAAAATGAATATATTCAGAACAAAAATATTCTGAATGAAGAATAATTTATTTAAATTCATATTGATATGCACCATAATTTGATAACTTGTTATCTCTCACCATTCGCCATTGTTGACGTGTGTATATGCTTTTGTTGCTGTTTATGTTAACAAGGCTAACACCCGACCAAAAACAAGTTAATGAAATTAATCAAAAAACAGCCACTTAATGTCGCGACCGTTGTTGTTGGCAGCATTAAGCATCAGAATGTCGTCAAGTCTTCAGACTGGTTTAAATAATTTTCGCTTGTATTTCTTCTATGTGGTTTATTTCGGTTTTATTATCTAAATCATAATTATGCATCTTAAGATTAATAATTTATGAGTATTCTGTCATTTTACAAACTTAACTAGCCGCATTATACACATATTTACAACTTTCCCGACCATAAGTCTAATTCTTGTTGCTCAACCGATCAGATCGGCTCTGCTCTTGGTCGAGTAGGGGCGAATCGTGGTCGTCGTTCGATTCTGGCCAAAATTGTAGTCGAATACCGTTTTGGCCACCACCTTGGCACTGTTTTCCTGAAATTTGGCATAGTTCGAGCTGGCAGTAAATTTCGATTGGTTGGACAAACTGGACGTCGCAGTCGCGGCGGGCTTTATGGCAGCTGAGGGCGACGCACGATTTGCGTCGAATGTCGACTTAAATTTCGCAAAGAATGGATGGTCAAATGGACTCGTTGTCGGCGTGCTTATGGGGCGGCGAGTTGATGTTGTCGAGGTAAACAGATAGGGCCTGGGCGTGGTCGATGGGGCGATGAACGGATGAGGCTTTTTGGTTGTGCTTGGGCGAGTTGCTGTCGACGGCGAACGTGTTGTTGTTCTATGGGTCGTAGAGGTTCTCAGGCTGGGGCGGGCTGTCGTCGTTGTTGTTGGCGTTGCTGGGAAAGGATGCCAGGTTGTTGTGGAACGGAGTGTGGGCCTTGTTGTGGTTGGCTGTGCAGCGACTCTCGTTGTAGAGCGTGTTGTGGGACGGGCTGTGGCTGTTGTTGTAGAGCGTGTTGTGGCTCTAGTGGTGGAGCGTGTTGTGGAACGTGTTGTGGCTCTAGTTGTGGAGCGTGTTGTGGGCCGTGTTGTGGCTCTACTTGTAGAGCGAGTTGCGGGTCTAGCTGTCGTGGAACGTGTCGTAGCTCTAGGTGTGGGCCTGGCTGTGGTAGGAGATGTTGTGGATCTAGTTGTTGTTAAACGAGCTGTTGGTCTTGCAGTTGTAGGACGACTTGTAGCTCTGGTCGTGGAACGTGTTGTGGCTCTGGTTGTGGAACGTGTTGTGGTACGAGTTGTTGGACGAGCTGTGGCTCTGGTTGTAGGACGAACTGTAGCTCTAGTTGTGGAACGTGTTGTGGCTCGCGTAGTAGGACGAGTTGTGGCTCGAGTTGTGGATCTAGCTGTAGTTATACGAGCCGTTGCTCTGGTTGTAGGACCAGTTGTGGAACGTGTTGTGGCTCGCGTAGTAGGACGAGTTGTGGCTCGAGTTGTGGGTCTGGGTGTAGTTGTACGAGTTGTGGGCTTTGCAGTTGTATGGAGAGTTGTGGATCTGGTTGTTGTTTGTTTTGCTAATGCACTCTGAGTGTTTGTCATATGATGCGATGCATGTTGCGCTGCAGTTGTTGTGACACGGCGCGTTGTTGGTGTCGAACGCGCTGTTGTTGTCGATATCCGGGTTGTTGTCAGCTTCGGCGTAGTAACTGGCCTAATTGTGGTAAATGGGCGAGCTGTTGTGTAAGGTCGAATTGTTGTTGTTGTTGTTGAGCTAGTTGTTGTTTTATGTGTTGTTGATGGCTTTGTTGTAATCGCCGTTGTTTTTGTCTTTGATTGCTGAAGATTTGCCGTTGCAGCCGACGATGTGGCCGTAAATTTTATAATCTCCTGGCGGAAGATATCGCTGCTTATGTAAGGATGATTATGAGTCGATTTGGCAGGCACTGTAGGCCTAGACTTATCGACTTCTGGCTTATGAGTGAGACTCAAGAATGAATTTGATATAGCGGGAGATTGATTCGCTTGTTTATTTACGGAGTTGGCTGAAGAGGGTTTATTGGCAGGCTTAAGAAAAGGATTCTGGCTATATTCGGCCTTCGAGACAGCTGCTGGCTCAATAAAGGTTAAGGGCCGATCTGCGGGTTTGACTATAGCAGCCTGTTGCTGCTGAGGCTTTAGTAGCTGCAGAAAGGGATTTGCGCCAAAGGGATGGTTGGGTACGACAGCAACATGGGCTGGCGCCTTGACAGGCTTGGCAGTTGTAGGTTTGGCAGTTGCAGGTCTGGTGGTTGGTGCTGCGCTGAGACGCTGTAGAAAAGGATTTGCGCCATAGTCGTGATTAGCTGCGATCTTCACAACGGGCTGATGCTGCGCGACAGGCACCTTCGCTGGCTTCTCGTAGTGCTGAGGCTTCTGCGCCTCGGAAATTTCATTGCCCGTAAAGCAGTCACTCAACTGCGCCAAGTTCTGGTTCCTGCAGTGGCCATTGTATACCGTCCAGGCGTTGAAGCCATCCCCGGAGATGCGCGTGTGCTCCTCGTGTATCGTGCGAATGCATTGCACGTCATCCGCGATATCAGAGTCCAGCAGACGATCGCATTCAATGTGGCAGGCCTTGCCGCCGCCCTCGCCGTGCGTGCACCAGTATAGATCGCTGATCTGGAACAGGCCATGGTCCTCGCTGCCATCTGTGTTCAACCGACCCACTGCAGCTGTGTTGAAGGAGGATTCATGCTGAGCTATGCACACCCAGGTGGGTATCTCCACCATGGGCAGCTTGTGCTTGTGATACAATTCCTGCGCCAGCTCACAGCGATTGTAGATTTTGCCCTTGGGCTTGGGTTTTCTTACCAGCTCATTATATGCAGGCTGCGCTGGCTTGAGCGGCTTGACGGGCTCCTTCTCTAACTCACTTGCTTCAAAGCAGCTCGCAATCTCCGCTCGACTGCGATCTCTGCAATTCCGGTTGTACACAGTCCAGGCCGTGAAGCCATCGCCGGATATTCTCGTATGCTCCTCATGTATCGTGCGTATGCACTTCACGTCGTCTGTAATGTCGGAGTCTAGGAGTTTGTCGCAGTCGATGTGACAGCCCTTGCCTCCAGGTCCGCCGCCATGCGTGCACCAGTAGAGATCGCTGATCTGGAACAGGCCGTGGTCCTCGCTGCTGTCCGTATTGAGTCGGCCCACTGCAGCTGTGTTGAAGGAGGATTCATGCTGAGCTATGCACACCCAGGTGGGTATCTCCACCATGGGCAGCTTGTGCTTGTAGTACAATTCCTGCGCCAGCTCACAGCGGCTGTAAATCTTGCCTTTCGGTTTGGGTTTTCTTACCACCTCCGTGTATGCTGGCTTAACGGGCTTGACTTGATTTACCGAATCCTTTTCCAGCTCACTCGGCTCGAAGCAGTTGGCAATCTCCGACCTGCTCCTATCCCTGCAGTGCCCGTTGTACACAGTCCACGCCGTGAAGCCGTCTCCGGAGATGCGCGTGTGCTCCTCGTGTATGGTCCGTATGCACTTGACGTCGTCCGCGATGTCCGAGTCGAGCAGACGATCGCAGTCGATGTGACAGCCCTTGCCTCCGACGCCCCCGCCGTGCGTGCACCAGTAGAGATCGCTGATCTGGAACAGACCGTGATCCGCGCTGCCGTCCGCATTCAGCCGCCCCACCGCCGACGTGTCCAGGCGCGACTCATGCTCGGCGATGCACACCCAAGTAGCTAAGTCCTGCATTGGAAACTTGTGTGAGAAATACAACTCTTGGGCCAATTCACAGCGTTTATAAACTTTACCAGCTCGTTTGGGTGTTGTGTAATAGTGTTGTTGTTGTTGTTGTTGTAGGTGTTGGTGTTGGTGTTGGTGTTGGTATGAGTAGTGTAGCTGCTGTGTTTGTTGTTTGGGTGTCGTGTGTTGCTTGTAGCTGAACAAGGGATTCGTGGCTGGCGTGCTGTAAACACTTGCGAAATGGGACTTGACAGGGCTCCCGATGAGATTGGGGTGCGGCTGAGCGAGCGACGTGGGCGAAGGCGGGCGGGGGCGCAGGAAAGGATTGCTCTGGTAGCTGGACGTGGCCTGCACTGCCGTCTGCTGGACGTAGCTGACCTGCTTGTGGGCGGGCCTGTAGTAGGGATTCGGCGTGGTGGCGAACGGATAGGCATAGCTGACCTTGCTGCCTCCGGCAATGGCATTGGGGTGCGTGGCGGGTGCGACTAGAGGCGGCTTGGCGAAGCAGGCGGCCACCTGCTCGTAGCGCTGGTTGCGGCAGTCCCGATTGTAGACAGTCCACGCCGTGAATCCGTCGCCCGAAATCTGTGTGTGCTCCTGGTAAATGCGGCGTATGCACTGGACGTCGTCCGCAATGCTGGTGTCCAGGAACTGGTTGCAGGCCGCGTGGCAGCCCTTGCCTCCGCGCTGGTCGTGGGTGCACCAGAAGAGATCGCTGATCTGGAACAGCCCGTGGTCCGCGCTGCCATCGGCATTCAGGCGACCCACTGCCGCCGTGTTGTAGGAGGACTCGTGCTGGGCTATGCACACCCAGGTGGGTATCTGCTGCATGGGCAGCTTGTGCTGGTAGAACAGCTCCTGGGCCAGCTCACAGCGGCTATAGATCTTGCCCTGTGGCTGCACAGGATGGTGCTGATGCTGATGCTGATGCTGATGCTGATAGCTCACCTGCAGCTGCTGCTGCTGTTGAGGCTGCTGGTAGGAGGCAGCCACATGCAGCGCATTGGAACTTCCACATCCTGCCACATAGGAGGCCGCGTCCTGGCGGCAGTAGGCGCCGTAGGCCTGCCACGCGTTGAAGCCATCTCCGGAGATGCGCTGATGCTCCGCGTAGATCTTGCGCACACACAACACGTCGTCCGCAATGTCGTCGTCGCGCAGGCGCGAGCAGCTCAGGCCACAGCCAGCGCCCTGGCCCGGAGGCGAGCACCAGTAGACGTCGCTGATCTGGAAGAGGCCGTGCGAGCCGCCGCCCGGGCCGCTGCCTCCGCCAAAGGCAGCCGTGTTCAGGTCACTCGCATGCTGGGCGATGCACACCAGCGTGGCCACCTGGGCGGCTGGCAGGCCGTACCGCTGCTGCAGCAGGGCAGCCAGCTCGCAGCGCTCGAAGATTCGGGCCGAGCTCTGCTGCAGCAGTAGCAGGCAGAGCAACGGGCAGAGCAGCAGCGAGAACGAACGCGACACTGGCAACATCTTGCGATGCTTTGACACAGAACAGTGCGCGCTGAGGCCTATATATATATATATGCTGATCTATATAGGCAGCGAGAGGGGGCGAGAGACAGTCCTTAGTCGAGTCGAGTCGAGTCGAGTCGAGCCGAACCGAACCGAACCGAAACGATGCGAAACGAAACGAAATGAAATGAAACGAAATTTAAATTTCAAATGGGAGTCTCAAGCAGAGGCTTCTTCTTTTTCTTTTTCGGCTGTGTCGAGGGGGGCGCTGCGTGCTTTAGCGCGTTTCGTTGTCGACTGATCGGGCCAGTGGCAGCGGGGCTCATCTTGAGCCCAGCCGAGAGTCAAGTCGGGGCTATTTGAATATAGACAGTCAGTATGACGACAGCGGTGCCAAACTGGTTGCGGGGCACACACACTCGGCATGTGTGTGCGTGTTGCATAATTATTGCCCAGCTCTATGGGAATAGATTGGGAAGGTTCTCGGGCGCGCGCAGACACTTTGTCTAAAAGATGTCCACGCCGGGTGAAAGGGGGAGAGTAGGAGTAAGGGGCGGCGTAATGGATCGTTATAGATGCGAAAGTTTCTTCGGCCATTAGCTAGAAATTTGCTAATGAAATTAATTTAGAATATTTATTAGACAGAGAACAGCTACACATTTCGAATTTCGATTTTCGATCTGCTCAAACTGGTCGACTCGGTTCGCGCGCGACTTTGGCGACGCGTTTTTAAACGCCTGCCAGTGGGGCTGTCAGTGTGAGTGACAGGCCCAGCGAGTGGACCCCGACCACTCCCCTTTGGCTGGGTGTCTGGTGTCTCAATCGCATTGAAATCAAACACCTTGGCGCTTTTGTTGTCTCTTATTTATCTCAGTTGTTTCTCGTTTTGTTTGCATTCATTGGACTTGGTCAATCCTCCGCAGTCTCGATCGCGGCGCATTGCCTAAGCTCATCTACAGGTTTTATCTTCATTTTTTTCCCTCTTATTAACTTTTTAGCAACTATTTTAGACAACTCTATTTTAATTTGCAGTTGCGCATAGTATTTAATGAACTTTTCAGTTTTTGTTGTATTTTTTCGTATTTTTGTATTTTTACTGCCATTGATTGATTCAGCAAATGAATAATTTATGTATTTCTTTGACACTCGCGACGCGCCGATCTTGAACTTGGCTCGGCTAATGGTTTTCAAGTGTGTAAATTGGATTTAAGAGCTCTGGCAACAGTTTGCGGTTAAATGCTGTTTGCTGAGCAGACTCAATTCTATTTCCCAGAAGAGCCTAATGAAGTTTTACAGAAGGAATCGATTAGGAAATGGATGTCGAGCTCGTTTTCTCTACATTTTATTTGTATTTTAGTTTAAACATAGTTTTTAGTACGCGCTAAATCACAATATAATAAAATCACATTTAAACAATAAATTATATGCAAAAATTCGTGAGCAATTCTAGTCGAGTGTTACATTAGTAATAATAGTAATAATAATAGTAACAGTAACAGTAATAATAGTAGTTTCTCTCTTTTCATATAGTAAATTTATAACACTTAGATACTCTGCCTCGGCCTACTTGACGAGCTCCTTGACTGGTCTGCCGCGTTGGTAGATGTAGTAGATGAGGCTGAGGGCAGCCACGCCCACGCCGCCGCACAGACCCGCCCAGTGCACAATGTCCAGTGTCTTCAGGGTGTTGATAAGCTTCTTCTTGAAGAACTTGACCATTTCACCGTTCAGTTGAATACCCTGTAAAGTATAGAGAATAGGCTATGCTCTAAAGTGAGCTGGGCTTACAGTTTACTCACCTCCTCGACCCAAATGGCCGGCATTAGCACGGTCGTCAGGTTCTCCGTGATGGTAATGCGATTGATGCTCTTCAGAAACATATTGAACTGGACCCGCTTGCCGCCCTGCAGCGGCGTGCCCGTCAGCTACTCATTAATAACATATTATTATATATATTTTATTGCGAGTTTTAGTATAATTGTTATAATGAGAGTTCAAGGATCCACTTACCGTTTGCACGTCCACATAGGTCTGATGCTTCTTGGCGTCGGGCTTGAGGCCGCGTATCATCTTCCGATACTCGTTCGAAGCGCCCAGCATGTGCGGCAGCGTCAGTATGACGGGCGCGTCTGTAACGCAAAATAATTGCAATGAGATAAGTACTATATGGCCGCAAGATTAGCATCGAAACTGAATTAAAATGCCAGCGAGGCTGTTAAATTAAAATTGTTTACAAAATACGAAATGCGAAAAGCCAAACAGGATTATTCGACCAGCTTGCAATAAAATATATATTCATCGAAGTTCAATGGATCTATAGGCCAGACAGACAGACAGACAGAGAGACTGATGGACAGGCGGACACTGCCCACGACTTGGCCATGTTTTCAATAACTCTTGGGCAGCTATAAAGTTCTAGCAGCGCGGAAGTAACGTCTGCGTTTATTTATTAAATATTTATTTATTTAGTATTAGCATTGGACCAATTTGCTCGAGAGTTTCCTCATTTGGTGGGCAGCATGGCGAATGGCAGAGACACAGGCCAAGCGCTGCTCATTATTGAATGTGTTTACTCACGTTTTGCCAATTAAAGCGAGGCAAGAATCTGTGAAGTCTGAAACGTGCGTCGAGCAAACACCCAAACAAAATAAGAAATAATCATAATAAATATGTGAACGTGGAATTTAATGCTTCAATTTGTAGAGCGGCTCTCGAGAAGATCATAATGAGCCGATGAGCACTTCAGGAGCCATAAAACCAGCCATCAACACTTTTCATTTCAAATGCGCAATACAAATTATCTTCTTATGGTGCGCCGTTGCTGCTCCACCGTCAGCATCGGTGTTTTTTTCTCATTTTTTTGCAGCTGCTTGTTCTGAAGTGTTAATTAAGAAATTAACAATAAATGCGAGTTGGAATGGGTCAATAAACGACGACGCAGCTGTAGAGCAATGGACAGAGGCAAGATGAATATGTTCAGGGGGAATAGTAAATAGTTAATGCCCTCACAGGCGAGTGAAAGATCGAGAGTGGGATATAGTGGGCTGATATTCAAGGAAAGAATAATTAAAATGTATTTTGCAATAATTTAGCATTTTAGCTTTGACAGCGGAGAAATATTATCAGAAATTTGGCAAGACTTGCATTTGCCATTTAGTCATTCGACTCTGATTAATGTGTGGAATGATTGGAAATACCTCTTGAGCAAAAGCTGAATACAAGAGATGTTCTGTGACAGGTTTTCAGGGTAGCAAAATAATAAATTAAATAATAAAAGTAAGAATATTGTAGTTATGCTCAACTGACTGCATAATACTCGTTCTCTCATTGAAGAACCTGAATGGATTTCTATTGGTAAGGCGTGACGCCTCTTGTGCCATTTATATACTTCAAAGTATTATCTATAAAGAAGATTATCAGGAAGCCTTGCCTGCTTTCTATATGTTTTATCTTAAACAGATTTATCAAACTGTCATTAGACATCGACAAATATATTCTATTTAATACTGGTTTTCTGAAAAGCACAGCAGTCATGGGTAGCAAATGATCGCCATTCGATAGTAGTATTATTTAAAATATGCAAATGAAAGGACTCTACAGCGAATGTAATCATAATCTAGATAGTCTCACTCAAGCCATGATCTGAAACATAGAAGCTTCTCCGTAGAGTATAGAAATAAAGAAACGACAAACGACTCAGTTCGACCCACACACACAGCTGTTGCGTGTTCCAATTGATATTGCAATTTGTTGTAGTTTAATCGTTGTTGCTTTTATTGTTGTGCTGTTTGCGCGTGCGCAGAGTTCGAATTAATAAATGAAGAAGAAGCAGAGGAGGCAGCAAAATCGTTAAATTGGCATTAAAGATGCTTAAGAAGAATTTGTTATTCGACATTTTATTAGTATTTGATTGGCGAGCGCATAATTTAAATTTGATGAGCTGTGCGTTTTGCACCTCGAAAGGCAGACTTGAACTCGTTCAGATTTGCATTTGATATGGAGACTGCGAGACACTAGAAACTAGAAACTATCCGGCCAGGGGAGTCACAATTGATTTAGAGCCCCAAATCTTTGCAGCTAAACGCATGTCGAAGTGGATGCCACTCAATAGCCCATACTCGATGATTTGCATATGAAACAGAATATTATGGCAAGAGCTGGGCGCGTAAACAAGCATACGTTGAGCATTTCCGGATTTTCTGGAATTGCTTTTGCATAAATTATCTTTCAACCCCAACCAGCAAGCTCTACATATTTTATGGCCCAGCAGAGTAGCTTAATTTTAGCTGTGACAAACACGATTAGATAATTATATAGAAAATTTAACAGTTTCTACTGGTTGGGGGAGGTCTAATTAATGCCCATATTAATGGGCTTCAAAGTCGTTAGCATAACCGATAAAATAGTTTTAAATAACTGAAAAAAGCTGTCAACTGTTTACTTTAAAGACATAAATAAATGGGCACTTAAGCTGGATCTTCACTTGATATAATATAGGCATAACTAATTGGTCAAGCGATACAGAAGTCCACTCTAATCTAGTCGTGGGCTCAAATTGATGTGCATACTTTAAGATACATATTTAAATGGGACCTCAACACATTTGCTAACTCTAATCTAGAGCTCTTCTCCCCAATTAAAGAACAGAAGGTAATAAATCTAAGTTGAGCAGGCTTATCAGCCTAGTCACTCACCCAAGCAGGTGGTTAGGTCGAGTGCGCCCGCATAGAGGCAGCCATTCTTCCTCTTGATCACATTCGCCAGCTTGTCCACGCAGAAGCACTCGTTGTCGTGCTCGGGGCCGATGTCGTTGATGAAGTTCTCGCCTATGGAGTACCTGAAGCCAGGTATGCCCTGGTACTGTATGTCCGACTGGTAGAACAGCTGCACAGAGCGACAGATGTCGGCGCTGAAGATGTACATGGAGTCGCCGCGCTGGCGGAAGGGCGGATAGGAGGAGGCGTCGGTGCCGTTGATCTGATTGCAGGCGGAGGTCTCGCCCTCGTTGGTGCTGTTGAGCCAGACGTGCAAATTGTGTGAGTCGTCGAGCTTCTGGATCTCCAGCACCTTCGTGGCATCGCCCTTGCCCGTGTGCACCTCGTACACCTCGTGCCCAGAGCCGTTTTTCTGTAGATGAAGATATTATGGGTTGAGTAAGAGAATTCTCCATAGCTGTCATTCACTACTCACATGCCCGAAGAAGGAGAAGGCCAGACTGCCGTCGCTCTGCTCACGTATCGTCTTGGAGCCACTCTCCTTGATCTGATTGCAGATGGCCTTGGCAATGCCCTGGGGATTGATGCAGAAGCGCACCCCATCGAACAGGTACTCACGCACCGAGGTGTGCACGAACATGGAGCGCGGGTCGTTGAAGACAGCCTTCAGGTTGGCATTCAGATGGACCAGCAGCAGCGCCAGACCTGGATCATTCTCGCCGATTTGCAGCACGGACTGTAAAGAGAGCAGGCCCAAGGATTAATTTCGGATGCAACATGCAGCTGTAAGCAAAAACCAGGCGGAGGCAGGGGCGGAAGCGGAGGCAGCAAGCATTAGCAAGGCAAGGGAGGCGTGTTAAATGTTTAGCCAAGCTAGCAGGCATATAGACTAACGTAATTAATTGTTAAGGCAAGCATATATTTGTATGTAAGTTGACTGACAGCCGCAGCGAATCAATTTCATTCAAATTCCATTTTCAATTTATCAAAATATTTACAATTGTGAATACTTTCAGCCAAGGCTCATGCCAATCAGTATGATATATGTGCGTGCGTGTACTTGGGTTTAATGAGCATCGATGTAATAACGAAGCATGCTATAGAACAGATACAGATACAGCTGACAAGATTAACTTACTTTGACATCTTCAATAAGGCTGACTAAGATGCCGTTAACCCAGCTAAAGGGCGCTATAATTGTTGTAGTTGAATATTAATATTAGTCACCATGAAAAGACACCTCAAGTTGACCTTTGAGCCAGCAGCTCTGGCTGGAGGCTCAAAAGTCAAGGTTTATTAGTACAAAATTAATATTTGATAGTCCAGCTATTCTCGCTCATTACTGACCTGACTCAAACCCATCGCGTTAAGGCAGCTCATCAATCAGATTACGAGCTTAATTACTTAACGCATGTCGGGGGTCAAATCAAAATTAATAACTATAAAAGCAATGAAATCGATGCCGGCTTATCGCCCGGCCCATCGCCAGTAAGAACAATAGCTGAGTAGTTAAATTAAAAGCATGCGCAGATTATATCTGAGAACGAATCCATTACCGATTGCCCAAACAGACTTATACAGACTCTAGGCAAACACCAGCCATTTGGGTTAATGTGTGAGTATTTGTTTCAATCGACCCAAAGCAGCTGCGACCTACGCCCATAGGCAATAGACTTGGGCAGGTCTTCCAATCCATTACCAATATTGATATATAAATGTATATGTAGATAGATATTTGCTGTTGGCTCTATAGAATTAGTAGTAAATAAAATTACTTTACGTTTCCCGCGTATACGATCCATCAGACGCTTTAAGACTCGTACGCCGGGCGTGCGATTCAATCGCGAGTTCAATCTATTTGCAAAACCCTGTAAGATATCTGTGATTTCTCTTTCGAATACTTGCAAAAAGGCCTGTAAAACGTGTCAAAGGATTAACATTCGAGTACACAGTACGAAACTCAATCATCTTCACTCATTTCTCATTCGCATTCTCACTCACATTCATGTGCATGTTGAGCGCCACAATGCGATCGCTCTGGGTGTACGGCGCCGAAGCATCCTCATCGAAGTCGAAGTGCACCTTCTGCACATAGGTGATCTTGGAGCCATCGCGCGAGAAGTGCTTGACCTTCTTCTGGCGATATTGTCTGTGGAGATAGTAAGAAGAATTTAATAGGAATACATGTATATAGTATAGCCATTCTCTGCTTACTTGTAGACATAGGGTCCAATCTCCTCCACAATGGGTATGGCACCGTTTTGTATCATATCGGGATTCGTGACATTGAATATGTAAACCTTAAAGTTGAGCGGCTGTGGCAGGTTCACAAAGCGCTTGAACTGCTCCGAGCCATCGGCTATGATCACGCTCTGCAAGAAATACGATATTATAATGATGAGATTCTTATGATTGGCACAACTCAGAGTTAATGAAATAGTAATTTGATATTCTGATTCGATTTCGCATTCATCAACTCTTCATAATGTTTCTTAATTCACTTATCGCTTGTCGTCTTAGCAACTGAATTATGATCGAAATGATGAATTAGTGGCAATGCGAATCGCAGCAAGACGCCGCCGCCAGCGTGACGCCTGCGAACCAGTTTGGCTCACTCTAATTTCAACAGACAGCAGATATGTCAACAACGCATTCTCGTACAGTTTGATTAGTATTTTATACACAAAATTGTTTTTAATTCTTTTCAATTTGTTTAAAGCGCATTTCTCGCTGTTGTCGTCCGTCGCAGTGCAACGACCGAAATTCCTAACAGCAAAACAATTTTATTTATTAGATTAAACGTGATCGCCTCGTTCATATTTCATCTCTCAAAATACCTTTTTTTATCGCAGTATGCCAAATTGTGACCCTGTGCGAAAATTAACACTGAACACAGTAGGCGCCTTGACTAGATGCCTCCATAAATATAAACAATTCCCTCTCAAAGCAGAAATTGGCAAAGAAAAAAGACAAAAAGCAATATAAATTTTATAGTGTAGCCACGTACTGCGTACTACACATGATACAATTTGAGGAATTGTCAAAAGATCTTCGAAAAGCATAAAAATAACCACAAATATTTCAAGGTCAATGCACACACGCACACGCACGCACGCATGCGCAGCGCGGCCAGCGTCGGAGTCAGCCTGTGTAAAGAGCATACAAAACGTTTGATTAACCTTAAGAGCTGCCAAACGAAGAGAGCCGAAGACAAGCAGCGACAACGAGAGACGCATTGACACTGGCCCAAAATCCATTTGGCAGCCAAACAAAATAATAATAATACAAAATAACAAACAAAATAAAAAACAAAATAATTATTGCGAAATTGACCAATTTTAACAACTACAACGGCAACAACAACAACTACAACAAATCAAAGTCAAAGCAAGCGCTAAAACGTGACTGAAATTTACTAAAACAGAAATCTTATTCGTATGCAAATGTGGCTGCGGCGAGTTCAGTGGTTCAGCGGTTCTTCAGAATGTGCCCAGTCGCTGGGGTCAATGCGGCGTATGCGTAATATTTAATTACGCATACTTTCTAGCCAAGAGACCGCCGCCGCCGAATATTACGTGTTAATTGCTTGGCCTCTCAGCCCAATTGCACAATAATTTGTCCATCAATTGCTTTGAATTTCAATTGGTTTTTCATTTGCATGTTTGAATGCCAAATAGAAATGCTTTATTAGCTTCAGCTGCCTTCGACTTGAAGGCGACAACGTTTTTGATAGCACCAACCTTAGGCTGTGGCTGCCACATTAACTAGCTCTTAGCCATTCTAGATTGCATCTGAAAGATACGCCGCATACGGAACTAAGCACAATGCCTCGTAAGGCCTCATAAAAACCATGCTGAAGTTGACCTCATCCATGGGCGCTGGCGAGGCAAGGTTTTTGCCGCCGAAAGAGCATGACAACCCTAAAAGCGCAATTAATGTGACTTGCGGCCTGCCATGGGCAGGGCCAGGGCAGGGCAATTAAAAAGCGCTGCGGCACATTCTAATTACAAATTAAACAACAACCACAGCGGCGGCTGGCCATTGGCAATGAATCGGCGAGCCGAGCGAAAATGCCTTGAGAACCCACTGAAAATATTCCATTTGCCAAGCCATCAAAGAGAAGACCTAGAATATCTACTACCATAACTACTAACTTTATATTATTTATAATATATAGTTTCAAGATCTTAACTAACAAACGTAATAACTATTTCCATTGCAGTTGTCCATAGGGAAGTGCAGTGTCCCACAGCAGCTACATCTGATATTTACCTCTGAGTATTTGCCTGTATATAGATCGTATCTGGCATGCTTTGGAGCGTAATTTGATGGACACATGACAAATGTAACGGTAGTTTTAGCTCTATATATATATATATATTTAACATGACATGTTCTGCCGCGTCATTCATGGCGATAATGAAGCCCTGTCGTAACTATGTAGATCGACGCGATGTTATGCAACTGCCCGATGGGGCTATTGTAATGAGTTATGGCTGCATGTTAACTGTAATGGCTCCATGTTCTTTTGAAGGTCAGCGTTGACAACGAACAGCGGCGTGTTTCAAGTGCGAATGGGTGCTCGAGTGTTAGCCATTCTGAATGGGCCTAAAAGTGGCTAAGAACTTGAAAGCTGTGAAGATGCGAGCTCCAAGTCTTTTCTTACTATGAATTGAGCCTTAAAGAAACTTGATTTGCCTAAGAAAAAAACAAATAAAGAACTTTGGGGAACCCCAGCTAAGAGGTATAACAATTACACCAGCCAACAAAATTTGATGAAAATCAAACAATAAGCTAAAATAAACCTATGCAGACAATATTTTGGTGGGAAAAGGCTAAGCTAAGCCAAGCTACACTAGTGCTTAAGTGCTGGAATGTCTGTCAATGTAATAGAACCTACAGAGTATGACTCATTATTTTTACAGCCTTCAGCAAAGTTGAGTGGTTCTAGGTAAATGAGTTTTGTTGGCCTGTGTTTGCTCAGAATAAAATGCCAATTAACATATGTTTAGAGCTTATCATAAAAATATTTTTCGTGGAATATATAGAATTATATATTTTGTATAGATTATTAATCATAATTATTTAATTAAATTTAATAATTTTTTCTTGACTCCTCGGCTGTGTTTAGACATATAAATATAAATAAATATATGTATGTATGTATATGCTAATATAAAGAATAAATACTTTAAAGCATTTCGCCATTCCACATTTCCAACATTTATACAGCAAATAAATATATTTACGCGCCTATTGCCATATATTTGCCTTTGTCTGTTTGCCAACGAGAGAAATTGTTGTTAACAACAAAGCTGTGAATTTGTGAGCATGCCTTGAACAGCTGTGAATTGGCAATGCTTGCAATTAGCAGTTAGATAAGTAGGCTCGAGATACGCAGAACCCTTAACAATCATGGCACTCTGTTTGAAATCTAATGTATATATATGTATTAGATATATATATTGTTAAGTGTATATTCATACTGATATCTTCTTATTTGTTAGAAACATATTTGCAGTGAGTAAGCCTTTAACGAGTACATGAATCAGCAAAGCTGGCAATTAGCAGCTGGAGAAATATGTATATGCAGGATAAACAGAACATTTGACAATAAATACATTGTACTTAAATTGTATATGTATTTTTCTAATAAAATTTAATTGTTAAAGAACACGTTTTGAATCCTTAAGAAATATTCGCTTATCAAATATATTCTAATAATAATCTCTTATTTTTTTCTTATCCTCTATCGTGACTCACCTGTTCGACCTTCTTGTGTATCATAGTAGGAAACAGCGACCAGCCGCAGTAGGCGCCCAGCACAGCGACAATGGCGCCCAGGGCGCTGACAATCAGAGACCAATGCAGCATTTTGCACTTTCAACAATCTACGGGGCTAAGACACACAGCACGGAGAGCAGCCGGCAGCATGGGCCGAACTTAAGGGAGTCGAGGTGGGCTGCAGAGACAGAGAGACGGAGAGACGGAGAGACAGCTGTTGTTGTTACGACTTTTTGCCGGCAGCTCAATCAGCGCATAGTTTGAGATTTATTTATTGATGCTGGCTCTCGCAGTTGCCTGACCTACGTCAAGACAGCTGCCACTTGTTGTAGTTGTTGTTGTCGTTGTTGCTGAAGTTGGTGTTGGTGTTGGTGTTGATGTGGTTGCTGATGGTCGCCAGCCTGGTCTGGTGCCGAAACAAAGCGCACTATTTATAAGATATACGCGCTTTCAGGTTTTCGCCTTTTGTTATATATACACTTATATTTTGAAATAAACAAGTTGTTGAATGCGCTACGATGCGTTCGCTGGGTTAGTTTTATTTCTTATTTCTTATTTTTTTGGGCTACGTTTGGTTCGGTTTGTTTTAGTTTTTTCTGTTTTTTTCCTTACTTTTCGCTTTGCTTTCTGCCTTATACTATGTATGTAGCCATACACATATAAGAGATATAGTGGTCTATAATGTCTTTTACTTTTTGCTGCTTTTATTTATAAAAGGGAAAAACTAGTTTTGCGCCTCGTCGCTTATTAGGTGAAAGCTTTTTTTGCTCGGAAATTTAAATAATTTTGGAATAATTTTTGAATAATTTTGTGGGCCAATTTATATGGGTCAACACTGCATGCGCTGAAGCTCATCCGCGAACTGACAGCTCAGGATAACAGCGAGACATATTTATGCACTCCACACACACACACACACTCACGCGATAGCTAATGGCTGTGAAGTTCAGATGGTATCGGCTGGCAGGATAGCTATATGGCGCTGCGGTCTGCCGTGCCACAGGCTGTGATAAAATCAGCGCGCGTTTATTTAACGGGCGCACGCGAATGGATTTGACGCTCGAGACTGGGGCAAATACAAATTTTCGCTTTGTAATTGAATTGTTTTGGCTTAATGACCGGGAAACTTCGGAAATTCGGTGCTCGTAGATCGTAGCGCGCTGCCAACGCGCCGCATGGAACAACTGTAAGCGACTGCCAAAGTTCAAGACAAGCTCTGAGCGAACCGCCGCTGAGCTTATGAGCCGCGAGCACTTTAAGCTACATACATGTGGGCTACCCGACCTCCGCTCCGATGCGTCCCTCTCTCTGCCAGCGATCTGTCTGCATAGGTATTCGCCCTATGCCTTGTGTTCACAGAGAGTCAGAAAGAGAGAGAGTGAGAGAGGGAGCGAGTGCGAGTGACAGCTCGCAGAGCTTGTCGCATCTCCCGGGCCTTTAATGATGCTGCAAGCTTAGCTGTTGCTGCCGCTGATGAGTAAGACGTTGTTTTTGTGTAATTTGGCTATAAAAAATACGTACGACCCATTAGCAAATTAGTGCAACTATTTTCTTCTTTTTGTCTATTCATTTTTATGCATATTTAAACTTTAAATTTTTGTTTTATAATTGCGTTCATTAGCATAGCATTAGGCAAGGCTGGAATGGGAGTAGTGGACTGCGTGGATTATGTTTTATCCTTTACCAGCGCCTGGCTTTTAAGGTCTGCTCTGCAGCGGGCTTCCTCTTAAGGCCTGGCTAAGAGACAACGTCGCTTAAAGTCGGCCAACTCCAAGTTAGCTCTTGCAGCGGAGCAGCTCTCTGGCTCTCCTTCTCTCTCTCTCTCTCTCTCTTTATCTCTGTCTCTCTGTTTCTTCGGGCGCCGCGTGGGTGCACTTGACAAGAGGCAAACGCATTAACAGGTTTTTTTGGGGGGCTCTGTGCGTGCCACGAATTTTATATGCGAGATTTACAACAACAACTTTGGGTGAAGCTTTTGTTGAACTTGACACGATTGTTGTTGTAAATTTACAGTTGTTGTTGTTCATACAAATGGCTTCGCGCTTGTTGTTGCTGCCGTCATAGATATTGTGCAAAAATGCTGAGCTTTGAATATTAAACAAATGCAAAACGCGGCGCCAATTAAAGCCGAACCAACGGGAGCTGCGAAATGAATAAAATGAATGATTTGAATTACATTTGTCTGCATTTGTTGTTGTTGTTCAGTGTTTGGACTTGTTTACGAACTGAAGGGAGTATATTAGTTGATGACATTGGAGTGGAAGCGATGCTCGCGGACATGTTTGAGTGTCGAGCAGTCCTAGTCTGAAGACTGTGTATTGCTGGGTAGGTGTTTGCTGTCAGGCAACAAGAATGTGTTCGGGATATGTTGCTGTTGCAGTTTGTGTGGAAGAGGCTGACTTGATGCATGTTGCAGCTCGTTAAGCAACGTGTGCGAAGTGCGAAGTTGCTCTGCGTCTGCCTGATCGACTGACAAGAGCTAGAGACTAGAAATTTCGAGCACATACGTGTTGGCAGTCTGAACAAGCATTAGGCAGTCGACCACAACATGTTTGCTTGTTTATCATTGGGCGTAGACAGTGAAAAGCGCTCGAGTTCAACAACAACAACTGTGACTCGAGCACAAATGTTTAATATTTGTGCAAATCATAAAAATGTTATTAATTGTTCATTTCTAAAAGATCATTTTAATTTCTTTAAAAAATAGAAAACACATTCAGAGTCCGTATTATTTATTTTAATATTTTATTTATTTATTTTATTTTATTTAATTAAATTAATTTCTCCAACTCGTTCCACCTTCTCTCGCCCATCCATACACTCATTATAAATATCCACGCAGACTGTGCCGCTCTACCTTTGGCTCGTCTTGAGAGTGTTTTGTTTTTAATTATTTTGCAGCATTATCCACAGTTAGCCTAGTTTCTGAAGGGCCCTGAACCCAGTTTCTTATTTGCGTGCAGCGCGCTGATATCGTAATTTAAATATTTATTGCATTTTTTATGCCTCGCTTGCCACTTGACTACGAAGCAGGCACATCCTCGCTGCACACACAAGCACACAAACACTCGCACACACGTACAGTGTGTCCCCCTTTTGTGTGACCTGAAAATTAAATTCAAATCTCGTGTAAATACCGAAGGCAAAGAAACAGTTTGTGTTCTACAAATTGATTGCATGTGTCCTGGTCGACTTACAACAAGAGAAGAAATTGACTAGAGTGACCTGAGCGA
Organism: Drosophila paranaensis; assembly: GCA_035047545.1. Classification (NCBI taxonomy): domain Eukaryota; kingdom Metazoa; phylum Arthropoda; class Insecta; order Diptera; family Drosophilidae; genus Drosophila; species Drosophila paranaensis. Next base: position 11,060,079 of record JAWNPL010000145.1, read on the forward strand.
CTAGCAGATACGCCTCAAAATGAGACATCCTAAGACTCTGCCTTTCTATAACCTTATTTATCACAGAATTTAACTTTAGTCTGCAGACCTATGTCTAGTTGTTTGCTATCAAATTTGTTGCCTTCTCTTCTCTCTATTACATACTTATGCTCACAGCTAATATACCCTTTCCATTCATTTGCAAAGGGATCATGTTAAAAAGAAAATAATATTAAAATCTGCTGCATTTGATAAAATGCTGTATGAAATTTCACACGACAGGAGACTGCCTGCCTGGCTGCCTGCCTGGCTGCCTGCCTACACAGCTGGTCCAATAAAAAACAATCAAATGTAACTCGGCTGCACGCTAGCCAAATATACATGTATATATGTATCCTCATCGATGGCATGCGATGGCAATTCCAATTTATAGATAATTTGATACGAACTGTCAGTCATTCAGTTCGTCTATCCGTTCGTCCGTCCGTCCGTCCGTCAGTCGCTGAGTCAAAGACCGTGCTGCCAGTTGGCAACTGGGAACTGGCACAAGGACATGCGAGGCGTAACTTGGCTTATGCGCGCTTCGGAATGCATTTCTAATTTGTATTATGCTTGCAACTTGCAATTTGCTTGGCTATGGCCATAAATATTCCAAGTCATGAACCCCGGGTGGGCGTCGAGTGCGTGCCCCTCCCTCCCAAATAGAATGTGCAAAGTATTAAATGCAATTAAATGAATTAAACGACATGCGAATGAGGCCAACGTGTCGTATGAGCAATACGAGCCTCTGTCTACTGTCGCCGTTCGCGTCGCGTGTTTGGCACTCCATAGAACAATGCCAGCAACAGCAGCAGCCTGTGGCAGTCACAACATGCTCAAGTGACCTACCCCCTCCACCCCTCTTTCCTGTCCCGTTCGCTTATCACCAGCCTGTCATCGTCTAGAGGAGCAGGCACTCCAAGGTGCATGGACAGCTGTCGAGGGGTCAAAGCGAGCGAGCGAACGTCCGATTGATGAGCAGCCAGTCCAGCATGTTGGCCCCCTCCGGCATGTTGGCTAAAAACGGTGTCATATAGAGTGCTAAAAGATTTATGTGCCGCACCTCGACTCACTTCTCCTCTCTGTCCCTCTCTCTCTCTCTCTCTCTTTCTCTCTCTTACCCTCTCTTTGCCTCTAATCCTGTCTGTTTGTCTGCCTATTGCTCTCAATACGTGGCACAAACGACAACCGCTCACCGCAGGCTTAAGTGTCTCTAACTGCCAGACAGCTCACTCACATATGCCAGTCCCTATCTCTCTCTCCCTCTCTTTCTACAAGTGTGTGTGTTAGTGTGGTATAGTTTTTCATTTCGCATTTCCTACTGCTGTTGTTGCTGCTGTTGCGCCCGATGTGTGCCCTGCCTGCAGCAAGGCAATTCTGCATAATTGCCAGGCCCGTTTCGTTGACTGCTCTGTCGTTTGACCCCATAAGAGCAGCTCTCGTAGAGCACAGCTCCTGAACTGGAGCCAATTGGTTGGGATTTTCGGATTTGTGCAGTTCATGTTGGCCATGAATAATGTAGGCAATTTGTGGGCTAAGACCAGGGCAGACGAAAAAAAGGACTAGAAAAATGTTGAAATTGCTTTACACAGATGCTAATAATAATAATCGCATTAATGAAATATATTTATTGAGATATTGATACAGATTTGTATACAGATATATATATATACCTATACATATAATATATATATAGAGAGATACAGATACCAAGATTTCTTCATATTGCATATTTATTTTCCTATTTCTAAGTTGATCCTTTGGCTCATCCCTTCGAATTCACATTCTTCCATATTCATTCACTCCCATAATTTTTCCAGTTAATAGTTAAGGTCTTAGCCACAAATCCTGCACTATTTCCCCATCAATTGACTGCACAAATCGTCATTTTGGCTCGGTCACAAAATTCGATTGCATTTGCCAGCGAATTCCACTTAACGTCAGCGCTCGCCACCTGCACAATAATTCCCCGAAATGAATTATTGCGCATTAAGCTAACAAGGCACATGCACACACCCACCCACCCGCACACACACCGATGCTGCACACAAACGCAGCGGCAGTCGTTGTCCTTCGCAGCAGACAAGCCAGGGACGCGATGCAGCCTGCAATGCTGGAGGCCAACTGGCTAAGAGAAGCAAAACAAAAACAAACGAGAAAAAAGTAATGACAATAAGGCGCGAAAACGCGCTGCTCGGAAAATTCCAGCAGCGTATTCAAGGCGAAAGCCCCGCCAAAGCCGCGCACTGTGCGGGCGTACCATAATAACACGCATACGCCGCGTCGTACGTGCAAAATCAAAACATAAACCAAGCGTAGCCCCAAATCTAGTAGCTGCACTGGCTTGTGGGATATTCCGGGCGTATATATATGTATGTGTGTGTGTGTGTATGTGTAGGATAGCTGTGGGGGTTGGGGATGTTTTTATTTGGGTTTTTCGCTGCACTTCGTGCCAACATCGTCTGCATGTCGTGAGCGCGTGACCAGTTGCCGAGTGTGAGCGGGACAGAGCGCGAACAAGCGAGCGAGCGAGAGCGAGAGAGAGAGAAGGCGAGAGCCGAAGGAGTTTCCGTGCCTTGCATGATGACGATGATGATGATGTTGTAGCAACATAATCGCACTTCGTGCAGCGCTGGTAAATTGCATTTCGTTTCGTGGATTCAGCTTTCAGTTCTGTTTCAGTTTCGAGTCCGTGCAGCTGCCTGCGAGCGGAGCCAGCCAGCCAGCCAGCCAGAGCCAGAGCCAGAGCCAGTGCCTCGGCCGAGTGCAGAAGTTTAGCAAAGCAAAGTAAAAGCAAACAAGTGCAGTTTGTGTTCCGTTACTGTGCGAGCGAGTGTGTTTGTGTGTTGGTGTTTGTGTTTGCGTATCTGCACGTGGGTGTGTGTGTGTGTGTGGTTGTGTGTATGCCCCGCCGTAGCATAGATACTGAGATACCTACACATTTTCGACGCCAGCCTGAAAAGTGAAAACAAACCAGGCCAGCCCAGCGCAAATTGAAAGTTCCCCAAAGAAAGCCAGCTAATTTCTCGAGTGTCGGGAATACACACACATATACCTTGGCACATTTTGTTCAACATACGACGCACAAAATCGTCAAGGAGACCATGTCGACGCTGCCATTCCTGCTGAGCGTGGCCGACGAGCTGGACAACATCCATACACAGTCCTATCTGGACGACTTCGGGCTGGGCTTCCATCCGCACCGCCAGTACTATCGCACGCCCACCATTCAGCTCTCGCTGCCAGCCAGCACTGACTGGACTGGCCGCGCGGATTGGCAGGGCCGCCATGCGCGCTATCGCAGCTACAAGTTCTACGACGATTCGGAGAACAATCTGGAGGAGGAGCAGGAGTCGGAGGCGGAGCAGCAGCAAAAGCTGCAGCAGGAGCAGCACAGCCTGCAGCTGGAGCAGCAGGAGTTTAACAAGGAGCAGGTGCAGCAGCAAAAGCAGCAGCAACAACAACAAGGCCACACTGCCAACATGGTCAAGTCGAACTCGCACGACGTGGGCGTGGGCGGATTGGGCTTGAATCTGAAGGCCGGCGAGGAGGAGGACGACGAGAACATCGATCGCACCGTACGCATGTACAATCTGTCCAAGAAGTGCTGCAAGAACTACTATCGCCATGCCCTGGAGATGGACGGACCCGGCGCCAGTGGTCGGAGCAAGTGCAGCAACGCACGCACCGAGTGCCAGCAGTCGTTCTCCAGCTCCGAGGAGAGTCTGCAGAAGGTGCCCTCGCCCATTGAGTTCCTCACCTGTTTCCTGGTGAAGAAGACGCGCACGCCCAAGTGCTCCAGCCACGCCGCAGCTGCCGGCCGCGCGGCAGTCGGGCAGCTCAAGAAAACATAGAACGCGGCCGCGTTGCTGCCAGCGGCAGCGACGAGAGTAACTGCAACAACGGCGACAGCAACGACAACGACCGCTTCGGTCTCGATGACATCGACGTCGGCGTCGAAGCGGCGCAGCAACTGCTTCTGAATGTTGGCCCGAGTCGGTGTGCTCTGCGGCCAGGCCTGGAGCTGGCTGCAGCGTTGCGGCGAGCTGCCCAGCTCGGAGCCAACGACGTTGCCTGCAACGCGCCTGGGACGCATTACCTACTAGGCGTATATCCACATTGCAGGGGGCGTGGCACACGCGACTCACACACTCACAACAGGAATTTTCATAGAGATTCGTGCGGCAGGCTTAATGTCCAGCAAAGGCCGCTTGAACAACACACACAAACACACAGAGAGACACGCACACCAGCACACACCGAAATTGTTTTTGGAATCCTTAATAATCGTAACGCAACTCAAATACAATACACAATTTTTAAAGCCAGAGATTTTTTAACGAAAACAATGCGAATTTGTTAAGCAAACGTTTTTTATACGAATTTTTTGATACCTAAAAAGCAAAACAAACAGATTACTATTTATATATACCTTATATATATATATATCTTATATATACTATATTATACATACTTGTACTTGAAAATATGGGCGAATCGAAGGCACAGCCAAACAACAACAACACACTTACACACACTCACACGCACTCACTCGTGAAAAGTTTCTTATTTTGGGTAAAAACAGAAAACTGGAAACTGGAAAAAGGGAAAACTTTTTTATAGCACAGCAAATGCAGAACTAACAAAAATTGCAGAAACTTTTCGACAATGTCGGCAAGTGTTGGAGTGGGTTCTGCTACAGTTCGCAGAGGTTATGAAAAGTGAAACATGTAACAACAATAAGAGCAAGGAGAACAAGGAAGAAGGACGCTCATGGTCCTTGTGCCATATGAAATGGAAATTTTGTTGAAAACGAAAACTTGAAACTGAAAAACAGATAAAACTTATTGGTTTACGATTTGATGATGCCCCACGTAATATTTCCGTGTTCTTAACGTATTCTAAATGTTGACAAAAACTAAAATACAATTTAGAGAAATTACAATTTTATATATAAACGAAAAGAAAGCGAAAATCGTAGCTGTTTGCACTTTCAGAGTTTAGTATGAACTAGAGGACTACAACCACATGATATATCATACTCGTATTATATATGCTCTCGTTCGTTTAGTACCATGAATAATATATATATAACTATATATACATATATATATTTAAACACACATATAGCTTTACGAAAAACGAAATTATAATTGCATATTTCAGCATGTTTGGCGTGGCCAGGTGGTGGAGCGGCTGCGCCTTTTAACAGTTAGTTGTTACTTGATGTCAATCATAATCGATATAGTTAACTTAAGAGCTCTCTCTCCCAATACCATGGCAAATGTAGCAAACCAACCAAAGTTGAACTCTAAGCACATAAATCATATCAATTATATATGTATGTATGTATATGCATGAGGGCTTGCAGGCTCTGGTTATTGCAGCATAGACTAGACTTATTTTCGATATCATCTCTTGTTAAGCACACTACAAACTCGTAACTGCATACTTTAGCAACGCCAGGCATATCATAACGACAAACTTCAGCTAACTCTCGTAAACATACTTAAATTTGAGAATTCAATAAATGAATGTGTAACAACAACAACAACTTCCGCTTTTACTGTGTTACGTATTGGATATCCTTACAGATTGCGCATATCTGGCCTTGGGGCGGAGGCAAGGACGTTTGCTGTGTGCGCTGTGTATGTCCTTCATGCCATAAACGAAAACTTGACACTCGCATTAATTTTCCACGCGGACACTCGAAACAAGTTTGCAACGTCAAACTCAAAAATTTCAAGTGCAAAGTGAGGGAAGACACAAATTGTGACCTTTTGGGCAAAAAAGGACGACAGCCAAGCGGCATGTCCTTTCGCCAGCTTTTACATGCATATGAGCTCCAAGCGCTGGCTGCTGCTGCCTCTGGCTGCGGCTATCCTGGCCCTGGACATACCAAGGATACGACGTCACCTTTCCTTTTTGGAATTTCAAATGAGTTGCAGTGACACTGGCGCTGCGACACAACCTTTAACTCCCGCCCTGTCTCCCGTGCCAGGCCAGTCGTTGTAGACAGCGCGCATCAAAGACCGCATCGCACATTCCATCGGTGCCCCACCTGCGCACCGCACTCACTTTCCATTTCTCTCACTCACGCTCTCTTTCACTCTCTGTGCATTGGGTTCAATAGCACAGCACAAAACAAGTAAGAAAACTCTAGTCGAGACCGCTCGACTAGGGTATACCCTGAACCCTGCGCAGAACCGCAATTCCAAACAATCTCCGTTTCTTTAATATACATAAGTTTATATATATGTTCATTACAAACAACACATACACACACACATACACAGGCGCAAGCACTCACAAGCGCAAATCGTTGCGTCAGCTGTTCTTTGGCTGCTGTTTGCATGGCAATGCTATGGGAAATTAAATGCTTAATAACTTTTTTTCTAGAGTAACGATTTTGATCAAACTTGTTGGGCGTGATCATGTCATCCATATATATGTATGTGCCAAAGCACAAGTCTCTAGTATTTGATATGCGGGAGTTACAAATTGGAGGCGAAGGGGGCGTGGCACCCAAAATTTAACAAAAACCGAAATTGCGTAAGACCCAAATAACACTAAATGCAAAATTTGAAGACTCTAGCTATAAAGATGAATTAGATAGAATTTTATAGCTTAATTTAGATTTTCGTTTTTAATCGATAACAATAAAACGATAACAGTTATCGAATTTCTGAAACAAACTCGATATGCGCGCCCTATACAGGGACCTACAAAAAAAATTTGAAGTCTCTAGCTATTGTAAGTTCTGAGATCGACGCGTTCATACATACGGACAGACGGACAGACGGACAGACGGACAGACGGACAGACGGACAGACGGACAGACGGACAGACGGACAGACAGACAGACAGACGGACAGGGCTAAATCGACTCGGCTTGTCTCCCTGATCAAGAATATATATACTTTATGGGGTCTGCCACGCCTCCTTCTGCCTGTTACATACATACGCCTTCCAACAAAAACATTATACCCTGATTACCCATTTTCAATGGGTTCAGGGTATAAAAATAGACTAATGGAGCGTCAAAATGTTGCACGTACAACAGCAACGCTGCAGCTCCCCGCGCCCACTCGCCGGCTGGCTGGTCTTATAAATAAATCCTTGTTTCCTTACGTATGCAAACAAGTGCAAGACTATCGTGGGCGTGACTCAGGCGCCGGAATGGACAAAAGGAAATGTGTTTCACTTGTGATGCCCTGCGTGCATTAGAGGAGGGAAAGGGCATGCTGACGATAGAGGTGGGCAATAGCTATCCATATGTGTTCTATACAGATTCTGTATTGCTATTAGATGCTCGCTATATCCCAGAGCCTTGATGATACTTCCAGGCCACATTTATCTGATATCTCCTATTCAGCATTGACTTCAACCTATCTACAGGGTATATCTAAGTCATTCACTCATATACTCTCTTACCAGCACTGTTTTCAGTTCATTTTCTTGTCTGCTCGACACAGAAGTGAAACTTTTTACGTGCTGGCTTTATTCGTGTCTCTAGTTACTTCGACGTTCTGCACTTCTTTCTCAAAGGGCGGCAAAGTGAGCGGGCGACGAAGCGACGACGCTGGTGCTCACTCGCACGGCCAATTACAGTCTAAGTTGCGCCCGAGCCCGAGCCTGGCTCCGTCTCCAACTTGGGCAATAGCACCGCATTGCAGTGGCTGTGGCAGCCTGTGACGCTCTGCTTCTGGGTTCGCCTGCACCGCAAAACGTTTGCCCTTTTGTGGTCGACTCTACCTTGGCGACTGCTTGGCCGCAATTTTGTTTCCTATTCAGTCTTTTTATTGTGCGCCCAATTTAACAGTTACTACATTTGTGCCAACACCAGAGCACGTCACTTGAGTCTGGGCTGCTCGTGAACCCTGCGCCTGGTGTAATGTCGCACTGATTGATTTGCCACGCCCCATAAAGCTTTATATTTTGTTTAAACTGTGTTATTGATTTCTCGTAATTAGTTTGGCACAATTTCCATCCAGCAATTTCATTAAGTAGACGCGAAACGAGCGCGTAATTACGTATACGCAATTGCTGCGGCTTTTCAAAATTTATGTAGCCTACTTTCAGGCGGCGGCATAAAATATTTATATTGAATATATGTTTAGCTGCTGCTGCTGCTACTGCATATGGAAAATGCAGTTGATTATGTTGATATTTATATTAAATTTAATCCATTTTAGTTTAGTATAAGTGTTTAGCCAACTCACGCGCTTAAATTGATTGAAAAATTGCGGTCTCTTGGCCGAGGTGTTGTCAATGCACTAAAATAAATCGGATGAAATTGGTTTTTTCTTCTATTATAGCTGCTGCTACCTCTGGCAGCTTGCCCGCTGGCTGACAAATATGTGGCGAGCAAATGAGCGTACACCTATGACCATAAACTGGCTGCCAGGGAGCGCATTGCACGCGCCGTTTGCGCTAATAGGAGAAGAGCTGCATCCACCCACACCCACAGCCGCAAATACTCAGCGCCAAACAAAGACTGAGACCCACCCGCCTAAAGGCAGCTGCACACACATCGTATCTGACCTGTGGGTGGCCGCATGCCTAGCAGAGTTGAGATCCACTTGGATTTGCTTTCTATATATTACATATATATATAAATTTCAGTTGATCTTGTGTAAGCGACTGGCAAAGAAAGTGCCTGAATGCGACCCACACCCTTTGGCATTGATCGCTGGGATCGTTTGCTTCGCATTTGATTTGATTTTGCCATAAACTCAAACAAATTAGTCGATTACATAGTTGTTTTTTCTATATAGAATTGTTTACCGATAATTACAATGCATTATTGTCACTAGTTTATATTGTTATTGTTGTTGTTGTTGTTGTTGTAGCTGCTGCGGCACTTCATTGATTTTCAAACGAGAATTTTGCGCGCGCATTTCACGGCGACACTAGACTACAAGGTAAATGTTTGGCAGACATATCTTTGTAAGAGTTCTAGCTAGAACTGAATAGAGATTAAAATGCTTATTTATAGTTATATAAATATAAATATAACTATAATCAAGACTGTAGAAACTTAATTCTATTATATCTCTAAACGTCATCAATTAGCTTAAGTACAACTGCATTTCATTTAGTTATTAATTTATGTTTAACTACGGCATTCAATGCTGTCTTTCTCATCACAGCCCACTCGCTGCTCGCTACATTTATAATTAATTGCTGAATATCTGTTTCTATTGATGTGCACCGCGCTGTCAATTGCTGACTTAGTCACAGACTCATTGAACTCAATCGCTAATACATAATATACACAAGTATATATACTATGTAGACATATACATGTGCATATACGTTGTAGGGCAAGGCATGTAAATTGTCGCCGTTGTCTTTATAATTACTATCAAGCGCTGGCAAAATCTATCGCAAATACAACATCAACAAGAGAACAAGAAGAACATAAAATACAATTATAAACGGGTGGGGTCACACACACACACACATGACAAATGAATGGCGCGACGGGGTCACGGGGTGTCGGCAGGTCAGGCCCATAAATGTTGCGATTCGCGATGAGTTCATGTCGCTTGCTGCTGTTGTTGCTGTTGCTGTCGCTAATCTTTGGCGCAAATCGATGGCAAAAGCCGAAAAGCCGTTTAGCAGACAACATCGCCATACAAATTGCCTTTTGTTATGACAACAAGCTACAAATGTTTCAATCCAAGCGTCGAACATGCTACAGATACAATATCTGTATCTGTATCTGTATCTGTATCTGTATCTGTATCTGTATCTGTATCTGTATCTGTATCTATATCTATAGCTGTAGCCATAGCCGTAACTCTGCTAATTGAAAATGAAAATCCGCATAAAAAGCCAATGCCGTATTTGGTAAAAAAGTGAAAAGAATTATGCGACGTTTTCAAATCTTTGTTTTCGGATTTCCGCTAAAGAAATGTTGTTTTAGTTTCTGACTTTTTGTTGTTGCTTTAATTTAGCTTAGGCCAGCTGCAAATACATATGGATAGCTCGCATAATAGCGGAAATGCTGCGTAATTAAGTTGAACTTTGTGCGCTTGGACGTTATGGGAGAGTAGCTTTTCAGCTCGCCAAAAGATGATCTTGGCACAGCTGATCGAAGCCAAAGTATCTTAAGTAAGTGCGGAAGTTTTTCAGCTCAGCCCATTGCCTCAGCAACTACCCCCAAGGAAATAGTATTGAGCTGACAACCCACTGATTGCAGCAGCCCACCAGCCCAGCCCCATCAAGATCGAATCGCTGGGGCTGCTGCATACGTCACAGTTGTCATTGCTGCTAGCAACTGGCGGCTGGTGGCTGGCTTAGCCCACTGGAAGCGCAGCTCTATATAAGGCGGCGGTGCTGCCAGTATCGAGCTTAATTTACTCAGCGCTAAAATCGCGTGCGGACGTTCAGAAAACGCGGCGAATCGTGAAACGTGAAACGGAAAACTTTTCTATCCAACTCGAAGCGTTACAATTCGCAACGCGCTGCTGCGTCCTGCCGAAAAGAAAACACCTCAACTCACACACACTCACATAGTCGAGATGGCTCTGGTGCCAGCCACGAACAACAATACGGATTGGGATTATTGGGATTACCGCCGTCGCTTGTGGCGCGACTGGGATCTGGCCGCCGACTGGGATGTGCCCTACTGGAAGCGCTTGTCGCGAGTCGGCTCAGCGCCCGATCTGAGTCGCGTGGTCGTTGGCAAGGATGGCTTCGAGGCCAACGTGGATGTGCATCAGTTCAAGCCATACGAGATAACGGTGAAGACAACCGGCGACACGGTCGTCGTGGAGGCCAAGCACGAGAAGCGGCGGGACGGCGACAGCTTCGTCGGCCGCCACATCGTCAAGCGGTTCGTGCTGCCGCGCGGCTACTATCCCAACGATGTGCGCTCCGAGCTCTCCTCCGACGGCATCCTCACCGTGCGCTGCCCACCCTATCTAAGCAATGAGCGCAGCGTCTATGTGCGCCAAGTGGGACCCTCGTACCTGAGCATAAAGAACTAACACACACACTAAGAGAGTGAGACAGAGAAAGAGGATGTTGTTTTGTTGTTGTTTGTTTTCTGTTGGCGGCACTGCCTTGCGCAAAGCTTTCCCAAAATGGCACACGAAACGAGAATTTGTTTACAAAATTAATTTAATTTGATTAATTTAAGGTAGATTTCGCACAAGCGCCTAACTGAATGGAAGACAAATCTGATTGGACTCTTTTTTTATTGTAATTAACCAAACCCATTTTTATAGTTCAATAAAATGAAAGTTTAATTTATTAAAAACGAAAGCAAACCAAGTGATTTATTTAATAGATCTTTTCAGGCAACTGGGGAAATCTCGATAGTAAAAAGAGTATCGCGTGAGAGGCCCAAAACAGACGCCGTTTAGAATGTCAACATAAATTGGCCCAAACGAGACTCGGACAGCGACAAAGCCCAGACAACAACGAGTCTTTATATACATATACCTATACATATATATGTTCTATCTAGAACGCCCTTGGGCAATTTCCGCAAATGCCAACTATGGTAAAGTTTAATTGTAAATAAAGCAATAAACGACAACAACAACTACAACAAGAAACCTGCCAGCCTGGAAGACAAACCTACACGGGCGGCGCATGTGCCCCAAGAAAGCCCCAATCGAACAAAGTGTGTATATAAATAGTCTAGAGATACATCTGACAGCTGACCATACTGGTCAATGAATTAACGAATAAAGAGTGCAAAAAGCAGAGAGAGAAAAAAATCATCAACAGCAATGTTTGTAAATAAAGTCGCACGCCCACAATGCAAGCGACGCGACGCAACGCGACTTGGGCGCTGTTTAAAACGCGCACAATTCGCTATGTGTGCGACGGCCGAACGACTTTTGTAGCAGCTGTCTGTCAATGGGTCAATCATTGACTAGATTCACTCAATGACTAGCCCGAAAACACTTTGTTGCCGTTTAAGCAATCAATTTGTCAATCACATGTTTCTGGCTGTGAATGCCAGAGCCGATCTAATTTGGAGTTCTTAATGCCCTGTGGATTTTGTAGAATAATATCAACTGCAAGGCATTCCCAGTCTGGTAGCTTTAGTTTGATTTATTTATCTTTTATTTGCTGTCTCCCTTGCACACAATTAAGCTGCCTCGGCTCAGTAGTTAAATTAATGAAACTAAAATACCATAGATGGCGCTGCAAAGCCAATTAAAAAATATGCAGCATACTTGTAGGCTGCAAGTTTATTGAGTTGCTTCTAAAACTGAAGAAGCAACTATTAAAATGATCTTGAGCTATTCTTTTGCTTTTTGCGCGTTGACTTACGAGCGAGCTTTATTAACGATAACTACAACTAATTAAAACATGCAAAATGTATGTCTCTATATAACAATGACTGCCACATTTACGAGTGGTGCGAATGGTGTTGGTGTTGGTGATGGCTGACTGGTTGGTTCTCTATGCGGATGTGGAAATTCAATGCCAGCTTACTGATCGTCCTTCTGTGCTGGTGGATGTGTGCGAATGTATTCGATGGCGCGCAGCACATAAGCGGGCACGGGAGGAGGGGTGGGCAGATGGTCGCCAACTGGATGATAGCCCTCCTCATCGGCGGTGTAGCTCAAAGAGATTTGCTCGCCTTCGGGCGAAACGTAGGCAATGGCACCGCGCACGCCCGAGGGATTGCCCGCCTCCTGCACCTGGATGCCATTGCTAGTCTCGTAGGCATACTGATAATTGCCCTCGGCATCGGATGCGTCGTTCTGGAAGCTGCGAATCTGTGCGTCCTTGTTGATGTTGTCGGCGCAGGCGCAACCGATGAGGGCGAGGCAGAGCACCTGTAATTAACCTTTTGCGATTAACGATGCGAGCTCGGCGCGGCATGGTCGGGTGCACTTACGTATTTGAACATCTTGACTGGGAACTTGTCTGAAGACTTGGTTTGGGTTTGAGTGTTATAAGGTGGATGCTTCAACTGCAACTGATTGCTCTTCTCAACAGCGTGCTGGCTTTTATATGGATATGGTGGATCTGGGGTTCAGTGTCGCAAACGGGTTTTAATCGCTTTTTATGGCATCGGCAATGGCAAGCTGGCGAACCGACAATTGGCAACTACATATGGGCGAAGAGGGCACCAATAATTGCCAAAAATCGTATCATCATAATCGAAACATTAACAACAACAATAGCAGCAGCAGCAGCAGCAACGACAGCGCGGTTAACTATAATCGAATAACCGAATGCCTTAAAATGCATGAGTCATTTGCCAGCAATTTATTTCCATGCTTTAATTTCGGTGTCAGTTTTGCATTTGCCCCATGCACCTTTATTTCTTTATTTCCCACCTAAACCCTAAATTATTTGTGGCTCACACAGACACAAACACAGTCCGACAGTCGGACAGCATACCAGAAACACAGAAAAGCTGAAGACAAACAAAAAACAAACAGAGAGCAGCAAATATAAATAATTTACCAACTTTCAATGGTTGTGCTTCCCCTGCGAGCCCTGCGGCGCCCCCCCTTCCGAATGCTAGTTGAAGTTCGATTTGGACTTGGACGTGGATGTGGATGTGGAGTTGGCAGGTGCGCGTGCCCGCTTGGAAGCTGGCGCGAATTGTCCAACCTGAAGAGCTGTTGAAATGTTTGGAAGCGCAAGGTCGCCACAAAAAGCATTTGGACGGGCCGACAGACGGCGCAACTCTGAAGATCATCATGATCCATTATAAATTAGATGTTTGACTATTAGAAATGCATATTATAATTGCGGCAATCGTTTCTGGCTAGTTGAGAAAATTTTGTAATGCTATCTGTGAATAAAAGTGAACACAAAAAATAAATGTTTAATGTAAAAATAAATAAATATTTTGCCTTGTCTTCATGTCTTGCATAAAATACAATTTATGTTTACTTCCATTTAATTTATACCTCCAATGCTGCTTCTGTGCGAAAAACTCGTTTTACTGTGCTAATATTATTGTCAATAGGGAAGTAATTAAACTGTAATTAGCATTATTAAATCTTTGTTATATATCGGGCTTCGGTATCAGCCAAGATACAGAGAGTTAGCTAAGAGGAATTCTCTTCTGTCTGCATAGGGCTAGAAGTGAAGAACGGGGATGCTCTGGTCAAACTGTATCACTACAAAGGAGAGCTAATCTAATTATATAACCAAGACGAAGGGGATTTTTTGTGGGTCAGCTATGCCCCACATCAAAGCCAATTATAATCAGTGATTTGATTGGAATATCATTCATTCATTTAGAGGGTGTTAATGGGAAGTAAAAATTATACAAAAAAACATAAAGTGTAATTATAAATAATTATTTAAAATATATTCAAGCTGAAAATAAAAATCATCACAAGAAATAAATTATATATAGTTGTAGGACAAGCAGAAACTTAAGCATGAGTATGGAAAAGGAAGATTTATAATCTTTTAATATATGTGAGCTAAGCATTTGCTGCTTTCGGTTTGATAACTTCATTAAATTGTTTTTGCTTTTTTATTTGCTAAACATAGTGAAGCATAGTTGTTGTTTTTTTTTTCATTTTGGCTATTCTAACAGGTTGCTTGGCCTGGCGACATAGCTGAAAAACAATTTGAAGCATGCGAGACAAGATTCCATTCACCAATTAGTATATTCATTTTCATCGATTCTATTTTATGTATAACATGCATATATATTTTGTGAAATATGAGAACTTGTTATACATTTAAGAGCTTTGTTTTATATACATGCAAATATATATATACGTATACGTATATTTAAAATATTGAGCTTTAAATATTCACTTAAAAAAATAAATAAATAAATTAGGGGCGTCGGCTTACATATTTATGATTTTAGCTATTATAAATGTAAAAATATCTGTCTGAAATCAGGAAATATTGTTCATAAATATTTATCAAAGCCAATAGATAAATTATTTCAGTTCTCAGCGACTGTCAAAAGATCTTGAGCAGCCCACGCGATAGCAGAAATTAAAAGTATTTGACTACTACGAGCGAAGAATGCATTATCCATCATCTTAATATACACTCGAAAATACAAATTAGTTTGGCATTTTAGCAATTCAAATTCAAATTCAAATGTGCCGAACGCGAGATTTAGATCGCTGTTCAGCAAGTTTGTGTTCTAAGTCTTTTGCGGGTTGCTCGCTTGCACACGTGATAGAGAGAATCCGCTCTAATGGACTGGCAGACGTCAACAAATGGGCATTTTATTAGCCATTTTGTAAAGTGCAAAGAACGCTTTCAGCTCATGGCAACTCCACTATGGAAATGGATGCTCCGCGGCTGATCGGCTAATTTATCGTCATGCCACAATATTTATATGCAAATGCGAACTTGTTCCAAATTTGGCTGCAGAATTCTTCTTTTGCCTAATTAAATAATTAAACTGGTTTGCCCCGCTGCTGAATGGCCGGCCAAATCGAAATTGAAAGTGATGATAAATAGGCTTTTAGTTTTCCATATATACAGAAATAAATAAATATACACATTTTTTTCTTTCTGAATTTAATTTGATTTAAGTTAAGCTAGTTTAGAGATCAATGAAGCTCAATCGTAAAATGTTGCTCAATCGCACGGTCTCTGGCTCTTCATTAAAAAAAACTGAAAAACAATTTTCAAAGATCAAAACTAATGCGGTTATCTCAGCGGACTCATCAGCCAAAGCAAACCACTTTGAATGAGTTTAAATATTATCGATGTGCTGCCTAAGCACATCAAAACTAAATACGTAAATGTATATATGTATATATATGTATGTATATAGTTTATATATATTTTTTAAGTTTTGCCCCGCATTTTATTTAACTTAATCACATTTTGCTATTTGCCTAAAATATGCACAAGTTAAGCTTAACTGATATTTAGTACAACGCGTCGCCAGAGCAGCTCAACGGCAGATTAGAAACGACGACGACGACGTCGATGGTGATGGCGACGAGGCGTCGCAGCGCCTACATAAAGTCAAGTTTTGGATGAGTGCGAGTATAAAAGCCTGCGATACGCAAAGATGAACAAACAGTGTGAATTAGACAAGTGAAACACCATGTTCAAGCTAGTGAGTAGCGAGCAAGAGACCGAGGATTATCTATCGTCTTGAACTAACTGAAATTAAATTAATTTTGCAGTCACTCTGCCTCATCGCTGCTCTGCTGGTCTGCGCCCAGGCTGACCACATCAACAAGAATGCTCAAACTTTGAACCTGCGGAACGATCCCGCCGATGCGGAGGGCAACTATGCATACTCCTTCGAAACTAGCAACGGCATTCAGTCTCAGGAAGCTGGCAATGCCAATGGCGTCGCCGGCCTTTTCAATTACATTTCCCCCGAAGGCGAGCAAATCTCAACGACCTATACAGCCGATGAGAACGGATTCCACCCGGTTGGCGATCACCTGCCCACACCCCCACCAGTTCCCGATTATGTTGTGAGGCTGCTGAAATTCCTTGCGGAGCATCCGCAATAGAGATCATTTCAATAACAGTTTTATCATATCATAAAAATAGAGGGCATTAAACCAAAAGAAAAATTTGAAAATCATAACAAAACAGAGTCATTTCAATGGGTCGCAGATATATATACATATACATATATAATATATATATTGTATAAACTTATGCTAAACAGCGTCCTCGCAAAGTGTTTAAGCTTTCACACATATTATATATGCATATGGATCGCATACATATATAATACTTTTCAGTTAATGCGCTTTGAGCCACATTTAATGGCGGCTCATTAATCAAAAGGCAAAGCAGATGTTACCATAATGATTGGCCACAGGAATTAACCATATTAGTCGAGGTAAAGAGTATATAAAAAAAAAATGTATATGTATATATAAATTTTCAGAAATATCTGACGGAAATTTATGCAGTCAAATGTGGAAGCTGCAGGGCCAACAAGTCCAACGTTTTGCACCTTTTTTTCATACTCTTTGCTCGCAAATGTCTGTCCAGATATGTATATATATAGTATTTAATTTGTCATCTCAATGTAAATCCGACAGTTGACCCCCAAAACCAGTGTATAAATACCAAGAAAGAGTCTAAACTGCGATGCAAGCGATCCAATGTGCTGTGTGGCTCTGCCTTTAGCCAAACAAGTTTCTCGGTTAGTAACACTTTCGCCTGCGCCTGCGTATTCTACCGGCCGCAAATGTAGGTCAGTTGCGAACACGAACTCGGCAACACGCACGTAATACCCATCCGCCGAATTAACCCAACAGCATTTGGAGGTGACATAAGAGATCGCGAGAACAAGCTTAGAATATGTCTCAAATGTGATTAAGATAATGGCTTAAATGATATTATATAATGTCAGCAAATACGAAGAATCTGACCTCTAAATGAAGAGTCGTACTTAAAATTCCCAAAAACTGGTATAAAAGACCTTAAAGGGTTAACAACGTCAACGAACAGCGGCGCATCAGCCGGCTGCACGTGTAACCAGTTCCTCGCTATCCTTCAGCAGATGAAACGCTGTGAACAAACTTTTGGCATATGGTTACATATACTTTATGTATTTACAGCAGCGGCGAAGCCAGACATTAAACAATTAAGTATATAAAAAATTAAGTGATATGACATCGATACACAGAATCCTTCATGCAGCAATAAATTAGCCCCAATTGACCCGACCTTAGACTGACTTTCTTCTTTGCTGTTGCCGAGACAAGCTCTACAGTTTGCTCTCAGCAGCTTCCTTAGCCTTTAGACGTGCCGCCGCAGCTGCAGCGGGGCCAAAGCGATCTATAAAGTCGTTGACCGGGCCAATAATATTCTCTGGGTTGTTCATGTGCAGATGATGGGAGCCATTTGCCTCGAGATACTCAAAGTTGGACTTTTTTAGCAGCACCTCAAGCACTTCATCGTAGTACTTTTTGTCCTCGAAATAGGACGAGTTTGTGGCCTTGATGAATAAATAGGGGCACGTGATGCGCTGGGCCATTTCAACGCAAAGTTCCTGGGAGCCAATCGCATAGTTGTAGAACTTCAAGCGGCGATCTCGACAGAAGAAGAATTTGTCCGGATATTTGCCCGACTTCTGGATGTTGCGGGCAAGCATGTGCTTGCAGAGCTCCTTGTTGACAGAGTGAAAGGTACCAATATAGACGCGCTCGATCAGCTCATCGTATGTATAGCTGGGTGGTTCGTTTTTGCTGCGATTGCGTTCATCTTCCCGCAGAAATTCGTCCAAGCGCGTCTCCATGGTGCGTATGACCGAGGGATAAGGTCGTTGGTGCGGCTTCAGTGCATCAATGCCAATTATCATATCTACCTTATCGGGAAACACAGCTGCAAACACAAAAGCAATTATGGAAGACATCGAATGGCCAACCAGTGAGACCTTCTGCCACTTATACTGCTTCATGATAAGCCTTATCACATATAGATTATCCACTGAATTGTAATAACAGCCGTCCGGTAAACGTGAAGACAGTCCGTGACCAGGCAAATCAACGGAAAGAAATGCCACGTCTGGCGATAGCAAAGGCACTAGCAGATCGTATGTCCCAGCGTTGTCCTGCCAGCCATGTAGGCCCAATATGGGCTGCACGTTCTGGGGTCCATACCATTTACCAGCAATGTGGCCCCACGGTACTTTAATGCTAATCTCGGAGAACTGAAAATGAATAGAAAAACTTCATTTAGCGATTCACATTCCAAAGATCAAAGTCCACACTTACAGCCCTAGTTGGAGGTTCTCCTGTAAGGTCGCCTGCATGCCGGAACCGCTGATTGAGGTTGATATCCGCAGGGGATCCGTCAGTGCCTTCGCTAGAATTTTCCTTAAATTCAAACTCCATGATCCTCACTGCAACAGAACACAAATACGAATAAGCTTAAGTTCCAAAGTTTAACCCTATCAAGTACGCAAGCTAATTCTTATCAGTACGCGATTAGCTAGGTGCGATTGCGATTATTTAATTAAAGCCCACCGCGTTGATTTTTTTGGGTAAAAATAAAAGCAAAGCTATGCTCGCCGAAAAAGATTATAAATAGTCAATAGTGCCATGAAATTGAATTATCCATGCAGTGCTCGCGATCTGGGAAATCAAACGCAAACTCGCAGCAACTCCAAAGTTCAAGGTCAACAGGTGCGTTTGATTGATGACTGCTCTTGATTTCAATTTCCACTGTCGGGTCATAACTAAAACTCAGACGCGAACTATGAATTACTTACACTTCCATAAATTGTGCAGTCAGATACCGATAATAAAAATAGTTTAGTTTATTTTCCACGCAAATTAGCTATATTTAGTAATATTTGGCGTGACAAAGCTAAACAATAAACTAAACAAACAGCTGATTGGAGCTCAAGCAAGAGAGCGCAATCTAATTCTAGAGATGAGAGCCATAAACCTTACAAGTTATCGATTGTTTAAGACATCACCGATAGTTGCATTCGTGTGCAGTACTATGAGATTGTTAAGCCGTTTGTAGTTATTTTAATTCTCTTAATAGTGTGAATAAAATATTATTTTAATTTAATACATATACATTGAGTTTATGATAATAATTCAAGTATATGGGCTATGTATCTCAATTCTATAAATTATGTTGAGCATTCACATGTACATGCATGTGTGTATGCTTTGTAGAGTATTTAACTGTCATCATCGTAATTTAAATTTTGTGCTTATTAAATCTCTCCCCCACAACATGTAATCAGACGTTTCATTTCATCACAGTGAGCAAGCAGGTCTGACGCTAAACTGCCGCGCTAATATTATTCAATACCCTAATATACTCAGACGAAATGAAAAGCCAAAGAAGCTTGCGCCTGCTCCAGAAACTTGTGAATGGAAGCCAGCAGAACATTCGTCTGGCACACGGTCAAAGTTCATCAACTTCGTTAAAGGCGCTAACAAAACATGTAGGTAGCATAACTATTTCACTTTCACATTGAGTTTCTATGAACTATGATCCCGTATTGCAGTATGACGAGGTTAGCATCAAAGTTCCCTGGGGCCACATCGCTGGCAAATGGTATGGACCGAAGCATGTACGTCCCATTCTGGGCATGCACGGCTGGCAGGACAATGCTGGCACTTTTGACACCCTCGCACCGCTACTGCCTCCGCACCTCTCCTTTCTCAGCATAGACGCACCGGGCCACGGTCACTCATCGTGGCTGCCGCCAGGCGTCATGTATCACTCCATAGATTATGTCCAGCTGATATTGCGCATAATGGACGAATACAACTGGAATAAAGTGTCCATCATGGCTCACTCAATGAGCTCCATAAATGGCTTCGTCTTCGCCTCCCTATTCCCAGACAAACTAGATATGTTCATAGGGCTGGATATTCTCAAACCACTCATACGTAGTCCGAAGCACATTGTGAACGTGCTCTCCGAACGCCTGGCAGACTCTCTCAAACTGGAGCGTCGCTTGCGCAGTGGCAGTGAACCTCCTGCCTACGAATGGGATCAGTTGGTGGAACGCCTACATCATGGCAGCGAGAAGTCCATTGACATGGAGGCCTGCAAGTATCTATTGCAGCGCAACAGCAAACCCTCCAGCCACGAGCCTCACAAGTATTACTTCTCCCGCGATAATCGCCTAAAGACCTCGCTGTTCTACACACTCTCCAATGAGATAGTTCTGGAAATGGCATCGCGCATCACGGCGCCTCATCTGTTCATCAAGGCTCTGCAGGCATCCTACTATGAGGACAAGAAATACTATGATGCTGCGCTGGCGGTGCTGCGCCAGAATCCGAACTTTGAATATCACGAAGTTGAGGGCACGCATCATGTCCACCTCAACGAGCCCGAGAAGGTGGCGCACATCATCAACTCCTTCATAAACAAGTGCAGGCCCTTATGAGAAGATGTAGATCAGCTTGTACATACTAGTGCTAGGTAGTATCTATTGGATGATGCAGATATTAACCATATTCTCTTTTGTCCGCAATGATATTCCCGACGAATTTAGTTTATAGTTGGCGACAATGCGAATTACTTAATAAAAATAGTCTTTGATGCTTCTATTTAATTTAATTACCGTTGATACTGGTAATAACATTACAGTTAGAGAAGATTACAAACTTGAAAATGTCTTTTGTTACTGTTTCTATTTGTTTTTTCTGTTGCATGTTCATGGAGGCAACTAGCCAATAAATACTGCGAAACTAATTATAAAATTATGTCTCAAAATGAACAAAAATCAGTTATGATATTTGTTCCTTTTGTGCGTTGTTTATTAAAAGTAAATATATCAAAAAAATGTACAAAACGATTTAAAAGGAATTGTAAACCATGCGAGAAACTGCCGAATCTATTAGCTCCACAATATTTTGAACTGATTTGGATGTGCACAGCACACTTGAGAGAGCGAATAGAGTCGAACTGTCCTCAAAAATCAAACTTAAGAACTAAATATTTAAAATAAATTATGTAATTATAGATAATAATGAGCTAAATTCTATGTTCATGCGTCAACTTAAATATTATGATTTTTTTGTGGATTTTCTGTATTTGTTCCAATTCAGTCAGCGCTAAATAAAATCTAATGAAAAAAAGAAAAACTGTAAAATATTGAAGCAGCTGCTGTTTTGTAACACCCTTAACGTAATATATATATAAACTATATATATATATATATATATATATATATATATATAATTATATTATGGGTAGGCATTTGTATAATGTAAATGTGTATATCAAGCGTAATAGCAATTGCTTCAGTTTCGCATGGATTTGTTTCGTATATATGAGTGTGTTTTGGTTTCTATCAGATTCAAGTTGTTATAGAAAAATATATATGTTAAATAAATATATATATATATATAATGTTATATACTCTGCTAAACTACTAGACATACAACTATTTGAACTGACAGGCGTTGCGCAGCCGCTAACGTTGAGCAACTTCAAACGAAGACCCTTACACGTTCGTGGCTGCGCAACACCTGGAAGCTGCTCTTTAAACATTGTAATAAAACAACAATCTAGTTTCTAGGCTATAAATAAATACAATAAATAATTTGTTTCTTAAAAGAAAATGCTTTGCAACATTTAGTATGGATTTCTGTTTTGTTATGTAAAACTATTTACAGTTGAATTGGGAGTAACGCGATGGATTAAGCCACAGGCGAGGAGTCGCCTTTCATGTCCCGCTCACGAAAGAATCCCCTCTCCGTTTTGCACTCTCGAATGGTCACCGTCTCCAGATTGACGGTGACATCCGTGATGACCACACGATTCGACATCTTACACTTGGAGGGCAGCCAGAAGCGCGGCGGCAATGCACGCGGCGATAGCGGGCTCACCGGTTGTTTTTGACTCAACGCTAAGGCGCTAGCCAGTTTTGGTATGTTATTATTCTCCGATGGTGGCACCACGGTCGTTGAGCCCTCATCATCCTCCTCCTCGGTGTAGGCAGGTGTCGAAGATTCACCAGCTTCTGCGTGAGCACTTTGCGGCGTACCCTGCAGCTCGGTTTTGTGTGGCTGTGCGGGCGTATCTGTGTCATTCTGCAGTTGCTGTTGCTCTTGCGCTGACTGCAGTGGTTTGGTTGCCGGTCCATCGGGTGATGTTTTGATAGTGACACCAATTTTGCCCGATTCCTTGAGAACCTCAGCCTTACGCTTGGTGCCCATAAGTGGCTGATCCTCTGAGCTGGATGAATTGGTGTCTGCCTCCGGCGCAAAGGTATTCTCATTGTGCGTTGAGCTGCAATTCGATGAGGAGCTGTGATCTATGCGCAATCGCTTCGCCTCATGATGATGGTGATGATGATGAGTTAGCGGCGACTCAGAGCGACGATTACTAATACGTTCGGACTTGATACTTTGGATGTTGTTGTTGTTGTTGTTGCTGCTGCTGTTGTTGTGCTGCTGGTGATGATGATGATGGTGGTGATGGTGCTTCTTATCCTTATCCTTTTTGTCAACGCCATCGTTAGTTGCGGCTGCCGTCGATGTTGTCGCCTGATTAGTGTCAGGCACATCATCGCCGTTGAATGTATACTCATCCTCCTCAGACTCTGGGTCTGGATCAGGCTCCTTTTCCTTCTTTTCCTTTTTGAGAGCGGCGCCACGTTTTGAGGGCGTGCCTGAGGATTTATTGCTTTGCTCATAGATGTCAATTAGGCGACGGTCCAAGATGTTCACTTCGGGCTCCCATGTGTTGTACCGTTGGTTCCAGCCCTTCCACTTCACACGGTACTCCACAACGCCCTAGAATATAAATAAATTTGTTAAAATAAATACTATAATAATTTGTTTAAATTAAATGACATTTTTTAATTAAAAACAATATTTGTTGAAGATCATATTATTATCATATTATCTCTTCTATTTATAGCCAGGATCGATCGCACATTGAAAACTGCATTTGGCGCGTTCCAAACGCACGGCGCTAGGCGAACTAATTGATTTTTCATCGATGCCGATATGTAGCACAAAGCAAAAACAACACACGCACACACGCGCAGCGTAAATGGTGGTTGCTAGTGCCACAGGCTGCTGCAGCAGCAGCAGCAGCGGCAGCACGAGACATTGGCGCAGCTGCCAGCAGATGGACGACGCGAGCCTCTGCTCGAAATTTCGAAGGACATGTGACCTTGTAATAATTGTTGTGTGCTGCGCACATTTGTCTTTCGCATGCGTTGCAGTTGCATTATTATTTTTTGTTTATTTTCTAGAACGTACCTTTCTAACGCGCTTCTGGATGATTTTTTCGGCAGCATAGACGCGATCGTCCGAGCTGCCCATCGTGTTGCCGTCCACTTTACCAATTTTGAGGCCTTTTTTGCTTCTCCGTTGAAATATACAGTTGTTAAACTTTATTTGGCTTTGAATAAACGTTTTTGTTACTCGATTTTTGTTTAATTTTCGAATATTCTAAACGCAAAACTTTTTAAAAACAAATTGCGACTGACATTTACACTGGCTGCAAACAATGTGACCGCATCACCGAAAGTAGATAAATCCTTCAATTTCACTCGTGCTATCGCCTGGCCGCCACCAACCATCGGCCGTCAGATAGTGATGCGTGAGTATGGTTGTGGATGGTAGAACTTGAAATGTGGATCCTAAGGTGTGGCCGCACACAAACAGCTGAAAAATCCGCCCTTGAGCTGTTCAGCATTATTATGTTAATACGACTCGGTGTCACTGTTTCAAGTGCGAACAAAATAAATCAAATTCGCAACGTCTGAGTGTGTGCGCGAGTAGGCATGAGTGCAAAATGGTTTTTATACAACTAAATTAATAACAATGTGATAACGGGATTTTTAACAACACCGCATACAGATTTAAACGCGAAGTTATTTATAATCGTAGTGTTTTGTTCGCAAATCAAATAAAAGCGAGGAAATCGAAAATGTGAAAACAGGCCGCATACGATAGGCAAACACACACACGCTCACACAGACACACACACGCTTACGCGCACACGTTGACACACGCACACGCACACATACACACACACGTACACACACAATGACCCAAAAAGGATGTCGAGCTGCGGCAGCCCATAGTAAATACGTTGTTGTTGCCCATGTCAATTGGGCCTGCTTTGTCGTCATAGATTGGGTCGATGAATGGCACTAGCTGCGGCGCTCGGGCGCAGGATGCCATTGCCGTTATTGCGTTTGACAGATAACAAAGGGAAATGAAGACGTCAGCATCGGATGAACTGGAAGTGGAAGTGGATGTCGAACTGCGGCCGGGGGCTCAACATGGCTGCCTAATTAGTGAGGAGCAGGCGATGCAGCCTACGCTATTAACGATATATTTATTTACGCTGTGATAGTGAAATACCAAAAACACCAAAAACAAAAATGAAACTGAAGGGAAGACCCAATGTAAAAACAAAAAACTTGCCAAGAATCAAACGCAATATTTTCGCTGAAGCAAATTATAAATGAAAATATAAGAGAAAGACTAAACGCAAACCAATTTAACATAAAAAGCTTTAAACCAAACCAAACACCAATCGGAGCAGAGAAGAGGAGAAACTATACTAATATTAGTAACTGTAATTATTCTAGTGAGAAAAATAAAAAACAAACAGCACCAATTAGCGCTTAACCCGTAGATGAACTAGTCAATATGTTTAGCTAGTTACAATTTATACTTAACAATTACTTAGTGGCTTTAACTAAAACACCAAGCAACCAAAACACCAACAACAACAAAACAAAATCAAAGTTCAATTGAAAAGAAACTAACGAATATACGTTTAGGGAATTTCAATACAAATAAGCTTAGCCAAGTTACTTATTAAGTTTAGAGCAAATATACACGCATTATATATATATACACGCATACATATATACATACATATACATGTATGTATAAATAATAAAGAGCCGCAACGCACACTGCAGCCCCCCGCAGCAGGCCCCAAATCGAATTCATTCAGAAAACGTGCCATAAACCGGACTGCCAGACGTCGCTAAATGTCAAAGTCATAAAGAGAGCGAAACGGAGAAAAACAAAGAGAGAGAGAGAGAGAGAGAGAGAGCGATAGCAAGAGAGCAAACTCACGCGTGAGAGCGCCTAAAAGCACACCCTAAAGCTTGGAGCTCGGTCCAGCTCCAGCTCAGCTTTGCTTCAGCTTAGCCAAGACACAAACCACAATATGGCAGGCACAACAACAACAACGTCGCTTCACGACGATGCGAGCAGCATGAGCGACGATGTTTTTGAGGATGCGGAAACGACCAAAGCCCGCATCGAGGAGCTGCGCCGTCGCCCCTTTGGCGATGGCTGCTACAATCCGGTCGCAGCGCCCGTATCGCAGCATCAGCATCAACACCATCATCATCATCATCCCAACACCAATCACAACAACAGCAGCAGCCAACAGAGCCTGACGAGCAGCCATCATTACCATGACCATGATGCCATCATGGCGCCCGTGCAGCGCTCCGCCACCGGCTATCCGGGCTATCGGCCATCCCGCGAAGCAATGCAGATGTACGCCTACGGCAATGCGGACTACGAACTGGAGGACGATTACGATGATGGCTGGCGCTCGTATCGCTACGATGAGGTGGACATGCATCAGCCGGCGCCACCTGCCCATCAGCAGCCCTTCGACGACACCATCAATCACAAGACGATCCTGCTGGGCGACTCGGGCGTAGGCAAGACCTCCTTTCTTGTCAAATACAATACGGGCGAGTTTCGTCTGGGTTCCTTCTCTGCCACCGTAGGCATTGCACTAACGGTAAGTCCGAACGAATGCGAGCGAGAGAGAGAGAGAGATAGAAAGTAAGTTAATGACATTTAAGCAACGCATCTGTGCATCCTTCTCATCCTTCGCCTGTGCATGCCCAAAGTTCGCTTTGCTGCGGCTTTCAAAAACACAGATAGAATCATAATCCCATTTCGTGGCTTTTCTGTGCGCACCTATTTAAGCCTGTGTCTGTCTCTGTCTGTGTGTGTGTGTGTGTATGTGTGTGTGTGTGTGTAACTGTAATTGAGCAGCAGCCGCAAGGGTTTTGTAGGCAACATATTGTTGCGTTGCGGGGCGTTTTCATGTACTCCATGATGCTGTCTATTTATATCGCGCAGAAATCTCAGCAGCGCATTCGCATTGATTTTGTTGCTGCGATGGCGTAAAAATAAACTCCATAAAAGCGACACGTTTAGGCTGAGCAGCCAATGTGTGTGTGTGTGAGGGTGTGTGCGTGAGTGTGTTCGCGCACTTCATAATATTTACGACACGTCACGCATTAGCGATGGCAAAAGGTATCGCAACAATTTGATTGATTAGCTTATTAGAACTTAATTCTGAAAGATTTTTTAAGCTTACAGTAATTATTATATATTATACATTTAAAAATAAAAATAAATATATATAATTACTAATAAATATTTATAATATATTTATAAATTTGTATATAATATTTATGCATTTTTTAGAACTATATAATAGGTGGTTAAATTTTTATATAACAAATTTAATTTACATATGTACTTATGTCAAAATGAAGTTTCAGCGAACAATTTAATTTCCATGTAATTTTAATTAAAATAAACTGCAAATTAAATTCCTATTACTATACTTTTCCCTTTGGGTCTCGTAATATTTTAGTTTCAAAAAAGTTGCCACTGGTTTAGCAGAAATTTCCGAAATGAACGCTAAATTGCATTAGTTCCAGCTGCAAGCTTTCGAGTGCGCCCTCAAGTAGGCAACAAATTTTGTATTCACAACCTGTTGCCGGCTTTCACTTTCGCAGTTCGCAGCACGAAGCAACGCAGCAGCAGCAGCGACATGTCGGGCAGCAAGCCAATGAAGTTCAAGTGCAACAGTTATATTTCGCCAAGGTCCGACCCTGCCACCTGGTCCACATTTTCGTGCCACACTCCAGCAATCCCTTTGGACGCACTTCTGGCGCGTGCTCGACATTGGCTGTACGCATTTCTAGGCCAGGGCTGCCGCTGTTGCTGCTGCTGCTGCTGCTGCTGCTGCTGTTGTGTGAGCCGAAGTGGCACGAACTTCACTCGGCCCAATAGCTGAAGGACTTTGGCGCTGGATGCTGCCGCCTGCTGCCGTCGATGCTTCTGGCTGCGTGCTCAGTTTAGTTTTGTGCGCTGTTCTTGACGCTTCGATTGGCAACGGTCGCGCATCTGCCCGCTCAGCATCCATTCAAATTTTCAGTTATTGTGCACAGCTTTTCAAACGGCATTGTCGTTCGAGTAATGTAAAGTGAAAGCGAACGCTTTGAAATGCGTTGTCAAACGCAAAGACTTCTACTCCCACACACACACATACAGAGGGCCTTTCACACACACACACAGCAGCAGCAGGGCTTTGAATGCTGCAAAATTTCATTGCATACTTTTGAGCGCGCGGCGACTTTGGTGCAATTTGCAGCATTTTCAGCTATTAGCTGCTCTATGTGTGTGTCTGTGTGAGAGTGTGTTTAAGTGTGTGTGTGTGTGTGTGCGCGTGCTTACCTGTATACTATAGCCAATCTGTCTGTGTGTGTTTTGGGCTTTTTGATGTCTGCGCGTTTCAAAATAAATGAAAACAATTTATGGCAGGCAACTAATAAAAATTGATTTGTGCCTATGGCGGTGTGTGTGAGAGTGTATGTGAGAATGTGGGTGTATTTTAGAAGATATGTCTTAATTAAATTCCTGTAGCTTGATTTTGCAAATTAGTTTTAGTGTGGAATTGGTAGAAACTCGATTTAGATTTACTAGAACAGATTTAATTGAATTAAGAGAAAACAAAATTGATTAAAAAAATACACAAAATATTTATTCAATTTATCTAATGTAAATTTCTACTTCATCAAGCACAATGTTAATAATTTGATTAGATTCTATCTAATGCTGTTTCAGCACTCGAATATCTCATATATACTATATACCATATTTCACTTGAAATCCGATTTATTGTCGACTCTTATTTATGTCCTTTTAGTGCAGCTGCAGCTGCAATCGACTGGCTTTTTCCGTTGCTGCTTTTGCTTGTTGTTGTTGTCTCATGCATCGACAGCTCGTTCGTTTGGTCGTTTGTTCGTTTGTTCGCCTTGCAGCTGTCTTCGGGCGCATTCATCTTGCTCAAGTGCGCATTAATTATACGGCTGTGCCTTCAATAATCGAAAGTCAATTCTATGCAGTGCCCATTCGCACTGTCTGGCTGCAGGTGGGTCAAGTTCAAGGCTGGTTTAATTGAAAATCACTTTTGAAATTCCGAGCAGCAGCAGGCCAGGGATTTCACGGAAGCTGCCTCAGTTGCGACATTTTGCGTTGCGAAAGTTGAACGGAAATGCAATTTAAGCCGATTACTAGCACAAATCTTTGGTGTTGTTGCCGTTGTCGCCGTGTCCAGCAGCATAGTCTGCTATCGTGTCCTGCTGTGGTCCTGCAACTAGCTGTTGAGTGGCTTTCATCACAAATGCCATAAAACGTTTTACGGCAGCCGCACATCAATATAAAGCTGTCCGGTCGGTTGCCCAGCATTGGCTCGCCAGTTTCCTGTTAAAATATACTGTAACGCCCACACGCACACACAGACACGCCTCTGTTGTGTTTGTATCTGTGTGTGTTTTGGTCATTTCCTTAAAGCTGTCCATGCAATCAGGAAGCCATTGTCTGCTCGCTGCGCCTTCTCGCTGCCCACTTTTAGCCGCCTGATTGAACGCATGATTGAATGTGTGTCTGCGCGTATCGAGAGGCATAGGCATGCCCGTCGTAAGTAGCCTTTGACGTAGGTAGAGTCTGAGCTAATGCTGCGTAGGCTTTACGAAACATGCTCAATCGGTCGTAAATTGAGGGTTCATTTCTGTTCCACACTGATGTAATTACGCGCAGACTGAAACGCTGTTCTGTTCTGCGATTCATTCAGGCATTCAGGCAGCTCCATTGTCGCTAACAATTTCAGAATTTCTCAGTCGAAGCAGCTCGTTGCGCTGGCAACCCAATTAAAAAGTTTTCTTATCACAGCCTCCAGATTGGCAATGTAAAGTTGATTATATATCATTTTTATACTGCACTAATACGAGAAGGTCATTTTCGTGGCTCGGTACACTGCTCTGAAAAGGTGGCCAAACGAATCGAAAAGGTTGCGCCAGATGGCCAAAAGGTCGCACTTAGAAAAGGATCCGCCATACGCTGCGAGTGAAAATAATAAATTTGATATTTGATATATGGCAAGACGACAGAGGACAGAGGACAGACGACAGACATAAACTAGCATGAATATGATAATAGGAAATATTTGAGAGAGGAATTTGCTTATTTATCGACATTTATTTTCTGTAAATATTCGCCATTTATTTTCATTTTGGAGCTCCGCTCCCTCATCGCTCTAATTGTCGTGTAATGTACACGCTTTTCGCTTCTTTTTATTATTTTGTAAAGTGTCCTTTGGCTTCGAGTGATATCGGCTTACAAATTAAGCCCCGGGCGGGTCGCTCTGCCTGAACCTGTACCTGTCATTGCAATCTTTGGGGCTATAGTTCGTCTCGTCGGGTCTTGAAGTGTAGTCAAGTCTGGGCACGTGCGGACAGGCGATGAACTCGGTTTAAAGAGCCGCCGCGCCGTCGGGATGTAGCTTGGACTTTTACCCAATTACACAGACAGCGGCACTCCAGACAGTGCCAAATAAGTTTCGCCTGGCTGCCTGCTGCTACTCAGGCTGGCATAAGTATATAAATAAAGTTTTTTTTTTTTTAATGCTAACGTTTAAGGCACAGTGAAATGTGCCCGGGCAAAGGTGAATTGGCAATAGCCAACTGTTTGCCTCTGTCTGCATCGATGTCTCTCGACCCGTCTCGTCTCGCCTCTGTTTGGTTTGTGAAACTATATGCAGTATTGACAATCCGATTAGAGTCCAGATTGACAGACGACCGAAAACAGAGAAACCAATGCCAATACAAATATTTCTCTTTGCTGCAAACTTTTGTGAGCTGCAGCAACTGCAAATGCTTTCATTATTGACAAATGAGACTGCTCTAGTCGCCTGACATTGAAATGGACAGCTCTCGTCATTGCTCAAATTTCATGTGGCGAATCACATAAGCTTTGACTTGTGGGGCTGCCTCTGGCGCTAGCTGACCAGGTTTTCCCTAAACTAACCGGATTTAGCTCATCTCATATCCTTTTTATATTAAAATGTTCGTCCTTTTTCATTCTGAAAAGTTTTTCGGGTCAGATAACATGTTTGCACAGGTTCGCAACTGTGCTGAGCTCCCCTGAGGATGCAGTGGCAAGTTTTTGTTTTTGCTAATTTATTTTTTGTTGGCGAGTGTAAATTTTAAAACAGTTGCGTAAATAAGTATGTGGGCTAATCACGTGGTCGTGGCGTAGCGGTCTTCCGCTCTCGCTGAAGCCTTTCCAATTCCCAATTATTATCCAAAATGCTGCGCTGAGGCGTGTGTTTGCTGGCTTTTGTGGTTTCTGCTTGCCAACTGTTGATTTAGCGGCGTGGTCCACCTAGCTCCCCGACTATAATCCAGCCCACGCAGCTCACGCCTCACGCACAGCTCTGCAGGTGTGCAAGTGTGTAGGTGTGAGTGTGGGTGAAAGTGTCAGTGTGTGTGTGTGTGTGTGTGTGTGTGTGTGTGTGAGAGTCGACGACAATAGCAGCCATTTGCGGCCCTCGGGGGAAGCTAACCTTGCGCGGTTTCGGCTTTCGTCCTGTTTCTCGACCCTGTTGTTGGCAAGGCAATTACATTCAATTTGCACCTGTGCACCTGTCTCCCAGTGTACCTGTGGCCCTGTATACCTACCTAGCTGCCTTTTGGCTCTTTTTAAAGTTCCGCCCGAATTTGAATTCTGAATTTTAATTTGTTTTTGCTCAACTGGCCAAAGTAAATTATAACTGACGAAGTTTATTAAATTTTCAGCGACTATATTATGATTACGCCGGACTAAATATAGAGCGTTCAGCTGGCTTGCTCTGCCTCTTCTAGTATTTGCTGCTGTTCGTATACTTTGTACTTTTTGTGTGTGTTTTTGTTGTTGTTATTTTATGATTTTTAATGAGTTTTTTGGGGCAAAAGTTTTGTCTTTTGCTTTATGCGCTGCCTCAGCAAAGTTGGCAACCCGATTTCGATTGCCAGTTGTCGAGTTGAAGTTGAGTCCTGGGCTGGGTTGGGGTTGCTTTTTGGGCTGTGCGTCATTATGGGCTCGGATTATCATCAGAATAATCATAATGATGCTGATGATGATGATGCTGATGCTGTGTAGCAGTTAGTTTATTGATTTATTTCGTACGCTGTCGTGTTTGAAATTGAATCAAGCCAATTTGCATTTGCACCTTCACACAGAGCAGCAGCAGCAGCAGAGAATTGATTGTCTTGCGGATTGATAGCGGCATATTTTAGCGGTTTCAAAGATGCGACGTCAGCAAACACGGTATCGCAGCGATTCCATCGCTGGCACCAGCACTGGAGCAACTCGCAAGGCCTCGCTGGTCACGAGTGTGAGCAACGCTTCGCCCTCGCGCCGCGAGTCGCTGGTGAAGCCCACCTGGCAGCATATTACACCTGGCCAGCTGCCGCCCAAGACCCTGGACAAGATCAATGGCATTGCCTCGGATGATTCGGACGACGATGGCTATCCCAAGCGGCGGCCCAGCGTCATTGTGCATCAGCGCCAGCAGTCGCTCTCCCAGCAGCCGCTGCTGCCCGAGTACATGAGTCCATCGCAGCTCTATCGCGATCATCTCCAGCAGCAGCAGCAGTCGTCATCGTCGTCGTCGTCGGCCCAGGCTCAGCAGCAGTCGAGTGGAAATGGTTTCAGCAGCAGATTCCTAAGCAGCATGCGAATCACCGCAGCTGTCGAGCAGCAGCCGCTCCTGGATACTGGGGGCGTGGGCGCTGGTGGAGGCGGAGGTGGCGGTGGCGGTGCAGAAGGTGGGGCAGCTACTGCTGCAGCTGGCAACGATGGTGCTGGGGCCACGCTCTGCAAATCAGCTGGACGCGCGCTCATTCGCATGATTTCCTCGACACCTGGACAGGACGAGGATGAGGACTTCGATATCATGGGCAAGGTGACAAAGAACACACACACACACACATAAACACAAACACAAGTACACTCACACGCAGCTGACACGAAATTTAAGCAAAAGCCTGTTGACTCTGACAATTTGCATTACAAAAAGGACGACAACAAAAGACATTCCCCAAATATATAAGTATTTATAAGCGGCTAAACAGGCTGCCAAATCCCAGGCAAGGCTCTTTATCAGAACCTGAGCCGCAAATTGATTTACGTGCTGCTCTCGCTCTCTCTGACTGATTATCTGTCTGTCTCTCCGACTGTCTGTCTGTCTGTTTGCCTCAGTGAATCCTGCGACTTTAACGACTTCGCCTCGTTTTATTTGCAGTCGCATTATTTGGCACATTTTACGGCATTGCTGATTTACAATGTCATTTGCATAAGCAGCTCAAAAATAAAGTCATCAAATGCTAAAAGGAGGGAAATTAAACAATAGACTTTGTCGGCTCTCACAGAGAGACAACAATGAGGATCGAGGAGCGCTAACTAAATTCTTAATATCCTTGTCAACATGCCGGCAGTGTGTCGCATGTCCTTCAGCCTGTTGTCCTGCGACTGCAATAAATGGCTAAGGCCGTTATGCTTTATGCTTTTCATTAGCGCAATTCACTAGAATTATGACGAATGCTGCGCCACCAGCTGCGACTTACACGCGCCCAGCTGCAGGCATAAAAATGCTGAAAATAACAGTAATAAATATGAAACAATAAAAACAAAGACAAACAAAGCTGAAACTTATGCGCAGCTTAAATGCACTCTAAAAGCGAATTCAATGCA
Source organism: Drosophila paranaensis (assembly GCA_035047545.1). Classification (NCBI taxonomy): domain Eukaryota; kingdom Metazoa; phylum Arthropoda; class Insecta; order Diptera; family Drosophilidae; genus Drosophila; species Drosophila paranaensis. Next base: position 11,093,348 of record JAWNPL010000145.1, read on the forward strand.
GTTGCGATTCGGCTTCGAGCTAAATTCCACGAATCAATAGAATTTTCTTGTAAGCGAAAAGCGCCTCCAACTATGGCTTTAATATTCTATTACCCTTTCAGTAAAATTAATATTTATTATATATATTGCATCGAAAAATATAAAATAAGAATATACTATATATATATATATATATATATATATATATATATGGCTTTCTAGCAGAGTCGCTGGCTTCACTTTTCGACTGGCGAACAGAATTCTCGCTCAGCGCAAAGATTTGCACGAGCTCCACGTTGCATATACGCCGTGTATGTGGCTCGTTAAATGATTAAGTTTCTGCGCAAAATACGCAAATTAGTTGGTTTATTTGTTGAGGTCTCTGCATCTGCAGCTGCCCGATGCTGTTAATTAAGGGCTGAAACCCAATTTAAATAGCAAAGGAATCTGCAGCTGTGTGAGACGCCGCCTGGCAGCCAAGGCAAACTTGATTGTGCATAGATTAAGCACATTAAATAGGTCTGCTTCGTGCCCTGAGGCATGGCTGTGCTCTCTGTGCTAAAGCTAAGCTCTTTTTAATAACTAAGCAGACGCCGAATGCAGACAGAAGCAGCTCTCTCGCTATTATTTTTATGAATTTTGACGCTCGAGTAAACATTTAATGGCACAAAATATGGCCAGCTGTGGCGCGGCGCTTAAGTGCTTTAATGCCAAGGTTTAATATCTAATACATATGTTAGCAATCAACTAAAGTCTTAGATTAATACTAGCCTGGCTTTAATTAACATTAATGTACATTAACATAACTTTAACATAAGCCCAACAGTTCTACTTTATCCTTCTGCCAGAGTTCTTTAAATTGCGAGCAGATTGTGCCAGTCGCATTGCAACTTCCATTTCGTGGAATACCCAGCGTAGCGTGTTGATACAACATTTGAATCAAGTTTTAATTGCTCGCTGCTGGTTGGCAAGCAATTTAGACGAAAGCAGCCAGCTAAATCAACAGCAACCGCACAGACTGCTTTATATTTTTGGGGTTTCCTTTTCAAGCTAACTTATATATATATAAATATAGTGGGGGTGCTGTGTTATATTGTGTATTATTATGGGGTGGCATATGTTAAGCGCACATTTCAATTATTTTTGTATAATGTTCAATGTATTTTTCTTCATTTACACACACTCACACACACTGACACACACACATATGCTTGTTGTTGGCCAGGTCATAATGCTGGGCGACTCGGGAGTGGGCAAAACGTCGCTTTTGATTCGATTTCGCGATGGTCGCTATGTGCCCAGCTATTTCCTGAGCACAGTTGGCATTGATTTTAGGGTAAGCGATTTCTCTCTCTCTCTCTCTCTCTCTCTCTCTCTCTCTCTCTCTGTGTTATTGTTGTTACTAATTGTTGTGTACCTCTAACTGTCTCTCTCTCTTTCTCTGTCTGTCTATCTCTTTCTCTATCTGTACACCCCATTCTATTTGCCAACTGTTGTGCTGTCTGCAACGTCTGTACGCTGTCAACAGTTGTCAAGGCTTTGAATACGATTTTCACCTGCTTACACATTAACTTTTTCTTCATCTCTCTGTCTGTTTGTGTGTGTGTGTGTATATATAAGTTTATCTAACTTCTTCCTCCCTTGTTAATACCCTTTCTTCCTCTCACTGTGTTTGCCCAATCCAAACAAACCGCAACATTACATGTATATTACAGGATATCTAAATGTCGGTCATCATCTATATAAATGTGTGTGTGTGTGTGTGTGTGTGTGTGTGTGTGTGTGCTGTGCTTTGTCTGTTTGTTTTGTGGTTTTCATGTTCTTCAGCTGCTGTGGCGTTTCTCTTTAGTAAAATATTTTCCCGCCAGCTTAGCTCGTGTTCAAGCTGCCCCCTTCCCACTCCTACCCCTGCTCCCTACTGCCTACCGACCCCCCAGCCAGCAGCTTATGCGCCAGCTCTGTGGACTTTTGCCCCCAAGTTGCCGGCGTTGCTGCGGCAAAAGTTCTTCGGGGGCTATTTATTAAAAAGCATATGAACTTGAAAAGGACTTGTTGATGGTTGTGTGTCTGTTTCTGTCTCAGTGTATGTGTGTGTGTGTGTGCGTGCTCCTTGTCTGTCGTTGTTGTACACTTGTTGTTACTCGTATTTAAGTTGATGTTGTTGCTTTTATTATGCTTATTATTGTGGGGTTTTTGTTTCAACTTCTAGAGGTTTTATTATCGTGAAAATTGCCGAGGGCTCACATGGCACATAAATTTATTAAAGCGCAATAATACTACAAGTATTTGCCATGTCTGCCGTTAGCAATATAACTGTCCTTTCGACCCGATTGTCAGCTCATTGTATGGACACGTGCGTCCATTTCTGCCTTTCAACTTTTGCTACATCAAATTCCACAGAAAATGCGAACGTTTCGCTTCAATAATGATTTCTGTTGTCTTGACAACCGATTGAAGGTTGCAAGCGAATACAGCGAAATGAATTTAATGAAAATCTGAAATAGACCAAACAAATAGAACCAAAATGGATAATTAATATCAGCTTTAAATTATTTATTTTGCTGCATATGCTTCGCAATAAATATATAATTGAATCGTATTTTAGTATTTATATTTTATTTTAAAGATTATATCTTTGAACTCATGAATTTAATAATCGCCCAGCCTGGGGATATGCAATACGCTCACAGCTTTATATAATATGTGTATGTATGTAATTTTGCTTTATTTTTCATTTTTTTGTTCTTTATTGGCTTGTGTACATCATTGAAATATTCATTATTTATGTAGACCGTTTCCACTGTGTTTCACTAAATGAATTTCACAGCAAATTGTATTCAATGTTGGCCCAGTACATTGACTTTCTGTTTACTTAGCTAGAAATTTGACGTTTGCTTTCGATTCTGTTCTTCTTTCTTTCTTTTTGATATGCCGTTTTCTTTTATATGTCTTTCATACAATAAAGGCAAGTCAATATGGCTGCCAAGCACACACTCACACAGAGAGAGAGTGAGATATATACATATCTTGATGATGTTTGTCTTATTGCTTGCTTTTATTGTGTTGGCTATGTTGGCTGACTGTCTGAGTATCGCCTGATTAGTGCTGGCTGGCACTCAATGATGATGCTCAATCTGCATGTTGACTGTAGGTGTGTTCATGTATTTATAGTATTCGATATGTTTAGTGCTTCTGCAGGGCCAGCGCTGCGTATACGCATTATGGCCATGAACCCATTTAATTAAGTATACGCCGTGTTACCAGCTGGAGCAGCTCTCTCTATCTCTCTCTGTCTCCCTCTCTCTCTCTCTCTCTCTCATTCTCTCTTTGTATTGCTATATATATACATTTATTTGGCGTTCTCTTTGGCATGCACATTTCGTAAATTAATTGCATTTCGCATAACAAACGCGCGTTTTCATGGCAACAACATTTTCTTTTCGCATAACCCAAATGCGTCGGCTGCATAACTCGATTGCAGAACAAGGTGGTCGTCGTCGATGGGACGCGCGTTAAGCTACAGATCTGGGATACGGCCGGCCAGGAGCGCTTTCGCAGTGTAACCCACGCCTATTATCGCGATGCCCATGGTAAGTGCAGCAGCTGTTGCAATTGAGTTTCGCCCGCTGATGCGATTTCACATTATTTCCTTTGTTATTCTCGATGGCTGCAGCGCTGTTGCTGCTTTACGATGTGACCAACAAGACCACCTATGATAACATACGCGCCTGGCTGGGCGAAATACGTGAGTACGCGCAGGAGGACGTTGTCATCGTTTTAATAGGTGAGTTCCAGCTTGCCAGCGACGAACACCAAATAGATTTGATTAAAGACGGCTTTTAGCAACTATAGTTGGTGCAACTGCAGCAGCTGTTGGTCACTTAATTGAATTACGAGTTTAAACTTTGCCAACTTTTGTCGCACTTCACATGCCACACGCCTCATCTGCCCGCCTCTTGATCCACACAGGCAACAAGGCCGATTGCAGCAGCAGCGAGCGCCAGGTGAAGCGCGAGGATGGGGAGCGACTAGGACGTGAGCACGATGTACCCTTCATGGAGACATCCGCCAAGACCGGACTCAATGTGGAGCTGGCATTCACAGCGGTGGCCAGGTGAGTCCCTAACAAGCTCAAAACTTTCTCTATCTAGTCTTAAATACAGTTTAATTTTAAAAGTATTTTCCTGTTGTCTTCCAATCATAAACATTTTATCGATGGCCCTAAACTAAACTACCTCAATTCGTTTCTCCGCAGGCAGCTGAAGAGTCGCGGCTACGAGCATGGCGATGATGGAAAATTCAATGTGCATGATTTTGTGCGTGACAATACAAAGGCTCGCTCTGTTTGTGCTCAATGCAGGAACATGTAAATTGTTTCTCTTCCAGCACAATGAAAACTTTGCACAAAACCAACAAAAAAGAAAAAAAAAGAGCTCACACAACAAAGCGCAAATTTGTACAAAAAAAGAAGAAAGAAAGAAAAACTTTGAAAAAAAAAATTGAATGAATAATGCCAAACCGACAGGAATAAAAAAAAAACGAAAAACGAATAATTGGTTATTCAGAGAGCACGCGTGAGGCAAACATTTAAGAAGCTCCTAGCGGGCTAGTGTTTGTATGTAAAAGGGGGATATGTGAGGAGGATACGAATAGGGAGATCGGGATTGTATAAGTGGGCATTTGATAGCTTAAATAATGAATAATATATACATGAATACAATATATATATATATATATATATATATATATATAAATATATATATACAGATATATCTATATACAAAGAAGTACGTACTTTATTTTTTTGGCAGGGACAATAGAGAAGTCCTTGCAGGAAGCAGCAAAATCATGCATCATTGATATTTGTCCAGCACGTCGTTGATAGATCCGGCGTTCTAATTCGTAATTATTGTAATCGCGCTGTTTGTGGCTAAGCAATGAGTGTTAACCGAGCATTTGCCACACAAATTTAAATATAGGCGATAGCTTATACATACATATATATAATATAAAGGTATTGCCAAGGAGCAGCCAATCTAGATTGAACCAAACCCAATTAATGAGAAACAATCACTCAATTTACCTTAACAAAACTATTAATTGTATTTATTGAGACTTCTGTTTTATTATTATGTATCGTTAAGTGTTATGCCTACCGTTAAGTTTTAAAAACCTCACACCTAAACGAAAACGAAGGAAGGAAAGGAGAACTTTAATGTTTAATAACTACAACTATTTTAAATTATTTACACCAGTGAAAAAGTAAGAGAAAATTAAACTATCAAATACTCTATGCAATTAAGTTAGCTAAACCTCTATGTAAAGTTTGGCATGTTCTATATGCAATACATATATGCAGTTAATCACTACAACTACTCTACTACGGATGCATTCGGAATACCAACGCAAACTTTATATCATATAAAATGAAAGTAAACTACATATAAATAAACAGCGTTATCTTTAAGCAAGAAGCTTGCATGCATGCATATGTAATGTACTACAAATATACCATAACAACAAATACATATTTACATTGAATGTGGTTTAAAAAAGTTGATGACGTGTTTTATTTCGAATTCAAATAAGCGCGCGCAATCCTCTAGCTGTCATCGATAATTTTCCAACACTGACGTCTATTTAGCAGCATTCAAATCTTAGTGTGGCCACACTATGCCGATAGCTCGTAATCGATAAGTGCAGTGGGAACATGTGCTTAGCTCGCTTCGAAAATAAAACAACGTGAGGATTATTGATATTTCGCTGTTAAATCGGGATAGTAAACTAGCCAAATATGGCGGATCACACGTTCCATCGGCCTGGGCCGCTAAAACAAACAAATAAAGCCCACAAAACGGGACGTCATCGCTCCAAAGGCGCCATCGACAATGCCGTCAAAGGTAAAAGTACCTCAATAAGTGCAGCAAAGCATGTTAACTGGAATTACTTTTGTTTACTTTAGGCAAAGTGGGGCTTAAGGCTATCTCGCATAAGCACAAGCTTCAGCAGCGTAAGGAGCAACGTCGCAACCAATTGAATCAGCTACGCAAAAACAAACGCGATGAGGTGCTGCAACAGAAGCGTCAACTTGGTGGCCAAAACACGGCACCATTTCTGGTGTGTTTGCTGCCCATGCACGAGCAAATCGATGCCAACTCGGCAATTGCCATACTCGAGAGCTGCGACAGTGAAATCGTTGTGGAGAGGTCACCCAGCGGCATTGTTTACATGAATCTGCCACGATTCAAGCAGCGCTTCGCCTTTGCTATTCCGCCTATTGGGCGGGGTAATGAACTCATTGTCCTGGACTATCTGAAGGTGTGTGACACTACACTGATGTTGACATCGGCAGCTTTTGGTGACGACGAAATCTTTGATCGCTGGGGAGAACGGGTATTTAATATGATATCAGCCCAGGGCATACCAACTCCAGTTGTGGCCTTCATGGATCTGGAATCTATTAATCCTAAGCGTCGCACTGCAGCTAAACAAGCGGCTCAGAAATTTATAAGCAAGCTGCTGCCTGAGGAGAAGATCATGCAGATGGACACCGCTGCCGAGGGATTGAATGTCATGCGACGCATTGGTGGACAGAAGAAGCGTTTGCTGCACAACGTCAACAACCGGCCGAACTTGTTTGGGGATTTAGTGGAATATGTGCCAAATGGCGAGATGGGCACTCTGAAGGTAACAGGCTATCTACGAGGACAATCTCTGAATGTTAATGGACTGGTGCACATACCAGGACTGGGAGACTTTCAGCTTGGGCAGGTGGATGCGCCACCCGATCCTAATAAACTGGACAAGAGCCGCGACGGGGAGTTGGATCAAGTGCGATTGCTCGATCGCAGCGATCCAGCGAAGCAAACCTCGCTGCAGTCTGAGAATATACCCGATCCCATGGATGCGGAGCAGACGTGGCCAACAGAAGAGGAAATCGAGGCAGCCCAAAAGGAAACCAAGAAAACGAAGTTAATTAAACGCGTGCCGAAGGGTTACAGTGAGTACCAGGCTGCCTGGATACCCGATGTTGAGGAAGTGGAAGGCGAGGACGATGACGACGACGATGATGAGGATGAAGACATGAGTGGAGATGAAGAAGACGAGGACTTTATGTCCTGTGATAATAAATCCTTCGAGGATGAGTGCGAAAAACGTGACTCGGATACAGAAGAGTATTTGGACAGTGTTTCGGTATCCTCGGAGGCAGCGGTCAATGACGAAAAATACGATCAGAAAATGGATTTCCAGGAGGAGCGAGAGACCTTAAAGAAGTTGCAACAGGCTCGCACCGATCAGTTGTGGCCCGACGAGATCGACACGCCCCTCGACGTGCCCGCCCACGAACGATTCCAGAAGTATCGCGGCCTCGAATCGTTCCGCACATCACCTTGGGATGCCAAAGAGAATCTGCCCAGCGACTATGCTCGCATCTATCAGTTCAAGAACTTCGACCGCACCAAGCGCCGCATTTTAGCAGAGGCTAAAGAATTCGAGGGCATCTTGGTGAGAGAGAGAGAGCAGACATAATATATATTATTTATTAATAGACTAACACAATTCCGATTTATTCTCTAGACCGGCTTGTACATCACGCTGCATATCATCAATGTGCCCGCCAGTCGCTGGAGCGCATTCCGATCCGCTCACATCTCGGATAATGTCATTGTCTATGGCTTGCTGCCCAATGAGCACAAGATGTGCATTATGAATGTTGTACTGCAACGTATTCCCGACTCCGAGGTGCCGCTGAAGTCTAAGGAGCAACTGATTGTACAGTGCGGCTATCGTCGCTTTGTTGTCAATCCCATTTACAGCCAGCACACAAATGGCGACAAGCACAAAGTGCGTCTCTTCTACCTTATTTATAAAATACATCAGCTGATTTATATTCTTTTGCAGTTTGAGCGTTTCTTCCGCCCCTATGAGACCGTGTGCGCCACCTTTTATGCGCCCATACAGTTCCCTCCTGCGGCAGTGCTCGCTTTTAAGGTGAATCCCGACTCCACGCTGGCATTGGTTGCCCGTGGGCGTCTGCTCTCTTGCAACCCGGATCGCATAGTGCTGAAGCGAGTCGTGCTAAGCGGTCATCCGATGCGCATCAATCGCAAGTCGGCCACCATACGCTACATGTTCTTCTACAAAGAGGACGTGGAGTACTTCAAGCCCGTCAAACTACGCACCAAATGCGGTCGACTGGGTCACATCAAGGAGTCGCTGGGCACGCACGGTCACATGAAATGCTACTTCGATGGGCAGCTGCGTTCCTACGACACGGCGTTCATGTATCTCTATAAGCGCATCTTCCCCAAATGGAACTATGAGGAGTGCCTTGTGCGCAGCGCCGAGCATTCACGACAGGAGCAATCGGCGGAAGCTCGCCGGAATTCACTGCAGCTCGATGATGTGGCAATGGAATAATAGTCTAATTTGTATATATATGTATATATGTATACATTGTTGTATATCTGTGCATATATTGAAATAAACTGTCTCACGGACACAACATAAGTCACACTTTATCTTTTTATGTATAATAGGTATAATCGAACTATATTCACAAACAATTGGCTTAACTAAGTGGGATAATTTACGCATAGCATATATATAATATATATAGATAGAAATATATATTCATATATATATATATATATATAATTTATAAAACGGGACACGGTTAAAAAGCTGAACCCGCATTGCACAGTTCTATGGGGGGTTCTTTTTATGGCTAATACCTTGGGTTCTAACAGGATATTTGATTCCAATAGGTGACACTTAGTAGTTGTAGTTTGTGGACAAACACTTGCGTCGCTTCTTCTGCAGTTGCTCGATTTGTTCCACGATTTCCGTACGCGTCTGGAATGCTTTTACGACGCATTCGCAAGTGAGGGCTGTGGCAATAAACTGATTAATGGATATGTGCCAGGCATCGGAGGTGTTTGTCGCGCTGCTGCTGCCGCTGCCGCTACTGTTGTTGGTTGTCGTCGCTGCTGCTGATGCTCCTGCTTTAGCCTGACGCAACTCTTCCTCCAGAGCCACAAATAGACGCGTTGTGCTGCTGGGCTCTGCAGCTGGTGTTGTGGGATTTCCATTGCTATCCGGCTGCTAAAGAAATAGAAATAAATATCATTTAAAGTTGTCTATCTCACTCATTATATCTATTGTTGTCACCTCATCACCACTGCCGCCCAAGTTGAGCTGCGTGAAGCTCTCCAGGCTCGGTTCCTTCTTGATGTTGCTGTTGCCCATTTCAATGAGATTTTCGTCTGTCAAAGGAAGAGGATTATAACTGAGCTGGCTTATGGTTGGTTGCCTACTTACATGCACATCGCATTTCTTCATCTTGTACGCAGCCCATGATCTCTATGATGCTGCGCCACAGCAGTTGGAAATTCTCCTTGCGCATATGAGGCACATGGCGGTGCTTTCCAGTTGCTGAGGCGCTCTCATCTGGCTGATCCAGCAAATAGCCCAGGCTGCCCAAGCTGCGTGTATCCGTTGCATTCGAGTCGGCGCGATCTAGACGAGTGGCCGCGACCAGGTCGCTGATCTGAGAGAAATTCGATATAGTCTCAACGTTCAGTAGCAGTTGGTCCGAAGCTGTAGCGGCTGCTGCTGTCGTCGATGTTTGTGGCGGCGTTATACGGGCCGCACCCAGATCTGAAATATCCGAGAAAGTGTCAATCGATTCGTAACGTCCCTGCTGGCGTAGGCCGATGTCGTTGTCGTCATCCTGCCCAGCATCGGTGCGTGTTGCAGTACCCTGGAGTGCAGCGGGCAGATCCACATAGAACGTCGAGTTGCGCTGCGCTAGAGAAGATGCATTCGAATTGAGTGAAAGATTCGGCGTTGTCCGTGACAAATCCATGAACGTGTTGCCCGAGATGCCAGCCAGGTTATGCAAGTGCTGAGTGGCGGTGATCAGCGCATAGTCATCGGCATCAAAGTTGTGATCCGAAGGAGACGGCAAAGCTTCAATTGATTCTGAGGCGTCCTCACTATAAAACAGAACTGAATTAGCAAAGCCAAATGTAGAATTAAAGTCTAATTACTCAAAGAAATCCTCTGCCTCGAATGCCTCATCGGCATCATCCTTTATTCGCGGACGTGGACGTCGTGTTCGTTCAATTTCTGCCTTCGACAGCAGCGGCGGCAAATGCAATACAAAGAGAAGCTTCAGTTTCTCCATGCTCTTCGTGGAGCAGACTAAGCCAAACGCGTTGATTAGCTGACCAAAGTCCAACTGTCCGGTGCCTTTCTTGTCCGTCAGCTGTCAAAAGATTAAGATTAGATTTAATATGAATATATAATACTTCGCGTCAAGAGTGACCTACCCTAAATAGTTTCTCGCCAATATCAACGCTGACGCACTTGCGCCAGGGCGTTAGCTCAGAGAAGAGCGTGTGGAATACCTCAAAGTTGACGCAATAAGCCTCATGGCGCCCACTGCCCCCACCGGGCATAATATCGGCGACTCCACTACGAGATGGTGACTGATTATGGGGCAGCAGCTGCGGCGCCTCACTCATATGACATTGCGTCTTCTGCTGCTGCTGCTGCACAGACTTGAGTGTGAGTTTCTCCTCTCGTATGATCGTCAGCAGCATGTGCAGCTCATGACGGTTAAAGTAAGCATTCTGAACATGGGCCTTCACAATGGTCTTCTCGTTGTCAATGTCGAACTGACGAACGGTGAGGCGACGATGCTTGTTGCGCAGCTCCTCGATGCGCTGCTGCGTCAGTTCCTCGCCAAATTTCGTGTACGCCTCGTGTATGAGAGTCTGCACCGTTTGGGTCTGTGGTCGCTCAAGCTTGCGCTTGTCCGTGGACGGTGGCACTTGGTATTCGGGATTGTATATGCCTTCTAGATAGGTTTGCAATACCAGCATGGCCTCGCCATCGTCCTGGCATTTGAGAAGCTTGTCGCGATTCCATTCGATGATTTGCAGTGAGACCATGAAAATGATCTTGGCGCCCTCGTAGAAGAAGCAGTCCAATATTTGCAATGAACTCTCGTAGCTGATCACACTTATGAATATAGTAAGAAACCATGAGATGGAGATCATTTTGATAACGCCAAGTCGTTCCAGATGCTCATGCAAGTCCGATAGATGCGTCTCCACTAGTTCATTTAGCACGCCCTGATCTATCTGGGCGCCCACAACCTTGTCCTTGTAATAGTCTGGCAGCAGGTTCTCGCACAAGCTGGCCAGCATCCAAAAAGCGTTCTCCTCATCACAGAACAGCAGAAATACTGATGAAACAATGTTCATGGCCTGACAGTAGCCAACCTGTGGATTGCGCAGAGCATAAGCTTGCAGTACACGCCTCAAGGCGCCAATGCCATCTGTGCACTGGAATGCCGGGTGCTCGGGCAGCGACCGTGGCAAGTCCCTATCGATTTCATCGTGTGCAAAGCAATCCTTGATGCAAGCGGCTTTCTCCACAAGATCCTCATACAGACCGGGATTCATTTCCTTGTCGTGTATAGCGCCCGAGAAGATTAACCAAATCTCCTGCCTCAGCTTGTCCGGTATGCCCTCCACAATTAGATTAATCACATCTGTGGTGCGAAACATTGCAATGCCACGTCCAAAGTCACGGAAATGATCCTCCCAACGTGCCAGTTTCTGCTCCTGTTTCTTCTGTATGTCCGCGCTAAACTGTGTCTTGAATGTGTTGAGCAAGGCTGTCTGCTTGCTCCACGATATATCGTACTTGGCACGTTCGCGACAGATCGGTCTGTTTGTTGGGTTTATAATAGTTAAAATGGCAATGCAACTTGATGAGAACTTACATATGAATGCGCGACAGCAGATCTGTGATCTTCGAGATGAGCACCTCGCGATCCGTAATTTTGGCGAACATAAAAGGCACATTCTCCGATGTAAAGATGACAATTTGATTGTCAAATCGTTGCTGCCCATCGTCCTTCTTCTCAACGCTCTGTTCGGGTTAAATAATAGTTTAGCGATATATCTAAACAGACTTTTCAAATTAGCCATACCTTTATAGTTTTCATTGGTATAACGACGCTAACCAGATCCTTGACATCGCTGCGAAAGCAAAAGAAATTTGGTGACAAATAAATATAGCCCGCGTTAAATCGCTTCGAATAGGGCGTCCATATATCTGCCTTGATTTTGCCATCAATAATCTCTGTTTGTGGCAGACGAAAGTAAACGCGAAATTCCTCTGATTTTTGGCGTGCTGTCAAATCGCGCAGCAGAACAGGCTTCTTGGAAGCCTTGGCACCATAGCGTGAAAAATTCGATGGATCATGGTCGACAACGGGACTCTCCGGGTCATGTATTAACTTCTGGATGGCCATTTTGTTAAGCTGCTCAATGAGGACGTGCGCTTCGTTCGGATTGAAGAGCAGTGTAAAATTGTATGTCATGTTGTTGGTAGTCTTCAGATAGATTGTGTTTCCACTGCGGCTAATGTCCTCCAGCTCAGCGAAGCGTATGATTCGCTTGATCTCCTGGCTCAGCATGTACGAGTAGAAGCAAACATGGTTTAGCGAGATGTACAATTGTCCCTGTCGTGGTATTTTGTTCTTCACATAGCTGCAATTCAAGGAAGTTTTTAATTATAATGAAGATATAATCAAGATTTTAGTTAATGGTTACGTGGCTGAATACGAGTTCACCAGGCGTTCTTCTTCGGGCATTTTGAAGATTTGTCTGAACTGTGAAGTCTTCACTTTGAAGTCTGGCGATTCACCAGTATCGTCCTGATTGTTTTGAGCGAACAGCGATTGTATCTTGCATATGGTGAAGTTAGTCACTTCATCCTCATTCTCCATTTCGTTGAGCACACTGAATAGATTGGCCTGCAGCCATTCCCAGTCCTTGACGATCTCATCTTGAGTTATGCCAATGGCAATTTCTATTACAGAAAGGATATGTGAATACAATGTCAATAATAGAATAGAATAACATAATGGCTAAATAGGGTGCACTGTTCACTTGTCGTTATTTAGTAGGCTGACACATACTCCGAATTGGTTAGTCATTGGATTTCGCTACTTCTGTTTTTGTATATTTAATCTTGATAAAAAGACAGTTTAAGTGATTCTCGGTACATAACAGGCGTATGACTTCTTTTTTCTACTTATAGTATTGATAAATTTAGTTTAATAAATATATGAAAATCACAGAACGGCTCACTCTCTCTCCCTCTCATAATATAATCTGTAGTTAATTAAAATCACATAGAGAATCCAACTGTCGCTTTCTCTCATATAGAGTTCTGCTCTTCTGTCTTTCTCTATCGCTAAGTAGTTTAAACTTTCATGGGACCGATCATACGTGCAATGTTTAGAGCCAATAAATTCCTAGTCGCTTGACATATATTCTCTTTCTTATCGCACTCCAAATGCAAAAAGTCAATATTCCCCTACGACACACACTAAAGAATTAAATATATATGTATATGCATTTCGCCTATGGCTGATTGAATGACTCAGTACAACAATGGGGCAACCTCCCTTTTAATAGCTGATATGCACTCGGGCATAGCCCACATTACCCATTTAGTATATATCGAAAATGGCGCTGATAATGGTACGTGAGAGGTGCGTTTTATACGTTATCCGACATACCGTAAGACACTTCCGAGGAGGGAGTCTGGTGAAGTATACGATAGGGCGCCGGCTTCGTGTTCATCACGCTGTCGATGGTGCCCACCAGCATTGAGCCAAAGCCGCGCGATTCGCCATGTCCACGACGCTTTTGCAGCACAAAATACTTGGAATACATTTCGGCGGTCCTGCAAAATGAGAAATCAGAATTGGGAACACAGCAAAAAACGGTACATATGCATGTGTGTGCGTGTGTGCGCTCGGGTGCTTTGTTGGAGTGAGCATACATGCATACATATGTGAGTCTGTGAGTGTGTTTGAGTAGGGGGCTTTTACGCAGCAAAAAACAGTTGTGCGAACAGAACAATCAAATTTCAAGCCTGCTCTGCGCTTTTGTTCCACAGCTGCTTGTGGAATCAGTGCAGAGCTGCTTGACTTGAACTCTGCTCAATTAGTTATCAGCCATTAGTGCGCCCAGCAATAACAAAAACAACAAAAACACACACATACACACACACCTACACAGCTGGGTGTGCATATGTGTGCGTGCGGGGGGCTTTTAATTAATCAGCTGCTGAAAAAACAGCGCAAGTGGGGGGCGGCACAGACTCCAAATCTTCGCTTCTACTCACCAGAATGCTGAGGTCAGCAGCAGCTCCTTTGGTTGAATCCACATCTTGGCGTTTATTATTCTTGCCGTAGGTTTTGCAGTTTAATTAACACCAATTTTCATAGTTCGCTCTTGTGAAACTGTTTTGCGACTGCCGCAAATATTATATAGCAAGAACAGAGTGAGTATGTGTGTGTCTGTGTGAGTGTGTATGCCTTGCGGGCTACATCTGTGGCGAAAAGAACTCAAGTGCAATGCACATTTGCACTGGGATTTATTTATTTTTTAGCGTAGTCTATTGTTCGCTTGTCTCCTGCTTCTTCTTTATATGTTTTGGCATCCGAAAGCTTAACATATCGCTGCACTGTTATTAACAGCAATCACTATTTGTTGTCTATAATCGGGAGCAAATAAATTGGTTTTTATCCATAAGTTAACTATCATTATAGCGCATATAAAAATGTAGTTTAAAACAATTTCATAACTATTTCAAATATCTTACCAACCTACCGAATAGTAAACTATAATCAGCTGCAAGTGCATTCGCAATAGCTGCAGCAGAGCTATTATAGCACAAAGCTTTAAATTACATTAACGTGTATTAATTTATTAATATGAATACATAAAGTGCAAATTTATACTTATCAAATTCAATGAAACACAAAACAAATACAAGAAATAACTATGCAGAAAAGAATCATCAATAGGGTTGCATTTCACTGTGGCGGCAGTACGATAAGTGCGACTTATCGTCAAGTAATCCTACTTTTTCTGACTATCTGGCAGCACTTACGCAGGCTTTGGCGCCAAAAGTTTTAGTAGGCTTATTTAAACTAATTGTTTATTCAGTTTAAAATATAACTTCAAACAATCGAGTGTAGTTTTTCGATAAAGTCTTTTACACAATACAAAATTTTATGTTTAAAGATTTGTCTTTTGCTAAATTAAAAGTATATAATTTGCAAAAATGCTGAAAAAATTTGTCGAGATTAATGCGGACGAAAGTCCTTCACAGAATCCGTATGCCGTGCGCACCTATATGGGTGACAATGTAACAACGGAATGGAAAGTCGAAGACTGCCCTCCACGTGATCGTGTCTGCATGAAGAAGCCACCAAACTCCACCATTTCCCATGTGCTCACCATTGAGGATGAGCTGCGGCGTCTGCACCAGAAAGCCGAGGAGTCTCGGTTCGTGCGCCCGTACAAGAAAACCTGCGATCTCTACGATGAATTCACCATGTGCATTATACCGCAGCGACAGCCAGGCGAGCTCAAAACAAACGCCGAGATGCGCGAACGCGTCCTGCAGTCCAAAGCCGATTCATATGTGGTGGAGCACGATGCGCGACTGAAAAGGACATGCCCCAAGGATTTGGTTGTGCTCAACAGTCCGATGAACTTGGGTGAGGAGGAAGAGGAGGACCCCGGCGAGGAAGAGGGCGACGTTAAGCCCCTGAAAGCCACACCCGAATGCTCCTCCGCCATCATTATACCCGACAAGCGCATGGTAAGTGCTAACTGACTTTATTTAAGAATATATACTTAATCCTATTCGATCAACTCGATGTCATCGATGTCCGCGTAAATGCTGCCCGGCGGCAGCTCTGGTGTGGGCAGGGCTGGCGCTTCGCTGTTCGTAGGCAGGTTGAGGGTTTGGTAGGCTCCTGCTGTGGCCTGCTGCTGCATGTGCACGCCCAGCTGTGAGATCAACTCCAAGGCCTGCACGTCGGAGTTCATTAGGGCGAACTGGTGTATCATGGCCAAGTGAGGAAAGACGTTGCTGAGCAGCGTGCAGGAGCCCGCGTTCATGAGCAGGCTTACCGAGACATCCTCTGCCGGCTGCTGTTGCTGCATCTGCAGTGGCTCATCCTCGCCATCTGATGTGCTGGCTGGCGAGTGCAGCACACTTGGCTCGCAGGTCAGCATTTCGACCCCGTCGTCGTCCAGATCCTCCCCATCGGATATTTCACTGTTTTCGCTAGATAAGTTGACCAGTTCAGGGGTTGCAGCGCTCAGCTTGCCACCCATGTCCAGGTCGGCCAGCTCCTTCTGCATGAAGTTAGGCAGGGCATACTTAAACTCCACAATAATCTGCTCCAGTGGGAGGACACTGGCCACCGGGCAGGCGCCCGTGTAGCCCAGCTCATCGTCCTCGTACTTGTATTTGCTGCGAAAGCGGTTCAGCCAGCGATAGGATGGCCTGAAGGCGGGCAGCTTGAGCACCGCTGCCATCTTGAGCGCCGTCTCCTTCAGCGTATGGTTTCTGATGCTAACGCCGAGGCGCAGCTGGCGACAGCGCTCCACCCACTCGTGTAGGAGAAAGCTAATGGCGCTCATCTCGAACTTGCGGCGCTTGCGGGTCATCTCCTCGATGATGATGGAGGCGTCCGCTTCGCTCAGCGTCGCCAGCTGCTGCAGCAGCTCGCGCTTCTTCTCCAGAATGCGACGTATTTGGGTTGCGCAACAATGGAACATCTTGGCCAGGCTGTTGCGCGAGATGTTCGTCTCGTCGTAGTAACGGATAACCGCAATTTTCTCATAGAAAGTCAAAATGTTGCGCTCATTGCGACGCGGCTTTGCCTTGCCCTAGTCGAAGAGAGTAAGAGAATTTTGAGAGTTTGCTTAAAAATCTTGGGAAGTTTTTTACGCCTCATCAAATTTTAAGATTATGAAGACAAGAGGTGTTAATCACTCCCAAGTACAGTGGCGTTGGCATATGGCGTAAGGAGGGGCCTAAAAATCTACTACATTTTTATAAATTTGCCCACACTATGAATCATTTATCCAACTATATCAGTTTAAATATTGTTTTATTATTTTATTTATTTTTATAGCAAATCTCTAGTTTTTTATTTCAGATTTTTCCCTAATTTAATTTTAGTTGTTTATTAATATTTACCATTAAATAGCGAGTACATCTAGATTTTATCATTGAGGAACCCCTCTCAATAAATTAGTAACTACGCCATTGTGACTAATTGCTCTTCTTACGAATGCGTGTGTCTGTTGCCCTAAGCAGAAACGCATAACAAATCAACCCTCGCGCTGGCTAAAGGCCAAGTTAACATAACACAAAAGCAATACGAATCACTTTCGACTTACCCCTTTGCTCTTGCTGCTGTTGTTGTTATTTCCTTTTTTTGTGGTTGCTGCTGCTGCTGGTGCTGCGGTCTCCATGGCTGCGCTGAGCTGCTCGCCAAATGCAGTTGTTATATTTCACTCTTTCTCTTTTGCTCTGCTCTTCGCCAACAGCTGCGCAGCGTCCTCAAAATGAAAGCTCAAACTGCTTAAAAGTCAATTGCGCTGTTGTTGTTGCTATTGCTGCTGCTGCGGCTGCTGCTGTCGTCGCTCTCAGAGAGCGCGCGCTCTCTCTCTCTCGCTCTCTCTGGCTGGCACGTTTTGGGTTCTCTTTCTGCGACTCCTTTTAATGCTGCGCAAATAGAAAAAGCATTTGCAGTCATAAATAATAATGCAATTAAGTATACTTTGCTAGGCCTAAATGTTTGCCATCACTTTTGTCTTTTACTTTGTTTTTTACTTTTTTTCCTCTGCACACGCTTTCGCTTTCAATTGGTTTTGTGTGCTGCTTCTACGGCTGCTATTGCTATTTGATGTTGTTGCTGCTGCTGCTGCTTCTGCTTCTGCTACTGGGGCGACATTTTTACACGCGTGCTTGGCCGCTGAGTAACACTTGTGCACTGTTTTACGTTTTCAGGTGTTTGCCGTATGCTCGTTCATTCGTTCGTTCGTTGGTTCTGTTGTTGTTACTGCTGCCCGTTGCTGTGGCCGTATGAAATAAAAACGGTTCGCTATGCACAGGCCGCCTGTCGTTCAGCTGTCTCGCTGTGAATGTGAGTGTGTTTGGATTTGTATTTGTGTTTACTTGCGCATTGCTGTTGTTGCTAGCAACCCAAGCGAGTGCATTCGTGTGTTAGAGCAGCACAGCACCAGGAGCAGCAGCAGCTCTATAACTTCCTTTTTCAAATGATTTGCTAGGACAATTCGAAACTATTCAGCTGAACTATGCGACTTAAGTAACTAGTTCTGAACTAGTTCTGCGGTCGGGCATTGAAGCGAGGAGCACGCAGCAGCAGCTGCTACAAATAAATACACACACACGCACACACACATTCACTCCCACTGCTACGCACACAGACAAGCGTTTGCAGTTGCTGCTGCTGCGCATTGCATTTGCTTCTATGCAAAAGCTGCGCGACGCCGGCGCTGGCGTCGCAGTCGACGCAGATGTCGCTTAATTTCTGTTTCAGTTGCGCTCTTATTGTTAGTTACATGTTTCGTTCTTGATTTCCTTTTCTGCGCTTTATTTGTTATGCTGCAACTGCCTGCAGTCAGGCCAGGGGCGTAGTCAATCATAAATCTAACCAAATATCTAATGGTGTATAATAATATAATAATTAATAAACGCTAAACATTTGACAAGTGCTTGTTTCTAAGCAGCATTAAGCGAATTAACTGCTCTGCAGATAAGGCGTAACCGAGCAGTGTGTGTCTCTGCTCTGCTGTGCGCTCTTCAGTCTTGTACACAAAATTATTGTATTGATATTGATAAAATGTGTTTTGCTCTGCTTTCCAAATGTTTTATGGGGCGTTCCTATCGGGCCCTTATCAATATGCCTCGCTGCAGGCTGCACAGAGTCAACTATATATATTTAACAGTTAATTTATAGTTTCTTGATTTGGTGTGCTCGATCCTTGTGGTCCCCCGCCTTACTGCTAACAGACTACGCCACTGCAGCTGCCATTGCGCTTCACTTTGACGCCGTCTGTCTATGTGTGTGTGTGTGTGTGAGTGATTGACTCTGTGTGCGTTGTTGTTATGGCCGCTCGTTCGCTTGCCAACTTTGCTGCTCGCTCACAAGCAATAATGAAAGAAGAAGAAGAAGAAGAAAACAAGCAACAGCCCAGCGGCGGCTGCAGCTAACACACCTGGCCTCAAGTCTTTATTGCATGCTGTGGGCTTCTTTTGTGTGTTTGTTTGGCTTGGCTTTTATGCAACTTCAGCATCATAATGGCATAAGCACACACACACATGCAGAGAGAGGTATATGTATGTGTGTGTGTGTATGTGATTTAGTTGCGACTGTTGCTGACGTGGCGCTGCCTCTGGCTCCTTGCTGAACTTGAAAACAGGCTGCCAAAGCAAACAGCATGCATGCATGCATGCATGTGTTTGTGTGTGTGTGTGTGTGTGTGTGTGTGTGTGTGTGTGTGTGTATTTGTTTTTGAAGTTCGCATACTTTTGGCATTTGCATGCCTTTGCTCTGCTCTCGCTCGCATTTTATTGATTTTGTGCATTTTAATTGATTTATTTCGAAGGGTTTTCTAAGTGCAGTCGGGCATGCTCTCGATTAATAAGTGAAATGCAATTGCAACACCTGCCTGCCTGCCCGCCTGCCTGCCTGTCTCTCTCCTGCCCTGCCTGCGTCATGCCCACACACACGTACCTGGTTTGACATTTTGCCAGCACTCGCGTCAGCCGCGTTTAGAGTTGAGAGGGTTGCCTTGTTGTTGTTGTTGTTGTTGTTGCTGCTGATGTTGCTAGTATTCGTAGCGCACAACGTCGCACTCGTGTTTATTGACGTCGTCGTCGTCGTCGTCGTATGCTATAAGTGCGCGCTCGCGTGGCTATAGCTGGCGATTCCAGTGCTAGTTGCTGCTGGCTGGCTGACTTTTTTTCAGATACACATACATATATATACATATATGTATATATGCTATATATATATATATATATATATATATATATATATATATATATATATTAGTCTTTCGTATATTTGTTAGACGACTTGTTTGTTCTGCAGCCGACCTACGCTCGGCTCGAGTTTGTCGGGTTTTGGCTCTTAGTTGCTGTTGTTGCTGCTGTTTCTGGCATTCGTGCGCTTGCGATAAGATTCGTGATGTGGCACTAAGCGCTGTTCGCTGTTTACTGCTCTGTGCGCTGTTTTGTGGCCGTCAGCGTGGCCAGCCAGCCATAGAGGCAGTCACAAACACACTCGAAACACACACAGACAGTCAGACACAGTCGTCTGTATAGTTAGCCAGTCTAGTTGGCATTTCGTGCTTACTTTATGCCGCTTACTAACTTCATAGTCGACCGCAATAGCGCCGAGTGCGATATGGATTGGCTCTGGGCTTGGCCTCCATATTTAGCGCTATTTACGTACGGCCACGCATATGCGGAGAGAGACACAGACCTATATATATATATAGGTTCATACATACTTATTTATAGGCGCGCTCATGCTGGCATCCATGGCGTATGCGTGCTATTTTCAGCTTTGCAACTTTGAATGTCGCATTAACTCGCGGGCCTGGCCAACAGAAAAAAAAAAAAATAAATAAATAAAAAAGCTTATGAAGCAGCACAGGACAGACTCGGACAGGCGACAACTTAACATATGGCCCGAATTGTAGGTCTGTCGGTTGTGCATAAAGCTATCTCCAAGTCTCATTTCTATGGCTTCGCCTTATGGGTTTTCTGTGAAGTTTTCGTTGTGCAGCTGCGGGGGACAAAGCACAAGCGAGGCGCTGCCCACGTGGCGTATGCGCAATATCTCCAATTAGCTGCAAGAGAATAAAGATAGATTGTAGCTGATGAGAAGATACTTGTAATATTCATAAATTAAATATAGTTAATTAATTTACATATTAATATATAAGTTAATAGTGACATATAATATATAAAAATATACGTAGACTAATAATAACTTAAATTAATTGATATATACTTCTATAATTTATATATATTTACTTTTATTATATATTTATTCCTATGTACTTCTACAACCTGTTTCTCAGCTTGAGCTGAAACGTCCCAAGAGTCGCATTTTCTTGAACGAAACCCAAGTGGACCACTTGGAAGAGCTGCCGTTTCCTTCGTATAATCCGCGCGTCATTCAGGAGGGCTTGGATGGCGAAAACCTGAGATCGTACGACATTATCGAAGGCTGTAATCCCCAAGATCTGTGGACCTGGAATGTGGGCATGCAGAAGCGTGAAATGGCCAAGGATCAGGACTTCATAGAAGCTGCCTTGCCCAAATATGGTGGGTGACCAAAGAGCTGACTCAATACCTACTTCGACTAATCACTTTTAGGGCTGTCCAAAAACAGGTCACGACGCCGGGCTCACCGTCTATAACATACCCACTCAGCTGCAGAAGACTTTTACTGCCGAAATCGTGTTCGGCAATCGCAATATCTTTCCCGAGCCGGAAAAGGAGGCGCACCGTGCAAAGTGAGCTAGTTAGAGTTGGCACTGTTATCAGCGGCGCATTACTAATCGACCTATTGCAGCCTGTACAATCGACCCAGCGAGGTGGCCGCCATCATCATAGCCTTCGTGGAGACCTACCAGGTGAATCCTGACTTCTGGACGGCTGCCACCATGGACGGCATACTGAAGCGGGGCGTGAAGCTGATCAAGAAGAGCGTCGCCCTGAAATACAAGTCGCAGGACACGGACTTTGACATACTGCCGCAGGTGATAGAGCGCCAGGCGTCCGTCAAGATCAAGATACACTTCACGGGTCTCTTCAAGAACGAGCCGAATCTGTACAAGGCGCTGTCGCTGTACTTCTCCAAGTACAATGCCTGCATCTTCGTCTCGCGCGACATGTACATGCTGATCTGGAAGCGCTGCATTGACTCCTTCTTTATCTTCGATCCGAATGGCCGCAGCGAGCAGTGCAAGCGCGACTTCAAGGACGGCATGTGCTCGCTGATGGCGACGCGGTTCGTGGAGCACCTGGTTCACCTAATAATCGAGTTCAGCGACTTGGACGACAGCGACGAGTTCAGCATCTACGAAATAGCCTTGTCTCAGTACGGCAAGCTGAAGGAGTTGGTCGACGTCAAGAACGACACGGAGCCCTACCACAAGCTGTGGGCCGTGGTCAATGAGAATTTTGCGGTCAAGACGGGCGGCAACAGCGGCATCCAGCAGCCCATTTCGGGCACTGAGAAAAACGCTTCGCTGGTGGTTTCGCTCATAGCGCTGATCTACTCGGAGTTCGAGCTGGCCAGGATGTGGCGACCCATGACCATCGACGACATCATTCGCTACGGCGTTGCCTACTACAAAACACTACGCAAGAAGTTTCGCTTGGACGGCAAGCGCTGGAAGAACAAGAAGCCCGAGCTGAACGTGGTCGACTTGCCGGAGATGTTCCTGATGGGCGCGTTCAAGGCCACAGTGCGAAAGAAGCCCTTCCTGATCACTGGCCACGTGACTGACTGCAAGTCGTACCTGGAGTCGCAGCTGACTCACGCGCTCCACAATCTCTTCGAGATGCCGGAGTGGCCAGCCGCCCTCCTTCAGATTGACAACTCCGTGCTGGGCGTTTGGCGGGATCGCGAATTCTTCTACACGTTCGACCCGTTTCGACGCAATCGCGTCGGCATGGTCGTGGATCCGGATGATTACCGCATCAAGGGCCTGGCCGTGCTGCAGATGCACACCACGTTCGACTCCTTCGTGCGTCTTCTCTACCAGAATGCCCTGAAGATGCGTCGCGGCGGCAAGTTCTTCATCCACGGCATCCGTACGGGCTGCATACGGCCGCTGCAGGTGATGACGCAGGAGTCGAACAAGTTCCCAGCCCTGCAGATGGGCCTGCCCACGTTCACAGACGAGCCAGGCGAGGTGCAGCTGGCGCAAAAGAAGAGCATCGAGAGCATTCCAGAGGAGGAGCGCTTTCCCACCAAAGACGAGCGCGAGTTCGCCGAGGAAATCATTCTGGAGATCATCAATGGCATCATCAAGGGAATACCGGAGAAACAGCTCGACCGGCCACATATGTACAAACAGGCCCAGAGAGTGTTCGTGGTCCCGGACATGGACAATCTGTATGCGCAGCGTCTGAAGATCAAGCGCGGCTACGAGCTGGACGCGGAGGAGAAGGAGCCAGCCGACCTCAAGCGCGTGCTCACGATCGAGGAGGAGCTCGAACTCAAGTCCAACTATAAGACACTGCACGACGGCGCCTACATCATAATGGGCACCACGAAGCTGCCCCAACTGGATCAGGAAATGACGAAGCTGGGCGGCGTACTGGCAGCCCTGGTGGCCACTGCGGTCTCTGGCAAGTACAAGGTGTCCACCTGGAACGCCGATCTGGTCGAGTTCTGTATCGAGTCGGTGAACAAGTTCGACGACGAGTACCAGAACTATGAGCTCATCCTGTCGTGCCTGCTGAACAAGAAGCTGCCCGACATTGCCGTCGGCGAGAGCAACTTCTCGCTGGTGGTGAGCGAGGTGTACAAGTCCTCGGTGTCGTCGTCGCTCAGGCAGGATCTGCTCGAGCTGCTGATCGACAACAACCGCGTGCTCGTCGTCTGTCAGCACTTCTCCTGCGTCATCATCAAGCGCTACAACCTGCTCTACATGTTCATTGGTTTTCCTTGCAACGCGATCGGGTATCGCAAGGGCGGGGCGGGTCCGGCCTGCATGATGCGCTTCATTGAGCTCGACTCGCTGATCCGCCGTATTGAGTTCGGGTGCAATCCCCAGGGCTGTTCGGTCATGAACTACATCGTGGCTGCCATCAAGATTGTGGACAACAATCTCAAGCCCAATTTCCGGCGCTGGGAGAAGTTGGATGAGGATGCCGAGTTCAATGCGGAGTCGGCGCGCAAGAAGAAGATGCGCGAGCTGCGCCTCAAGAAGATGCGCGACATTGACGGGGAGCTATTGAAAGAGACCAAACGCCTTTGGGACTATATACAGGCCAAGTCTGCGCACGAGAACCGCAAAAAGGGCATCTGTAAGTGGCCTTGGGGCTTCGGTCAAAATTTCAACTCGATACAATTTCTATTTCTCTCCCACAGTCAAGGACGTGGACATGGGCATGGACTTTGACATCGACAAGGTCGTGGAAGAAAAATTAATGGAGCAGATGGAAAGGGAGGAGATTGAGCTCGCAGAGGAGGTCGAGCTGAAGCATAAGCCGGGCAAGCGTCTGCCCAAAGAGGTGCGCAAAGCCTACAATCCACGGCCCATCCTCTACGGCTATCGCATGCGCGAAAAGGACTGCAACTTCAAGATCCAGGGCAGCATGAGCCTGGAGGGCCGCGGTGAGGGCAGCTTCAAGGAAATCAAGCCCTGCTACTTCGCCGCCGCCCTGGCCATACTCAGTGTCTCGCTGCGTCCGCTCAACCGCTGGAACTCGTATCGCATCGACCGAGTTATCACCCACGCCAAATCGATAGCGACACGCGTCTGTGAGCTGGACTCCAGCTTTGAGCGGGTGGTGCGCAACGTGACGATTGATGAGTACGAGTTCGACATCTTGATACACACCCTGCAGCCGATGGGCATGTGGACGCCGGCGCCGCCGCCAGCTACACTTTCTGCCGACGCAGCCCTGGTCATGATCAAGAAGAAGTTGCAGAAGGTGCTCAACGACCGCAAATATCTGATGATATTCACTCCGAACGGCTGCTTTGCCCTGTACCACGACGAGTTCTACCACTTGTTCGATCCATATGCGAGCATGGACAAGCCCGGCGAGGAGGAGGAGGAGGAGCAGCCCGATGACGGCGACGAGGAGGGCGGCAAGAAAAAGAAAAAGTGCCCCAAGGGCCCCAAGCGATACCCGGAGCGCAATACCGCCTCCTGGGTGCTGTTCGCCGATGTGGACAGCATGCTAAAGTACATAGACGATCGTAGCTCCCAGCCGGACTGGAAGGAGCAGGATCAGTACATGTTCTATGTGGTTGACGTGGCCACATACAAGAAGGCGGCGCCCAATGCCCGTATCCTGCAGCTGCTGACCGACCTGTCGATACCCATGACCTGCTCTAATCGCCAGTACGGACGGCCCGAGTACGAGATATGCGCCACCAACGAATCCCTCGGCTGGCTGGAGCTGGAGAACTGCCTGCCCGTGTGGAGCCGCATGAACCGTCGCAATACATCCGGCAAGTATCGCAACCTGCCGCTGAGTAAACTCAAGAAATACGACGTGGAGATCGAGGGTCGCCTCTGGTCCCTCTGGGGCAATCTCCACCCTGAAGCTCCGGTCTTTTACAACAAACTACGCGGACGCCAATACCTGGCCATCTATGTGATCGCCTGCTGTGCGGCCAGCATCTACAACCTGATGGACTGGAGCGCACAGCTGCTGGACACGATTGTCGTGAGTGGCAACAAGTACTTCCAAGACAGCATTGAGCAAATAAAAGTGGAGGACTACGAGTTCTCAGTGGAGAACCTCAACATCGACTGCTCGCTGGAGACCATCAACTTTGTGGTCCACATCGAGCACGTCTGCTTCGGCAAGCTCTACCGCGTGCCCGTTCACAATCGCATGAACCTGTCCGAGGCACTCGTCTACTTCTTCAGCCACTACCAGTTCGGCATCGTGATGGTGCGCAAGCGTGCCCTGGCCATTGGCTTCAGTCCGGGACACGACGGGGGCTACTTCATGTACGATTGCCAGGAGAAGGATCAGCCGTTGTTCCCCAAGCAGCAAGGCGCCTCCTACCTGCTCCGCACGCGGCATCTGCAGGTGCTGCTCTACTGCATCGTCGTCACGCTGAATGTGCCCTTCTACAACATCGACTTCAACATTCACAAGGTGGAGATGCTGCGCGAGGGCGCTACTGTCGAGGACGAGGAGGAGGAGGAAGAGGAGGAGGCTCCTCAACAGTAGGGCTGCATTGCAATGGCGGTCTTCGTGTGTACCTAGTGCGGATCTGTGTTTTACAACTAATTATTAAATATATTTAATTTTATATAACGGCTTTCCAATAAACTGAACCACCCCAAATCAGGCCCAATAAATATTTCAAATGTAAATATAAATATATATAAATATATAGAATATTCTATTATTGAAGGGTATCTATGAGTCGACTTCTGGCGCTCTCTTCATTAGGATTCAGGAGCTCCGTTCTTCACAACTCAATAAAATTTTTTTTATTTTATTATTTTGCTTAAATTATTTGTTATGGACAGATTTTCCAAATCTTCACTTTAATTGTTTTTTTTTTTTTTTGTGCTTTGGCAAGTGGTGTCAGAGTTCGCAGTGACTGTTAACTGCATTTTATTTCGTAGCTGTAGCGGTCGCAATGGCTTTCAAGGCGAAGAATGAGTCGTTGGAGTGGCAGAACTTGGAGGGCTGTCTGCCTGCGTGGAGCCGGAGATACCAGCGGAACACCTCGGGGAACTATCGCAGTGACGAGCTGAGCAAACTGCAAGAGTACGACATAGAGATCGAGGATCGTCTGTGGTCTCTGTGGGGCAACCTTCACCCTGAGGCACCTGTGTTTTCCCGCAAGTGGCGTGGACGCCAATACTTGGCCATCTACGTGGTCGCCTGCTGCGCGGCCAGCGTCTACAACCTGGCGGACTGGAGCGCCCAGCTGCTGGACACGATTGTCGTGAGTGGCCACAAGTACTTCGAGGAGAGCTGCGCTGCAATCCAGGAGAAGGACTTCAAGTTCTCACTGGAGAATCTGAGCATTGACTGCGCTCTGGAATCAACCAAATTTGTGGTCCACATCGAGCATGTCTGCTGCGGCAAGCTCTACTGCGTGCCCACCTTCAACCGCATGAATCTCTCCCAGGCACTCAACTACTTCTTCGCCCACTATCGATTCGGCATCGTGAAGGTGCGCAAGCGAGCCCTGGCCATCGGCTTTTGTGCGGGCCAGAGCGAAGGCTACTTCATGTACGACTGCCAGGCGAAGGATCAGCCGTTGTTCCCCCAGAACCAAGGCGCCTCCTACCTGCTCCGCACAGGGCATCTGCAGGTGCTGCTCTACTGCATCGTCGTCACGCTGGATGTGCCCATCAGCTACGTGGGCTTCAGCATCCACAAGGTGGACATGATGCGTGACGGCGAAGAGGACGAGGAGGATGCGGAGCCTGTGCAGAAAGCAAAGAAACAGCGATAGCTCATGGTAGTTGGTCTCTCTCAGTATTATTTCACACAGACTTTTACAATGGAGTAAAAAGGGCCAAGGCAAAAACAGTTGTTGTTGTTGTTTCGGGTATATTTTCTGGTAGTCTGTTAGTTATTGCTCAAAAGGCATTATTCAAAATCTGTTAGTCTGTAAGGATCCCTGAAAGATCCCCCTTAAGAAGATTGCTCTCCTGTTGCCACCTGGTAAGTGTTGCGTGTATGGGCTTCGATGGCCTTCCGCATAAAGAACGAGTCAGTCAAGTGGCTGAAGCTGAAGGGGCGCATGCCAGCCTGGAGTCGGAAATATGAGTGTAACACGGCAGGGAAGTATCGCGAAGAGCCAGAGAGCAAGCTGCATGGCTACGACATAGAGATCGAGAGTCGCCTGTGGTCCTTGTGGGGCAGTATTCTACCGGAGAGGAGCTTCATCAAGAGGAACAAGGTTCAAAACCAATATCTGGCTACCTATGTGGTCGCCTGCTGTGCGGCCAGCGTATTTGACCTGTTAGACTGGACCGGCCATCTGCTGGACAGGATCGTCTTGAATGGCAGCAAGTACTTCCGCAAGAGCATCACCCGCATCAAGGGAAAGCGCGCCAAGCTGAAGAGCCTGAACATCGACTGCGAACTCGAATCGCTCAAGTTCGTTGTCTACATGAGTCACGTGCTCACCGGGAAACTCTATCGCATACCCACAGTCAATCACACGAATCTGGCCGAGGCGCTCGTCGAGTTCTTCAAGAACTACAAATATGGCATTATAACGGCCGAAGGACGTTCGCTGGCCTTTGGCTTCTGCGAGGGCGTGCGCGGCGGCTACTTCATGTACGACTGCCAGGCGAAGGACCATCCGCTCTTCGCCAAGTCCGAGGGGGCGTCGTATCTGCTGCGCACGCGCCAGCTGCAGGTGCTGCACTACTGCATCGTGGTCACGCTGAATGTGCCCGTATACAATGTGGACTTCAGCATTTACAGGGTCGAGGCGATGCTCGACGGGTCAACGGTGCGGTTCGAGGACGAGAAGAGCATTCTAAACACGATCGTGTTGCCCTGACTGCCGGTGATGGCCGGCGTGACAACCTAGCTATTTTAATTCCACATTCTTTTAATCCCCCAATTGGCCAGGCAATGGCCAATTACCGACAATTTACATTGAGGACGATCCGGGATCTACGTTTAGTGAAATCTCGTGTTATTCAAGCTTTAACAACTAAATTAACGTTTAACAACAATCTGATGGCTTTGCGGCTGATCTCAGTGCCTCAGGCGCTGCTCCTGCTCGGCGTGCTTGTAGTGGTAGCCGTCCTGGCGCAGCTCGTGGGCGGGCTGGGGCTCGGGCTCGGCTAGAGTCTCGGCGTCGGAGGGGGCCATTGGCTGCTGCACATCCAGAATGTAGGGCATCTGCTGCTCCTGCTCCTGCGGCTGCACCTGCTCCTGGTATTGCTGATAGGCGTTTGGCTCGGGCTGCTGTGGGGGCGGCAGGTAGCGCATGGCGGGCGCTGCTTCGGGCTGGGGCTCAGCTGGGGCTGCGTACTCCATGGCCTGCATCATTTCGGGCTGCATCATGCGCTCCGGCTCCATCTCGGGCTGTGCGGGTGGCAAGTAGCGGGCGGCGGGCATAGCAGCGGCGGTGGGCTGGGCGGGTGGCAGGTAGCTTGCGGCGGGCATGCGTGCCTCAGCTGGCGGCAGATAGCGCGTCGAGATCATCTGTGGCTCCGCCTCCGGCATAGCTGGCATTGCTGGCGGCGTCAGCTGGCTGCTGGGTGCAATCTCCATGGCGCCCTGACCGTTCTCACGCATGTAGTCCACCTGCTCGGGCAGCTCGCGCAGCTCGTGCTGCTCGATGGTCATCTGCTCGACCTGCTCGGGCTTGGCCGGCGGCAGGTAGCTGCTGGCCAGATGCGAGACGTCCGCGGCGGCCAGCGCGAAGCAGGCGCAAATGGCTAGTGAGACGTAGCTGGTTCTCTGCGATAGGATAACTCCATTAGCTATAGCCGGATGAGGGGATTTCAGCTGGAACCCGTTTGCTTACCATGTTGTTGTCTGTTACTCGAATGGTCAGGCTCGTTTGATGGCTGAGCAGCTGGCACTTGGCGTATTTATACAGTGCTCGGCTAGGCCTTCGGAAGTGTGAGCGTGTTTCAATATTTGACTTGGCTCGATGCCATGTTCCGTTATTTATCTTACTTTTGCGCATCTTATCAAAACGTTGCTGAATCACCGAGCAAAGTCAACAAATGGTAAATGGCAAATGGTAAAAGAAAGAAACAAAAACTGACCAGAGCAACAAGTGAACCGATCCGAAACTCAATTGGACGCGGCTTTAAGCCGATTTTTGGCCGATGCAGCCTCTTAGCGGGGGGCGTTTGACAATTTCAATGGCTCTCGAGATCTTCGGGCCGGCGGCATGACAACTGGAGCATGGGCTTTGCCTGCGACCATAGCTTACCTTGAGGTATCTCTCTTTCTCTCTCTCTCTCTCTCTTTGTCTTTGACTATTTCTTCTTGTTTTCGCACCGTCTTTGCCTTGTCGCAGCTGTAAAATTTCACGGTCAGCACGTGGGCTCCAAGTGACGTCTGAGTGCCCGCTGCGGGCTGCGGGCTGGCCAGCAGGTGAATGGGCCAACAGAGAGAGGCCAATCTGCATATGTTTGCTTACCAAGTTGAAGAAGATGTAATACTCTAGACACAGCTCTAGGCTGGCACAACTCTTGCTGCCTTGGCTAGCAACACACAACACAAATGTCTGAGCACACATGTGTTCAGGTCACAGGTTCAACGCCTTTTACTTCGCTTCGTTTCGATTGAAGGTAGTAGTTGGGTGGGGTTCTCTGTCTTTAGCATAAATTATTGTAAATCTTTTTATTTATTTTATTTTAAATATACTTTTTAGTTTTAACTAGTCCAAAAATGTACTCGTGCACTATGTGCGGCTTGAAGAAGCCGGCGCTGGGCAGCAATCCGGAGTTTGAGTTTCGCAGCCGACGGCGGCAGGACGAGGACTCGTACATCGAGGGCACCTCGGACTGGTGCCCCAAGTGCGAGGCCTTGCGCTTTTTCTTCAAGCACGACGACGGCAATGAGCCGACCGAGTGCTTGGAGGCGCACGCAGACCACAACTTGATCAACTACATGCTCGAGGCCACAGCCAAGGATTGGGACGGCCGCTCGAAGCCCAAAAGAGACTCTGAGGACAAGGGCACGCTGCGCAACTGGCAGACGCAGCACGATCTGCGTCAGGCAGCACGCAAGGTGATCAGGGAGGAGCTGCTGGCTGGCCTGCCCGCCAAGCTGCTGGAGCGTTCGTTGAGGTCGCGCAGCGAGGATCGCGGGAGGCAACATCGCCGCCATCACCATGCCTACGAGCGCCGCTCCAAGTCCGTTGTCAATGAGCCCGGTGACAAGCACACCCGTGGGCCATATCGCAGCTACTTGGCCAAGAAAAATGCCAGGAAGTTTAATGGGAAAACGGAACATCGCCCTGATGGGGTGGATCAGGATCATAAGCCAGAGCACGACGGTGACTCGCTTGAGCTGGTACACTTCCAGAGTGTGGCGAACGTGGCCAAGCTGCAGGAATTGGATATGCTCAATCCCTGGCAGGAAGAGGTGCAGCTACGCACGAATCAGTGTCGAGCCGACCAGGCCAAAAGGGAGCAAAAGGCAGCCTCGAATCGAACCCTGCCTACGATTCTGGATTACGATAGGAAGCCAATCTTCAATGTGGCAGCCAAGTCCGTTCGGCGCCTGACCGTGGAAGAGGTGACCAAGGACTTGAAGAAACTGGAGCGGCAGCAAGCAGGCGATCAGCTGGTCAACAAGTTGGCAGAGAAAAAGCATTTGGTGGGCGAGTGGGAGAAGATGAGGCGCCGCGTGGAAGACGAGTGCAATCGGGCGAGGGCGGAGCTGGACGAGCTCAGGGCTCAGCATGACAAGGAAGTCAAACGGACCAAAGGGAAGAGCATCTCACAGGCTCCGCTCGACAGGGAGCGCGGCGGTGGCCACTTCGGCAGATACAGCGAACCGGAGGTCTACTCTCGCGTGTCGCCAGACAAAAAGGAGAAGACGATCGGCGATGCTTTGGACGAGAAACTGGAGCACTTACTGCAAACGCTGCAGGAGAACAAGCAGTTCAACGAGGCGACACTCGATAAACCCGACAAAGAAAAGCCGCAGAAAGGTGAGCCAACCGCACCGCCGGCGGACAGTCGAATGGAGATCGCGGCTCTTCAAGAAATCGGTGAGAGCGCCAAAATTGAGGAGGCCACTAAGGGCAATTTGCCCAAGCCTCACATTCTGAAGCCCAGGCGTCTGTTGAGCAAGCTGCATATGCTGGTGTCCACGGTGCAGCGTGCACGATTCCGTGGCTTTCCAGAGGATCCACAGAAGCTGCTGCAGAGACTGACCACTCGGGAGCTGATGAAGTATCGTGACCCGCCGCCGGCGCAGTTCTCCACGCTGCCTTGCAACCCCAACGAGCTGATCAACCTGCTGTCGATCAAGCGCGAGGTGTTGCAGCCGCACACGACACGCCCACTCAAGATCTGCCGCTCGCCCATCTTCTGTCCCGATGCCGATTGCCGGCGTATGTTCTTCATTTCGGACTTCAACGATCACCTGACCCACGAGCATCCGGCCCTGCCCATGGAGCGCATCGCGCCCTGCAAGGCCAAGACCTTCTTCCTGGACACGCGCGTCACAATGCTGAACAAGGCCAAGTGCAACATGGTCTACTTCGTCAAGGACAAGTTCTTCGACAAGAACACCGACAAATATCCCGATCTGCTGCCGGTGCTCGTCATGTCCGCCCGACTGCGGTGCACCGAGTTCTTTGACTCGAAGAGCTCCACTCAGCGCGTCAACTGCCCAGCCACCTCGCCCGACCAGGAGATCTTTCTGCTGTGGCTGACCAGCATTCGGCCCGACGACGTCAAAATTGTGGGCACCGTGTCCGTGTGGCCCACCAGAAGCCGGCCCATCATCGAGTACCTGATGGTGCACACCAACGAGGTCTACAACATTCGCTCCGTGCAGAAGCTGAATGCCATCTACCACAGCAATCGCGTCATGGCTGTGCCGGGCAACATCATCAGCCGCATGACCAACAATGGCGAATACCTCCTGGCCGTGCAGGTGTTGATTCATTAGAGCCACTTTGGTAGCATTTGTGAACAAATTTTAGCGAAATGTTTTTTAAATACAAATTGTGGGGGATATTTGTCTACGTTATTTATATTTATATATCTATAAATTTTGGTATGAATGCGTTCTTTGTTTAAGTGAATATAATTCGAGTATACTTAAGAGATATATGCCATAAAATACCACAATTTGCTGCTCGATTATCATTTTTGCCAGCCATATCAATCGCTGTCTGAATGCTATCTGTCTATGCCTGAGATATGTATATAATATTCAGTATACATTCAGTTGCCTCTCAGCCAAGTCTGTTTTCTCTTTCGGTATTTTGTTCGTTTAACAAATGTTTTATTTAAAATATTGCTGCATACTTTTAGGCGGCAGTCGTCAGAGCTCGTCGAGCATCAAGTGTACTTTGCGTGAGATCTTTTTAGCCGGCAATTGTCAAACTGTGTTTTATGCACACATATAAATTATTTGATTGTGAGCCTTCCGGGCAGGCTGTGCTTTATTGTATCACACTAAAAACTAAAAACATCACACACACAACTCAAAGTTTGAAATCAGTTTAGTTTAGTTGCTTTCAACTCTTTGGTCTTTTTGAAGGAAAATAAATTTTAAGAAAACTATATTTGGACTCG
Source organism: Drosophila paranaensis (assembly GCA_035047545.1). Classification (NCBI taxonomy): domain Eukaryota; kingdom Metazoa; phylum Arthropoda; class Insecta; order Diptera; family Drosophilidae; genus Drosophila; species Drosophila paranaensis. Next base: position 11,126,236 of record JAWNPL010000145.1, read on the forward strand.
CCATAAGAAATTCAAACAAGATTTTTGGTTAGTTTCGCGTTCTATTGTGTTACCAGAACATGTCTTCACAGTTCGGCGTGGAAAAGTGCGGAGGCGAGGGCTCTGAGGCGACCGGCGCTGCTGCTGTGATCAACTCCTTGACCAGCGAAATGTGTCTCGACCTGAAGCCGTCTCCCAAGCAGACCTGCATTCCATTGCATCAGCGTCATCGCATGGTGAACTCTGAAACCAGGTGAGAACAATTAATTAGTATAATTACGGAAGACGGTTAAGAGTTTTGGTTTATTAAAGCGTAAACTCGAAGAAAATGGACATTGAGATGCCGGACAAGTCCTGGTCGGTGCTGTACATCGGCGCCAAGAAGGACAAGCATTTCGAATAGCGACTACTCTGTGTGATGAATTCCAAATAGAAGACTCCCAATACAAAGTGATAACTGTAATTAAGCTAGCATCGTCTCCCCAAACAGCCGGCCTGCCAAAGAATTGTGATTGACTTGTACGCCCACACAACGCTCAGTCGCCCACACAATAATATATACAAATTTCCACTTGTGCCAGTGCATGCTAAATCTATAATTCACCCAGTCTTACATGTGTGGGTGGCTCTACTCGCCTGGCAATTGCAATTGACGTTGAGGTTTATATTATTAGTTTTTTTTTTGTGTGTGTGTGTGTGTGCGTCTCCCTCTCCTCCCCACCACCTCTCGGGGTAGACAGCGATTGTGATTAATTGCGACGTCGTCATTGGATGCGATCCGGCGCTAAATATGCATGACCGCAAGTCGCTTCATGATGTCATTTCACAAATGATACGAGCCAGAATCATTGAATGTCACTTGATATGCGATATATGTGCCATGCGCGCGTCTTCTGTCGCCAAAGAGTAGCTCCAGTCAGAGCCAGCAGCCATCAGCACCGCAGCTCTTGACAATTGACAAATGAGAAAATGTATGAACTGGGTCTCTGGAATTGGCGGAAATAATGGCTTAATGATACAAATGACGTGTCTTATTTAATGCTTGACATCTTTTGAAATACGTGTGAAACTGTCGGGGACTGCACATGGAAATAATCGTCGTCATGACATGTGCTAAGCATTTTTCAATCAACGCATCTTCAGGGCAATATCAAATAGAAAATGTTTATAGCTAGATATAGCTAGTTTTCTGCATAATGAACTCATGCAGTCGCGCGACTAGAACGTGTGATTTGCATATGCATATGTGCATTCCCCTCTTGTTCACACTCTCACTTTCTCTCTCTCTCTCTCTCTCTCGAGTCACTTTCGATTTGTTTATTCGCTGTGACACACTGCCAAAGACCTTTCACCGTAAACGCTTAAAAATAGCGTATGAACACATAATTGCACGCTTGCCAAAGCGCACACGGCACACGGCATACGGCACTGCATATAGAATCACAACACACACACACACACGCATAGAAGCTTTAATTAATGAGGTAACAGACAGCGCCCAGACGGAATTAAATGGGGGCGTGCCAATTGGTCGCGCGGTGTGCGGCTGACCCAGAATGCTTATGGGTTGCCCATAAAATTCTGGGAATGCAACTTAACTGAAAATTAGCTAAAACCTCTACAAATTTCGAGAACTTTTCAAAGTTGATGTGGTTATAGTGAGGTCGAAAAGGTCATAGCCAAAAGTAAAGTGAAAAGTGAGACTTTATTTCTATAGCATTTAACAGTGGAATTCGGAAAAATATTTAGCTCTGAAAGCTATTTTTCAATGCAGCAAGAATTTATATAGTTGTCTATTGGTAGGCAGCGGAGTAGTTAGGTTGGAGCATAGGTAAATATGTAAGTAGACGGATGAATGAATGATGGATGGAAATTATATAACATAACTTTTATTACATTTTCATATTAAGTTATTCATATTACGTTTTTCATACTACGTAATTCATATAACGTAATTCGAATTACCATATTACGTATTGCATATTACGTATCGTCATATTACATATATGGCAGCCACTCAGCTCGTGCTTAACTTTTAAACGTTCTTCTCTTGCGCTCTCCCCAAAACTGGCCAATCCCAAGGCGCCAAGTGATCAAGGTGAGCAAGGGGTCCAATACTCTCACCATACTAAATTTCCTTTGCACTCACTGCTCTGCTGTATGTATGAGCGTAGCTGAATTCCTTGTACTCCCGCGCACTCATTTTAGCTCTGGTAATAGGCTCTGCTGCTCCACATCCCATATTCCTCGGAGAGCGGGAGAGAGTATGGCTCCAGAGCAAACAGTTTGCAGGCGAACTCTATGTCATTATTACCTATATGTAGCTAATTATAGTTAGCTTTATGATAATTGTGACTACAACCATTATAAACAAAATTTATTAAAATTATTAACTATAACTATATAGTACTTAAAATTATTAACTATATTTAACTAAATAAATACTTACCACACGTCACCAGAGGAAGAAGAGGAGGAGGAGGACCAGCACACTGCACCACTGAACACCACCAGATCAGGAAACCAACTGAAGAAGCGCTCCGCAGGCTCGCCTTTTTATAGGGGCCCGAGATGTCCACTCCATTTCTACTCCGAGTTGAACTCTACTCTTGAGCCTTTTCTGCGTTAGTTTTCACACTCGATCGTTGGGCGGCAAATGGGAAGGCTTGCTGCTGCATCAGCGACAAAACACTGCTAGGTATTAGTGAGCAGCAGAAGTGTTTGAGATGTTCACAGTAGCAGCAGCAGCGGCAGCAGCAGCAGCAGCGAGCCTTCCAGTTGAGCCTGCAAACTGTGTTTGCTCTGGAGCCATACTCTCTCCCGCAGCAGCGCCTACGCATACAGGCACAAACAGACGAGAGAGCATTAAGTGCAAGCAAAAGCGCAATTATCAGAGCGCGGGAGCAAAGGAATTTAGCAGCACTCATAAATACATACGACAGAGCAGTGAGTGCAAGCAAAAGGAAATTATGGACACTGAGAGCTGGTGGGAGAAACGGACTTCTCGCTGGATCATACTCCTTTTGGGATTGGCCAATTAGCAGAGCTTCTATAAGTGCGTGAGAGTAAAAGGAGAAGCACTCATACATACGGCAAGTGCAAGTGAGTGCAAGCAAAAGGAATTTTAGCATGGTGAGAGTATTGGGCCTCTTGCTTGAACACTTGGCGCCTTGGGATTGGCCAGCTTTGTGGAGAGCGCAAGAGAAGAACGTTTAAAAGTTAAGCACTATCTGAGTGGCTGCAATATATGTAATATGACGATACGTAATATGACAATCCGAATTACGTTATATTATCGACGTAATAACGTAATATAAATAACTTAATATGAAAGCGTAATACGAATCCTGTTATGCACTATATGAATTGCATATGGAAATACATAAGCGACGCAAATAGAATAATATATGAATTGTTATTGCACATTGCGTAATTCAAGTAACTCAATATTATCTCTCTCTTTATGCACAATTCTTCAATCACACTCAGATTTTCTACGATTTTCCCTAGAATTCTCAAATACAAAACTTTTCGAGCAGCGCCAAATTAGTTTCGCTTAGTTTCGTTTCCGCTATTTCGACGCATTCTTTTGGCACTATTCCGCTTCCCGAGAAGTGCACTGCAGATATATAATATAATTCTGATTCGTGAATCACAATTGTCAGAAATATTTTGCAAAACAATAAAACGAGCTATTCCATTTTAGTCAGTGTGGGATCAAGGATCTGGCTGTTGATCTATTGCATCGCATGCCCATATACGTACGTACGTACGTACGGCTCACATATATCTCTTTGACTTTGCTATTCGCCATTCGAAATGGGACACGGAATGGCTCTTCGCCGTTTTGCATTTTATGGCGCACGCCGCCGACTTCAAAGTTGCTTTTCTTTTCGATTCACTTGCGGCTGCTCTTCACGTCTGATTGATGCTTATGATTGATGAGCTCTGCCCCAGCTGGCCGCAACTGCTCGTCGATGCGCCTGTTCGTGTTGGAGCCTTGCTCACCCCCTCCTCTCTCTCACCTCTCTTCTGCCCACAGACAAAACTCAATTCGACGGCCTGCGCGCTTTTAATTTATATTCGCACAAAAATGTGCTGCCGCCCAAATTGATACAATTGAACTTTTTATTCACTTTTTATTGGACTCTCTCTCTTTCTATCTCTTCTTCTTCATCCAGTGCTTCCCAGCGCTGTTCCCGGACTGCACGAAATGCTTTTTCTCCAATTTCAACCTTTTAAACATTTGCATAACAGCGCCAAAGTCCAAAGTGCAACCGAAAAATATATATACATATATATATATCTGCTTCACATGTTCGAATAAACACAGTGCACAGTGGGGCACAGAAAGGAGAGTTGCAAAGTTGACTTAGAAAATGGAAGCCCAATCATAAATATTTTAGGTTATTTTATATATAATAATTTTATATATAATAATTTGGTTCCTTTTTAATATGTGTTTGCTCCACTGTGCTTGGCATACTCCAACGTCGCTCAAATTGTAAACCAAAACCGCAAAATAACTCATCTTTCAGTTTTTACAACTCTCATATTTTAAAATATTTTTTTCCTTTATGCGCAGCCTTTCGTGCCACTGTGCTGAAGACGCGGCATTAATTCAAGCCGTCAAAAACAAATAAATCACGATTTAATATTTGATTTCGCAGACTGTTATATACATGTATGTATATATATATTTTAATTGTGCCCTTCATTTGCACGCTTCTGTGCCACTGTGCGTCCAATCGGCATTTCGACACTTACATGAAATTTTCATTTCCATTTTCAGTTTTGGGCAAAATCTCTGATTACCATAAAGCAAACATGAGCATAAGCATAAAATTAAATATTCATAAGAATTGTCAAGTCATTTGGGCAAATGGCAATGGCAATGGAGCTGCAGTTGGTAAGGTGCCAACCAAGAGGGGGTGGTGGGTGGCGGGTGTAGGGGCTAGAAGAGGGAAAGGCTATGAAAAGAAGAGAGTCTAGGCGCAGTTTTGGGCCACGATTGCTATACGGCTTTGACAGTTACGTTTGCCGTTGGTGGCTTTAGTGGTGCAATTGTGGTTGTTGTTGGCTCTTGGACAATGTGTCATTGACACGATTCGTGGTTGCCGCTGTGGCTGTGGCTGCGGCTGAGACTTCGTTTGCATCTTTAATGCGCCTCGCACAGGTTTTGAGCCGCCGAAAAAGACCAAACAGCAAAACGCAATTATTTTGCACGAACTGCAGCTAATTTTCGTTTGCCGCTTGACAAATTGAATTTCGCTCGCTGCGTGCGCGGGGGCGCTGCATTTGGAGGCTTGGCCAATGCGGCGTATACGTACTATTGCTAGCTTGCGGCCAATTTCCATTTGCGCGGCAGCAGCGTATCGGCTTTGGCTTATGTGCGTCGGCTCATTTTACTAATGAGCTAAATAGTTGATTAATTAGCTAATCAAATGAAAGTTTAATGCGCTTCCATTTGTCAGTGCATAATTAATTGATAATTCCAATTGGATTCTGAAGGGGGCTGAAAGCTGAAAAGTATCTCTGAATCATTTCCCTGTTGTTTACACCTTCGAGTCATGGTGAGTGAACTCTTCCGCACAGGATGTAAATTCGATGTTCGTTTAGTTTAACTTTGAATGAGGAACACTCATTTATATAAAACCCATATATTCATCAGCAGAAAGAACTTTATTAGTCATATGTATATAAAGATGATGCAAGTCTGGCCTTCACCCTATCTATCTATCTTTTGTACAAGATAAGCAAAACTTCCGTATATTCTTATCTTGTTTATTATAAAATTTTCCTAACCTGATATTTCTGGATTTTTCTCAGCTATCCATACAAGAAGCTCTTGGCAACTCTCATGATTTGTTCTTAATCTTTTCGTTCGCCTAATGCTGTCTAATTGAACTTGAACCCGATGTTAAGTGACAATTAAACTTGATGTCTTCATTTCGCCCAAAGAATTCGGAACAATTCGTTAAAGAGCTTTCGGCTTGTCCAAAATTTATGTGAGCTGTAAATTCTGGCCAGCTCTAGCCGTAAACTGATTTCATAACTGTAAATCGTTTAGCTTGATGCAATATTTTCTGAAAAAGTTTTCTAGCCTCGGGCCGCACATGCAAGTGAATGCCAAAAACATATTGGAAATCAATTAGTGCACGGAACGAGCTAGACACCAAGGTACCTCAACTCGGCCGCCCTCTCCTCCTCCTGCCCCTTACCCTCCCCGCTTGTACGCATAATTTTTTGCTGCGAAGGCCACTCGAAGCGAATGACAAAGTTTGTTTACTACTTTGCTGCCGCTGCCACTGCCACTGGAACTGGCACTGGCGTTTGCGGTGTCTGCAGCAGTCGGCGGTCGTCAGACCGTTGGCTTCACTGTGGCTACGCTAGTCGCTCAACAAGTTGGCTTCAATTAGCGCCAATCGGCGCACAACAACGAAAACCAATTAAGTGACGTTTGAGACGCGTCTGCTCCCAGCTCCAGCTCCAGCTCCAGCTCAGCTCGAGATCTCTCTCTGTGTGTGTTCCGAGTGAAACTCTTAACTCATATATAATTTTAATTAAAAATATTGAAATTATAAAATATGTGGCACAAACGCTAAACGCCGCCAAATGTTATGGGCTTTTCGTTTTTGGCACACAGTTTCGATTCGCTGTGTTAATCATCTGTTCGCCTAGATTTTCATTGCTCGTTTGCATAGCCATAAAGTTCTATTACTCACTGAGGCGCTGAATCACAGCGAATACGAAATGCTGCCGCATGCATTTCGTGACCTTCAGCTGGCAGGGAACACAATGTAGACGCACACATGTTGCTGCTGCCGTTCCAGAAAACTCAGTTAAATCATAATTTAAATGCCGATTTATGACTGCCACGCATTTTGGCCCATTCGGCATGCACACACAGACTGCAGAGCAGATCAGCCTGGACACGGACATGTGTCTGCCTGCCGGCCTGCGTGCGTGTGTGTGGGTGTTTATTATTGTGGCTCGCAGTTGGTGGGCGTGAATGTCTGTAGTGTAGCAACAAGTGCAAGTTTGCGTATCGCATTAAACTTGATGCGGGCATGCAAACTAGAATACATGTTTATATACAATGCTCAGGCATTCCATTTGATGTTGGTTTTAGTGTTTCTTATATTTCTCGAATGCTCAGAGCCTCGTGCAGCTGTTGTGCGAAAAAATGTAAAACGTTTGCCCACATCTGGCCAGACATAATGAGGAATTTAACGAAATTTACTTCAACTGAAACGTAACTGAATATGCCAGCTCAGATAACTCAGGTCGTGCAGGTCCTTTGCTGCACACTCTTTGGGTCTCCTTTCAGGCCTCTGATTGATAACAGTCGAGCATTCAAATGACATATGACATATGACACATACACATATATGTATGCAAGCATATTGACAGCTGACCTTTTGGCTGGGCAAAGCGTGCGGGGTGGTCCACAGATTCATTTGATTGTAATAAATTAGGCAGTCGGACACGAGAGCGTTGCGCAAGTTCAAGAGCAGCGATTCTGTAATATATTTCTAGATATTAATTGGCCTGCCCTTTCGTCTCGAATAAATCAATGCCAGCGGCGTGCTTGGCCTTGCCGGAAAGCAAGAAGCGAAAAGCGAAGAACTAAAAAGCTAAAAAACTATCAAATTGTAATTTGTATCGCTCATCGCTGGCTGGCTGGCTGAACAAATGTTGAATATATTAGAACATCGTGTAATGCGTGTATTTTGTTATTTTTAAAGTTGGCGCCATTTGGCGCTCAATGCCAGCGCCAGCAGCCGGCCCACGCCCCAGATGGTGTTGACCACTCGTCGTCATCTGGCCACCGGTTTTAGGTTCTGATTACGATGACGTCGCCGTTGTCATATTTATTTATAGCGACGCCATTCACTCGAACACCCTGTATATATGGCAGCCCCTTGACTGATTCATAAATTCATCTATTTCGTTTTGCATTCCTAATTTGCTCGATTAAGCAGCTCTTTAACTCAAGATAGTTGCCTGGGTGGGGCATCAATTGGCCGCGCTTTATTAATAATTATATTCTGTTTACATTTCGAAGAACAAAACACATGCACACATATGTAAATATATAAATACATATATGGATATTTGTTTACTTAAACAAACTTTCGAACAGGCCTCTGCCATTGGCAACATTTATGCTTGCAACATTGTTGCCAATTGTAATTGTTGCCCAATGTAAACAAACTTACGAGTTGCCGCGCCCGCTGCTCACTTTATCGACTCTTAAATGCAACAGATTATATATATGTATATACATAAGATAGCTTAAATGTCCAGTCTTTCCACTTATCCACTTGTCCACGCAGCAGCCACTTCAATGTCTCTGTCAATAAAGCTAAATGGGTCAGGCTCGAGCAAGCAATCAAAATTGTTTGCGTATTATATTTCATTGATATACTCTGTTCATGAAATCAAATAAATATATATCGAGCTTTATCTGTATATATGCCGCACTAATTTGTATTCTAATGGATTCTATATATAGCGCGTTAATCTTGGCTCTTTCTATTTCGCCTCTACTTACATTTGCATACATTTCTAACGTTTCAAAGTTTCTAGAGTATTTAGTATTTATTTATCTTGGCTGCTTAGCGTTCTGCCTGCTCGCTAGTCTCTGCACACTTGTCTTGTTGTTCTTTGAGCTCAGTTTGCGCCGTGCTCCAGTGCTCGAAACAAGTTCTTAGCAACAAGTTGCCAAAGTTGCCAAAGCTTTTGTTTACATTGTTGCGCGAGCTGCTCGGCAGCAATTAGCTAAGCTGAACTTGAGCAAAAGTTTGATAACAATAAAAACAAGCTTATAAATAGCTTAAAGAAGTTAATTAAACATAAATCCTTGAAGTTTTAGCTTGTCTTCTCTTCGACTCTCTGTAAGCGTATAGCCTATGCAAAGGTATTCTTCGGCATTTCCAGAGTGGCGGCAATATTTAGTGGGCCAGGGGTGTATTTGTTGCTGGCGAAAGTAACGCTGGCTAATTTATAAACTATTTGTTGTTTTACGCATAAATTAGAGCAAGCAGCACGACAACGCTGCCTATGCAAACACATAAATTAGCCGCTGCTGATCTCATGCAAAAATCTGCCACAAATGGCGCGAGCACTATAAATTTTAATGTGTTTATAAATAAGCAGCAGACGCAGCAGCTACACAAAATAAACTCTATAAATTAAAAATCGCACACAGTTCCAATTAAAATGCCAAAATCAAACTAACACCTAAAAGAGTAGTGGACGCAGAAGCAGAAGAAGAGCGCTTTGTAGCCCTGCAACTTTGTTTGAAAGCGCGCGCCAAAAAATCACCAAAAACAGAGAGAGAACAAGAATGAAACAAAATAAAGACAGCTGCAACATGTTGATAAGCAACGAAGCCGGCAAATTCGAAAAGCGCGAGCGTAAGCGCCAGTGAGAGCGAGTGAGAACGAGAGCGAGCACAGCATCAGCAGCAGCAGCAATGCTGCTGACGTCGACATTGGAGCCGGCTACCTCATGCCCTTGCCGAAGGTATTAAGAAATTCTGACGCAATATGCAACACAAGAGAATAAGAGTGTGTGTGCGTGTGTGTGATAGTGTGCGAGTGTGCTCATTGAGTGCGTAGCATAGAAATACTCCTGATTAGCACTGTATTGATACTCTGTACACATTTGCTCTTTGCATGAGTTTCGAATTGAGTTTGAGAGGCATTTAAATTTTGTTTGAGTTTGATTTAGCTCTTAAATAGAAAATTATATACAAATAAATTGTTGGCATATGCTTTAGATATATATTAATTTATTATATATAAATAAACTCAATCTATATATACAAAAAATAAATAAAATTAGAAAATAAATATAAATTAATATTAAAAATAAATAAAAATAATTTTTTATATATTTATAAATTAAATATAAATATTTTAAATATATAATAAATAATTAGATATGAATAAATTAAAGGTAAATATTTAAATAAAAATTAATTTACAGATCTCTACTACTCTATATACCTATTCATATCAACAATCTCCACTTAGTGCAGCACAGTCAGTTAGTGTATTTGAGCATCGACTTGGCGCTGGCATCTGCCATTTCGGGTTGGCTTTGCGTTTGCGTTTACGTTTGCTAGGCGAACAGTCGCAATTTTACAGTCGCTGTGGCCGAACGTGCGCGCGGCCAACGAGCCAACCAAAACTGAATCGAATCGAACTTCAAAAGAGCCGTTAAAAACGACAACAAATTCTACTAACCGAAAAGGCTTTCAAGAAGTGCATTCATTTCAATAATTGGCAACACGCCTCTGCCCGAAAACAAAATTAATAAACGACTTGGCGTCTTCTTGTGTGGCTAATTCAGTAGTTCGCGCCCAGTCAACGCTAATTGGCCGAATCTCTGCAGTTGGCCAAATAAATATCGAGTTTCAATATTTGGCCGCGTGAACGAGAATTTAGAGAGTCTAGAATTTAGAATAAGGTGTTTTTGGCTTCATCTCGGCCAATTGTCAGCTGCCAATTGCCGGCGAAATAGAAATTGAAATCGAGAAATTGTTTTGTGTTTTGTGCCAAGAAATTGGAGGGGGAAAAGGAAGAGAAACAACCGTTTTCTCCGTTGACTGTTTTCAAATATCTGCTGTCAGTTTTGAGACTCGAATTGGAATTACGAAAGGTAAGTTAGTTGCAAACAATTTCCATGCTAAATATATTTCCCAACAATTTATGCCATAAAATATTGTAAAATATACGAAGCTGTCATGTAATCAAAGAGATTTATTATCAGAAGTATAAATAGTTGAGGCATAACATCAAATAGTTATTGCATCTAGATAATAAAAGTGCAAAATATTATTAAAATATAAGTAAGAATTTACAAATGCCAGATATTATAAATATATTTGCATTAACTGAACAGTTTTGCCATTGTTGAAGTAAGCTTATCAGAGGATTATCAACTTCTTATACCTGGAACTTGTCACACAAAAGCTCAAGCAAACTGTAGCAAGGCAAGGGCAGAATTTTCAGAAATTCTAATTGGTGAAGTTGTTGATTTACTAATCTCACTTGTATTTCAAGTGAATGAAACATTATAAGTTGGCTTTCTTGTTTGAAACTATGCTGCTCATGAGGCATATCCGGCATAGTTTCAAATTACTCCAAGAATTAAATTCGAAGTATTGATTGATAAAGAATACAAGCACATTTCTGTGATACCAAAGACCTAGCCAAAATATCTTAAGTTTCCTTATTCCCAAAAGAACTCTAATGGTCTGGTCTGTGCAAATATTAATGCCAAGGATTGCCAAGGGAAATGGGAAGGGGGATGCTAGAAAATTTTGCGATATATTAAATTTTTTGGAAGTGATAAAGAAATATTTCGTTTCTTAAGAAAAAAGGAATTAAAAAAATTAATAAAATAGTAATTATTAATAATTAATAAAAAATTTAAAAAATTTATTAATTCAACAAAAATGATTTGAAACTGTGGGAAAATTTAAAAATATTAAAAATTTAATTTAAATTTTTGAAGCAAGATAATCTTAAGAAAATTTAATAAAATAATAAAGTTTATGGAGATAAAAAAAAGTAAAAAATGTAATTATGAGATTTAAAAAAAAATTAAAAATAAATAGACAAAAAACAATTAAGCTTAAGAAGAACTATATGAAATTAGTAAGAAATCAAACTGAAAGAAAACAAATTGGCTTGACAAACTCAATTTGTTCAGCTTTTAAAGCTCTACTTAAGACTCTGTGTGAAATAAATATTTGTGCTCTAATTTACATGGAAATAGTAGCACTCAAGTTTCGAAAATTTCACCAAGTGGTCGGCCTGTCTGTCATTTTCTCGGGCCGAAAGCAACTAGCAAACACACTCTAATTATAAGTGCGAAATGGGCTGTCCCTTTTGTTAGGAGCGACCAGCAGAGCAGAGCAGTAGAGTGGACCCAAACCCCTCACCCAAGGCACACTTAACTACACGATGTTTGCCCCCTCTCCGGGCAGCTTTGATCGCCTTCAAGTGGAGTTAATAAAACAGTAGATTTATGTACTAGATTAGCCACGTCAACAAAGGGCCGGCCCGGATAGCACAAGCTGACTCCACACTCAATTTGCCAGTTCAAGGCTGCAGATAGATATGTATATATATATGTAGGTTAAAATCCGTTTATTAATGAGCTGTCAGCTGTGGACAAAGATGACACAACAGAGGCGAGTTCAATTGAAGTTTCAATGCGGATTTCACGCTCTTTATGCCCGAATCCTTGGCTCATCAATTAACGTCGCCTGCTACAATGAGTCGTCGTTGTCCTTGCCACAATTTTGTCAATCAAAAGCACATTTAGCGCTGCCGCTGGCTGCCGCATGGCCGAGGCATATGCATTCCATATTCATAAGTCGACAGAGTGTGTCCAAAGTTTACGCGGCTCTCAGGTAGCAAAAAAACAAAATCGATTTAAGTGTCGCCGCTGGAAGGCAGCTCCCCCAAAAACTCGAAATGACCTTCAGCAGCGGCAACTCCGCCTCCTCCTGCTGCCCGCCCTGCCCCGCCTGCAACATATAGGCAATGATAGGGACGGTTGGTCGGTCGGTCGGTCGTTTCGTCCGTAGCCAAATGGCGAACACGTCGTTGCTTTCGGTGGTTCATAAATAAAAAAGTAGACGACGGCACATTTCTTGCCAGGCTACGCGCGTTCAGGTGCTCGCCCGCAACGCGCATATATTTAGATATTTAGCAGCACACTAAAAATACATTCGACTCTGTTTTCTTTTTTTCACACACACACACACACATATATATATATTTATGTATTTATTTATTTTTTTTTTTTTTTTTATTGCTTTGGCTGTTGTCGGCAAACAGGAAAATAAAGCCCTGCACAAATGTTGGAGGCATGCGAATGCCGAAAAACATTTTGGCTCTCAGCTTGGGACAATCAAAAGAATGCCAGATGCACAACAGCAAAAACAAGAGCAGCAAAATGAAGTTGCAGAAAAACGAGCGAATTTAAAATACACTTGCAAAGCTAACCATAGGGATATACAGATACTATAAGCAGATACCAAGTTCGATTGGTTTCTTTAGCTGATATCTTCGAGTCAGATTCTACATTTAACTGGGGAGTCTAACTGCTGTCCATTTGGGTCTTTTGCTCAAGTTTTGAGTACAAACAAAAAACTGTAGAGTATCAAGAAATGAAAGCAAACAAACATAAACCAAAACAAAACAAAAGAAAACAAAATAAAAGCTGAGGGAGACAATATGATAAACTCGTGTGCAAATGGATATGCGAGAGGGGCAGCGGCACAGCCAGCGGCAGGGCGCACTAACAACAATTTGCAGAGAGCATAAAAATAAAAATGAAATAAGAAATGGCATAAAAAATGCAACAGCCTCGTGGAGCAACAGGAAATGGCGAGCAGCGAGCAGCGAGCAGCGAAGCCCAGGAATTCGCACACGAAGAAGCAGCAGAAAGAAGTGCTTGGCGAAGGCTCGCCTCGGCTCGGATTTGGTTGCACTGCCAGCTTCATTTGGCCGGGGCACTTTAGTTGCCAGTTGGCGCATTTAAAATGTGGGCCGGGCCGTAACGTGTGCCGTGTCCAGTTGGGCTTCGCTCCTTGTTTTCTGTGTGTTTCTGGCACTTGGCACGCTTTAAATGCTTTTGGGCCAAGGTTAACGCGCGGCACACACACACACACATAATGATGGTCCAAGAACCAGAGCAGAGCCAGCAAATGGAAGAAAACGCCAAAATACAAATTGTACGGACAATATAGGCTCGAAGGCGGCAGCAGGCGGAAAGCAGAGATAAAAGCGTAAATAGAAGCGAGCCACGAAATTCTCGTTTCATTTTAGATTGCCAGACTTCAGGGGGAGCGCTGCGTGTGTGGCTGTGTGTGTATTGAAATTGTGACTGTGCACGGATGTGGCCAGGTCAACTTACAATCAGTTAGATAAATTGCAAAAAAAAAAGCAGAAGAGCATACAAATAGCCCAGCTGGAAGCGAGTGGGAGACTCGTGAGATTTTCATTTACAAATTCAGCATTTATTCGTGATATATATAAATATAATTCCTTCATGCTGAGAAAAGAGTGCTTTTAGCAGCACACACAGTTCGTCTGGGTGCAGCGCGCGTGCTTAGTGACCGCAGTTTAAACAAACTGTTGGCTAACTTACTCGGGCACGCGCTTGTATCCTGGCCCTGCCCATTTGAGGTTGTCACCATCCATGCTCCGTCTCGCTCGCAGCTCGCTCGTCTGCCCTCTCGCTCTCTGCCAGCTTTGCGTGTGTGTAATGAATTTAAAGTTTGCCTCACATACATTTTTCATACGCTTGCAAATTGTTATGGGTTTTTCTTTTTATGGTGCCCACGCAACCAGCTCGACTGAAGCCTCCTCCTCCCAGGCCCAGCCCCAGTCCCGCCTTTACCCCGATTAAGTACTCTGCCGTCGCACATTTTCTATTAAGTGGGACGCGCGTTTGTCAACGTTGCGTGGGTGTTGACTAATTCTACATGGATGTGGGAGTGTATGTGTGTCTGCGTGAGTCCTTGTTGTCCTTGACAGTGCCGCACGAGACACGATTATTAATTTGCAATTGCTGCTAATTGCATGACATTTAGCTCATCGCCACACGGCACTCAACGTCCGGCACCTGTGTTCCACCTGCGCCTCTTCATCTTTTTACACTAATTGCGTAAATGCTTAGATAGATAGATAGATAGATAACGTAAGCTACGATTAGATAAGTAGACCGAAACATATGCGGCTATGAGCTAATCGCCTGAGCATCTCGGAATTTTCTCTGCATAAAATATGCTTCCACTTGAATTGCGGCAGTTAAATTCTTTGATTTCCTTAGCGCGGGTCAATAAACAAAAATGTATATAAATAGATAAACTATTTCGCTCTAGTGCCCGACGGTGGCAAAAAATTTAATTCGCATAAACAAAGCAAAAAATTCTTCAATTCGATTCGATTCGATTCGATTCCATTTACTCAAATATTCATTATTGCTAAATGGAAAGGCTGAATTTGGGAGCAGTAAAAATACTGGGAAAATAGTTGGGAATCTACAGAATTTCATTTTCCACTAATCTATGCTAAAATATATAAAAACATCAGCGCATATTCGATTTGCTCTTCATAATTAACACATTTCGCGATTGCTGTTGTATTTTTTGTGAAAATCGTGTAAATGATGGCGATAAATCAGTTTATATAATGCCATAAAAATTAATTTGAAACAAAGTGTGCGGCGATTGAGGCGAGCTTCCATTTGCAGCTGGCGCTTGATGCATTGCAAATTGTTGACATTAAGGCTGACATTAATATTTATATATATAGAGATGGCGATCGGGCGATATGTTTATGTTGCGATTGCGATTGATTGAGCGACGCCAGGCGAGACGTCGACAGCGACAACAACATCAACATCAACATCAACATCGACTACTATAATAACGATGCGCTTTATAAATAGCCGAGCATCTAATCGATACGCCTGGCATTTGATGCCATTTGATTAGCTTGAAGGGTCCGAGCTTCAGCTTCAGCTACAGCATTTCCTGAATACTTGACCGGTCTGTGCGGCATGTCCTTGAACTTTTCTGCCACTGGCAGGGGCCCACGCGCCAAATAAATCTAACTGAGGCGCAGCCATTGCCTGCCACGGGCGCCGAAAAAGGCCCAGGCCACTCGAACAAGTGTTTACCCAACATACACTGCACAGATATACATATACATATATAGTATATATATATACACAAAAAAAAAGTTTGATTGGCTTTGTCTAGAGTGTGCGGAGCATGCCTATGTATACATAATTAATATGTAATTAAGAACAGTTTTTAGTTTTCATTTAAAAGTCGATCAACTCTTGCTCACACTCTACTCTACTCTTCTCTACTCTCGTTAGGCATATTGCGCATACGCCATGTTGGCGCGCTGTAAACTTGAACTTGCTAGGGACTCTTTTGTGTTTTATGCAAACTTGCCTCCTAATTGAGCTGCTGCAACTGCAACTGCAACTGAGCACAGCCAAAGCCAGCAACAAGCCAAACCAAAACAACATCAAATTATTCAATGCGCCGTTGGCGATTTGCGTATGGAACTTTTCTAATTAGGCAACGCGCGGCGACTCTTTCATTAGAAACCAAAAAATGTTCTCTGCGGTTCTTTTATAGTTTGAATTTGCCCTGAATTCTATGCCAGACTTTGACCATATTGAAGTTCTTTGTCGAGCCGTGCCCTTTTTAGGCCTCGTTGTGCTCGCTTTTCTCTATGTGGTTCGCTTTGAAATTCTTTTTGGCCGATGTCTGGCTGAAAAGACTGTCGCATTTTGCAAGTTCATTAAACTGAAGTGTCGTTCGGGGAACTCGGCTCTTATTTCGTTAAATTTCTGCGCTTTTTATCATTTTTTTTATTTACGAACCAAAGTTCAAGCTCAGAAGGTATGTGTTGTAATAATAAATCAGTAAGCTGGGCATGATATGCGGGTTTTCGCCTTTGGAATTGTTGAAGCAAGCAAATTGGGCATTACACTGAGAGAAAATAGCCAGTAATGCTGAAAGGTGAAGTAAGGCTTCGATCTAGTATCAAAGCTTGCCCAATTCCAGCTAAATTATCAGTTAATTAATTAAGTTAGTTTTCATGCTCAGTTGCCAAGACTTAATTAAGTATTACACTTGAACAGTCGCAAAATCTTTCTGGGTCATTGTTGCTGCGCTCGGAGTATTGTGGTCTAATTGCTCTTGTTGTTGTTGTTGTTGCTGTTGATGTTCCATTAGATAAGAGAAAAGAGCTTCGACTGATAAGATAAGCGCTCAGATAGCAAGCGAAGCAAAATAAAGAAAATAAAGAAGAAATTGTGCTGCACAAGTAGCTCAGACAGCAAATGGAGTCAACTTGTTGACCAAGTTAGTCAATTCAAAACAAAATACGGCAGCTGTAACAGAAGCCGCATCATCAGCAACATCATCATTATCGTCGTCATCATTTTGCATATTTATAGCATTTTTTAGAGTCCAGCCCTGTCAGGCCATAGAATTTATAATGCGACTTACAGCGTCTGCCACCCCCTCAGGCCCCTCAGGCCCCTCAGGCCCCTCAGGCCCAGCTGGGCCTCGCATTGCGGGCAATGTAGTATTACATCATTAATTCAATGAACCAAACTCATCAAGTGGCCCCACGCTGACAGTCGAAGAACAGTGAGACTCATCGCTCTGTCTTTGATTAATTTCTGTTGAACTTTTTCGTGGATGCTTTTACGGCCACTTCTAGGGATTAATTAACAGAAAAAATACTTTGACGCCTCGTAAGCGTCATAAAAAGCGTTTTGCATATTCTCTTGCCCAGATTGTTCTAAAAAACATATAAAAACTATAGCACATTTCAGATTTGGATGGGCAAATAAAAAGAATACGCTCGCAGAGAGTTGACGTCGGGGCGAGTTGTTTATAAATTGGCTGGCTGCAGAAACCTGTCAAGCGACACTTCTCAAGAAGGCCAAGAGATGGAGAGAGAGAGAGAGAGAGAGAGAGAGAGAGAGAGAGAGAGGTAGAGGGAGTATGATGACTATATTAAGCTATATGTAACAGCTGAAGATGCCGAGGAAAAAGAAGAAAACAAGCAAAGGCCTAAGGCAAGCCCTAACTAATTTAGATCTGCGCCAAAAACTAGTTGAGAATTATAATACCCAAGTTTGTGTTCAGGCTTTACCAATTCAGTTTTCTAATTTATTCTTCTATATAAAAACAAAAACTAAAGACAAGATTGTTTGACTTCGATTCGCGCTTTAACAAGTTGTAAATTTTTTTATTTGATTTGCTCAAGTCTTTGATTGCTTATTTACCTTTAATTATTGTTATGTATACAGGTTTCGGCTTGATTCGCTCTAAATTTCGTTTATTGTGTTTTGCTTTTTATTTGGCTTCAATTTTCATGCGTGATCGCTTATCACGTTGTCCAGACAGTTCATCGACGCAATTTTGCTTTGCTTTCTGGTTCTGGTTACCAAAAAGCAAAACAAAAAAAAAAACTTGTCGCTTGCCTTAGTTATGCTTGTTGCTGGTTGCTTTTTGGGTTTTAGATTTTGGCTGTGGTGGACCTGATCTTGAATTTCGCATGCCAGGCGCATAAAGTCGAAGGTGTTTTTGTATGGTTTTTTGTTGGTTTAACTGTTGATGCCGTAAGACTGTTTACGGGTCTCGCATTTATGGCCATTTCCTCCACGAATTGAATATTTGATTCAAGTTTTCGGGTACAACTTAATTTTATTTTGATCATGTCACCCTTTCTCTCTAGCACACCCAAAGCATGATTTTTATGGCCCGCAAGAATTTGCAGTGCCAAATTGATTTTGTGAAAAGTTCGGGCCTGTGTGCTCGCAATTATAATGCCGTCATATCTTTTGGCAGCTTAGCTGCGATCGTAAAACATATTTTATGGCCTAACTTTGAAATTTTAACATTTTATTTTGGTTTTTTTTTTTAATTTTTTTTGTTTGGCGGAGGGAGTGCCTCCTCTCTCTCTGCGAATAATAATTTTAATTATGCGCTTAAATGTGTGAATTCGTGGGGCACGACAAGCCCCTCTGCATACTGAATAAATTCGAAATTAAAATAGCAAAGTTGCCAACCGCAGCCGAGACACAAACCACACATAGCTGCGAAGCGCTGAGTGCTGAGCAAATATTCAATTAAACCTCTCGCTCAATAGCCTCGAAAGTTGACTTAAAAAATCGATAAATTTAATAGAAAAATCTGTCAGCTTTAAGCTAAAAATATGACAATGACGGCGAGGACATGTTCCAGGAGGCGAGACGTTCGGCTCTGCCATACAAAATTAATGTGCATTTAATATGCTTGAAATTTGCATTGGAAAATACCACAAAATACGCACAACATTTCCGGCACATATTGGCGCCGTTCTGCGTGCCATAAATCTTTTGGCCAGCATTAGGGAAATTGTTTTTCATGCTCCTTGACTAGGGCACAAGAGGATATTGGCTTTTGTTAGCCATTCGACATTCTATATAGAGAGTTTAAATTTGAAACTGACCCATCATTTAAAAACTAAGCTACTGTTGGCATTCTCTATAGCCAGCGATCCTTGAGGGCATAATGAATTGGAAAGAAGTAGTATTGCTTTCGATTTAATACCAAGTGAAGGCATTACGCAGTCGGTTACAGCCGATTGTCAAGCTCTTACTTATTATAGATTGCTCTTGTATTGCTTTAAGGTTCCTCCCTCACAGTCTATCTCTCTCTCTCTCTCTCTCTCTCCCTCTCTCCCACCACATTTCACTGCCGCTCACCGCAACAGACAATGGGAAAGCTCGCCACGCCAACCAATATCGAATTGAAAATTCCATTCGGAAATATTTTTGTGCGGTTTTGCAATTAACATTTTGGTCATTTTGACAGAAATTTTTACCTAATTTGCTGTCAGAATTTATACGAATCGATTATTGAATTAGCATTTCCGAAATGTGTTCTCTGATGCGCTAAATTTGCCAGTTAATTGACTTGAAATAGGTTCGCAAATTAGTCCACAGCAGAGCTGAGCAGAGCGCAAAGCCCAATCGAATGCGTGCAGCAGTTAAATTTGCATTTTTAATGCAATTTTTCACATGGAGCGAGAGGGAAAGTCGCAAAGGCTGCAGGATGTGCTGCGAGCGAGCAGCTAGAATAACAAATGAAAAAGTGAAATGTGTGCTGAGGGAAATTCACTGTTAGAGGGTATGTTCGTTGCTAGACCTCTGTTGTCTGCATTCCATAACTTTTGATTAGTGTATCCACATGTCATTTAGTAAATTAAGATTTTAGCCAAGCATAGTTTTCTGTTTATTTAGTTTGAGTACAGGGTATCCGTGTATTAATCCCCCTTTGCAATTTCTTTTGAGTGCATCTTCAGCCTTTAGTTCTGCTTCTTTTTTTTTTGTGCGCCTTTGTTGCGCTTGTTTATTTTTGTTAGTTTCACTTATTTTCTTTGTGCAGCTGCGACAGTAATCTAGTCTTTGTCTGGGCTCCCTTCACTCCCTTTCTCCACTCCCTTTCTCTCCCCCAATGGCTATGGGGTAATCCGCGGCATTTTGCGACTTGTCACAGATTTGCGCATTGTTTTGCCGCTCGCAAAGTCATTTGTTGGCCGTTGTCTGTTGCTGTGGGAACTTGGAGTGGCATCCATATAGAACGGAACGAAACGGAGACTGAAGAGTGGCAGCGCTTAATTTGAATTTGTTTGGCAAAGTGACAGCCAGCAAACAACAGAACAGAAAGCAGAGTAAAAGAAATTAATGCACATTTATTCAAGTATTCAAGTTGAAGACATTGAACTCGTGAAACTTTGTCCTAATTGAAACAAAGCGCAGCCAATTATTCAGCTGTCAATGGGCTGAGCTAAATATAACTCACTAAAAAAATGCTGCTAATTAGCAGCAAATGACGGGGCGTATCATAATTCAGCTGAATAACTGGCATAATCAATTCAAGATGTCTCACTAACTCTTCTCTCTCTCTCTCTCTTTCTAGGTGAGCCTACTCTGGGTAACTAACCGAAATGCAACTCAATTTATTTGTGCGCATAAAAAACAATTCCCCAACAAACTTACAGACAAATGGCACAAATTTTCCGCAGAGCAACAACAACAACAACATTTACAAGAAAAATAGCCAACATTTCAGTCTCTGGCTGATGAAAAAAGCGCACAGAATATGTATATACTTAGATATCTAGATGTGTGTGTAGCTATGTTGAAGAAAATTCCAACATTTGAAACAAACACACAAAATGTGTGCAGTGCCTGGGCTGGCAAAATATTTGCTTGTTGATTTTCGAGCCAACTGTGCGTATGTGTAATACGTACACGATATGTGTATATATAACGCATACGCCGCGTGCAGCACGCGCAATTAAGCAAAACCAAAATACTAGCGTGGAGCTTCAATAAAATAAAAGCCAAAAACAAAAGCAAAACATGTAAATAAAACCGAAAAACGCTGCCAAAAAGCCAACGAAAAAGAGAGAAGCGAAAAAAAAGCTCATTTAATTTGCCAGCCTCGGCGACGGCGTGTGCATAATAAATTAAATTTAGAGTATGCTCGATAATTAATAAACAACGGCAATCGAGGGGGAGAGGGGCAGGCAAGTAGCACTGGCCAAAATCAAACACCTGACCATAATCAGTCAATCTGCCGGCAAACGGGCGCGCTGCTGGCGTAGCGCTAATGAAGTTGTTGCGTTTATTTGTCGTGCGGCGGCGACCCACGCATATTAATAAACTAAATGCGGCTGCAGTTGCTGCTGCTGCTGTTGGAGTTGTTGCTGCTGCTGCAGCTTTGCGGCTCAACTCAGCGCAGCATTGGTCAAAGCCAATTAGGCGCATCGATGCGGCGCGCATGTTTAGCTCCAGACACAAGCCACATGTCGCACGGATAATTTGAGGCACACACACACTCATATGTCTCTCTCTGTGTGTGTGTGTGTGTGTGCATTAGGCAAGCTGCGAAAACAATTTATGCAGCTGAAACGGCGCGTTTTGAAACTAAGCAGGCACTTGGCAAATAAATAGCCAGTTTAGCGACTTGTTTATGGGATAATATGAGAAATAGAACCAGGCAAGACTTATGCTATTCGCTTTAAGCATATTTATTTGAATATTTGTTGATGGCCTGCGCCATGTTAAGTATTTATAGTCTTAGAAGATGATCTAAACAATTGCTAATGGATGGCGCAGATAGCATCAGGCATACGCATAACATATTCATATACAATCAAGCTCTGTCTCCATGTGTGTGTGTGGCTGACCCAGTTAGCGTAAGTGCTATAGCTGGTCAGCGCTGTGCTGGGGTCAACAAAACACGAACTGAGCGAGCCGCCAACGCACTCAGCAACTCAACTCAACAACAACAACAACAAAGCACTACAAAAAGAAAATATGTTTGAATAAATACTTGTTGTATACGTTCGTGTGTATGTGTGTCTGTGTGTGTGGGTTATAAGAGCCAAACAGGTTGTCGTCTGGCAGGTGCTTAGAGCCACTTGGCAGGGCTAAGCACGTGCAACAGGATGTGCGCCGAGCGCAGAGGCACAAAGCGAAGCAAAACAAAACAAAACGAAACGAAACAAACGAGCACAAGGATACGCTTGTTATGCCAGCGGAAGCGGAAAAGACAATTCCTAATACTGCAGCAGCACTTTGTAATTAAAGCGTTTAATGCGGCTTTTGTTGCTGCCACATTGTTGCCGTTGCGCCTGCACCACCTGACGGCCACCTTGCGCCACCTGCTGTGCTTAATTGGGTCACGTGAAATGCGCTTATTCAAATTGCAGCAAGATCTTTGCCTGCAGCCTTTGCCTTTGGCCACTTAATTGACTTTCAGTGCGGCTACTGCCAAGGCTTCTGCTGCTGTTGCTGCTGCTGCTGCCACTGCAACTGCAGCAAACAACTCAATTAGCTTGTAAAAATGGGCAAAAGAGGGCTGCAGCACTTTTCGCACTGCATAATTTGTAGGTCAGCTGGCAGCAAATTCTTAACTATAAATTGCATTCAAATGTTGTTAGCCAAAGTGCTTTGTTTACACAGCTCACGGCTGGAACTTTGGGGATTAGGCCAGGGCCTAAAAGAAACTTGAGTGCTCTCTAAATGGCTTAAGCCAAATCAAGTGTAAACTTCGAGCTCGAATTGCATTCTTGAATTATTCAAGCTCTGTCTAACTGCAGTTAATAGCATACCCCTTGTATGTGGCTTTGTGCAGGGTATGCACAGGGCATAGCTTGAGAAGCAACAAATACTCAGCAGACAGCAATTCCTCATTTCAAATTTCATGCTCACTTGCCTGGCTGCCCAGCCCAACTTATCGCACTACTCTCTCTCTCTCTCTCTTTACCACTGACAGCTCCTGGCCATTAGAGCCAAAATGTCTGCCCAACATGGCAACGCAGCCAAAATAAAAATGAAATCTAAAAAAAAAAAGCGAAAACAAAACGAAGCGTGCAAAATGCTGAGCGCTGTCGACGTTTCTCCAATTTGATTAAGTTCAATTTGGGCAACTTTCTGTGCTTTTGTTGCCACGCCCACCGGCTAGAGCGGAGGTCGCTTTATTTTCACTCAACTTTTGCAGTTAACTTGAGCAGCAACAACATGAACATAAATAAAAGAACAGAAATGTTGGCTCGACTTTGTTGGCTTGGTGGAAATTGTGATTCCATTAGGAAAACGTCTGCGACTCGAATGCCATTTAAGTTTTGGTGACATTTATTTACTCTCGCACATGTGTGTGTGTGTGTGTCTCTCTCTCTCTCTCTCTTTCTCTCTCTCTCACTCACTCTCTCTGTGTGCGTATGCCCAAATGGCATGACTGAGACGTGTCAAAGACACTGCAGCATTAGAAATCGAAGCTGATTTGCATTGACAATATAATTATAATAAGTAGAATACAAATTGTAATGGAAATGGAAATGGAAATTGAAAATTGCAAATTCTATCAAACGAGCCACTGACGAGGGTGGTTCGACGGCTATTCAATGGACTTTTATCAATGGAATTTTCAATAGAAGCAAATTTTGTTAAATTATATATATTATATAAAAATTTTACTCTGCGAAGCAATGAGAGACGAATTCTAGCTGTTAGGCAAAAAATAGGGCTATATATACTAACTAAGTTGTATTGGCTGCATATATCAGACTATATATATATATATATAAGATATCTTCTATCTATATATATTTGCCGATACTTCTCGAGCAGCCCTCAAAGCACTTGCGCTAGATAAATTATGGCATATTTTTGAACAAGCTTCTTATACACCCACACACACACACACACACACACACACATACACACACACACACACACACACACACACACACACACGCCTGGTTGAAGCATATGAATTTAGCATTTTGTATTGAATTGAAATATATGGATATTCGGCCAGGCCTATTAAATCAATTAAATGCCATGAATATTTCAATTTGGCATTGCGCACGGAACATGTCTGAGTGCAATAACGGCAAATGGAGCTCGAGCTGCGATGGGAGTTCGACTCGAGTGCAGCTGGGCCACACACAACAATTGCAGCTCACTCAAACTAATCAGTTGTTTCAATATTTGCCCCGGGCCTGGGGGCGTGGTCAGTCAATGGGCCTGCACTTGGCCCAGGAAGCGGAAACGGACGGCCAGCGGACGGAAGCGCTGCGTGCGCAACCAGTTATGAACTGATTTGTATCCCATATAGCACGTTGCAGGGCTAAGCACAGCGCTCTCAGCTTAAGCTCATTGATTTTCTCACACTCACTGCTGAAAGTCTACGGCCTCTGCACGGAATTTAAGTGCGACACTCTTTGAGCAATTTCAACAGCTTCTCGTTGCTGACTTTTTGTCCTGGCTGCTGCGAGACTTCTTGCATTGTCGAAAAGCATAAAATATTTAAGTGCCGCGGCTGCTAGACGAATTACATTTGCTTTAATCTAACTTAATCTAACAAATGTATCATCAGCTTCATTATTGTATTATTATCACATCAACATCTCAACACTTTCTTATACTCATCTTTGTTTCATCATCATCTTATCATCATCATCCAGAGCATCCCCAGCATTATCAGCATTATCTTTATCACTATTATCTTCATAACTATTTCTATATCTATATCACTAACATTCCCATCATCAACTCTTGTTCCCCCTCAAGAATATCTATACCACTTAGCTGCCCAGCTACTTCCTTCTGGCCGTTACATAATTTCCATTAAGCCATTATACCCTATTTACGCATTTTGAAGGCGAGCTGCACCGGAAGCGAATTCATTAGGAGCCAAATTCATTTGGCTGTGAGGAAAAGCAACTTATTGAATTTTCATGAGACAAAAACAAAAGGAAAACCCAAACGAAACGGAACGAAACGACAAAAAAAAGCTAAACTTTTAGCAAAGAAAAACAGCTCAAGCTCCGCAGACTGCATCGAGACAGTTGACAAATGGAGGAAAACAAACAGTTTTCCCGTGACTTTTCCCGAACTTTCCGTTTAGTTTATACGAACTTTTTGATCAAGCATGATTTATTATTAATTATTGCGAATTGCTGCGAGCCAAATGTAATTAAATTTTGCGCACATTTTACACGCCTTCAACACCTGCCAATAGTTGGCTTAAGAGCTCATCCACTGCGTTTCTTGACCTTTTCGGCAGTGCATTGTTTGTGTGCCTGCCTTTAGCCTGCTTTCCTGTTTTCCTGTCTGCCTTTTTTCCTATAGAGCATAAATAAAATATGAAATATGTTGAACTGAAAGCCGCTGGCTGATGTTGCTGATGTTGCTGTTGTTGTTGTTGCTGCTGTTGCCTTTGGTGCTCAGGACGCGGCTGTGTAAATGAGCAATAATAAAGCCAGCAAAAAACTTTTGGCTGTTAATGCGCAAGCATTAAAATAAAAAGCATGACGTCCAAGTACCCTCACACACACACACACACTCACACACTCACACACACTTAGAGTGAGACGAGAAAAAGAGAGAGAGCAGCCAAAAGGCGAAGCTGTGAAATGTAAAAAATGAATTCATAAATTGGAACAGCGCAAAATGTGGTTGGGTGTTGAGCACTTCTGGGTAAGCGAGCGCCCATCCTTGCGCGCCATGGTCCAGTAGCTTTTTCAGCCTGGCCATAAAGCATAATCAAGTTGCAATGACGAGGACGAGGTCGAGGCGGAGGACGCCTTGTCGCCGCTTCCTGGCTTAGCCAGCTCGGCATGTTTGTTTCAAAGATTGTCCGAAAATGGCTGCATTTAAAGGCATCCGCGTGTCGGCCTCGTGTGTGGCTGGCTCCCTTGGCTATCCATTTGCATAAACATGTTTGCTGTGGGTGGGGCGCAGAGGTCGGGGCACGTCATGTTTTGTATAGACTAAAATGCGTATACAAATTGCGGGCGTGCATAAATATCAAATACTTACGAGCTCGAGCCCATAAAAATCAATTCAAATTGGCCAACAATAAGCGTTGCTGTGGCTGCTGCTGCCAGAATGCCGCCCAACCGCCCAGACGCCGACTCTGACTCTGACTCTGACTCTGACTCTGACGCAGTCGCAGCTACTTTTTGTTTATGTGCATTTCCTGCCTAACTACGGAAGTTCACATCGCAGTCAGTCAGCCTAACAGACAGAGAGACAGAGAGGAAGGCAGAGAGATAGAGAGATGGAGATTTGTTTTAGGTCGGGCGGCTCATTAACTCAGCTGCCTCAGTGCCGCAGAGTTATTTATTTTATTGCTACCAAGTGCGCCCCATCTACACACGCACACACACACACATATGTATGTATGTGTGTGCGTGTATTTGCCTAAGACTTTAATGCTTAATGTTTGCTCGTGTTAGCAGCTTCTTTATATGCACGCTCAGCTAGGCAAGGGAGTATATTAGACTGAGGGCAATATTCATCTCTTACATTTACTTGAATCTTAACATATATATTTGCAGTAAACCACTGCAGCTGGGGCTCTAAGAGTATTTGACTCGATCTATATTAAACAGTGATAAATCGTGCAATTCTCTGCTAGTTCCAGAGCTCATTTAACATGACTTTGAATTAACTCATATGAAAATCCAGCTCTGCATTCCTCTGCAGCTCTTAGCGCGCATCTAGCAGTCGCTTGTAGCCCGCCTGCCACATTCGACTCGTTTTATTTATTTTTTTTTACTTGCTGCGCTGAGGGCTCATCAAAGGTGTTTTCACATCATGCGGGCCTCATTAAGTACTCCAGTTAAATTTACTTTTTATTTAAATGCCGATAACTGGCCTAACTAAATGTATTATATATATACTCAATATATATATACTCATATATAGAGTAGCCTTTGACGTCTGAGCGAACACAAGTTTTTCGTGTCATAAAAAAACTGCTATTAAAAATAGTCGAAATTCATATATAGTATATAGTATATATTCAGCATTAAAATCGCCTGTGGCCGATGATATCAACTTTGTTTATAAAACTATAATTAAAAACACAAAATATACAAATGTTGAGGCTGACAATAAAAAAGAGGCAAATGTAGCATTTAAATTGTATTTATTCGAGATGAATGTGAAAATGGGAAAATAGAAAAATAGGAAAATTCGCTGTGCGTTACTCGTACAATTGCAGTTTCGTCACTTTCTATTTTGAATGTGTAATGAATGTGCTAACAAATTGCCAAACACTTTGCGTAATCAGTTTTCCAAGATTTTTCACTTTTGGCGAGCCAACGAGGAAAATGAAACTAAGTGTGGCCGTCGCTCTGGCTACTATAGAAAATATCGACTGTATAGATAAGCCTCTGGCGTCTCGAACATAATTCAGTCGGTTAATTGGTTCACACAGTGGCAAAGTCTTTCGACTTGGCTCTCACAGCTTTAGCCTTTTCGATTCATTTTCCGATGAAACCAGAAGCGTGCCAATTTTCTTGGCAATTTTCCTACGCTTTATTTTTAACACAGAAATTAGTCATCGACTGGCGCACAAGAAGAGAAAACAAAACGATTTGAGGTCTTCAGAATTTGTTCAATTTCAAATTGAGAAAAATAAGAGAAAAAGGGCAACCACTTGTTGCGACAGCTAGAATTCGCTTTCATCTAATTACCTATTGAGTGTCAGCCATGAAGGCCAAATGTATATAAAAAGATGCTGTCAGAACATAAGTAAGATATGACATTAAATATATCTCATATTCATATATATATAGACTCTTTTTGTTTCTTTCAAGTCCATGAGCTAATTTATGGTGTGTCTTAGCAGATTGTTTTTGATTTATTGAGTGCAGGCCGCAAGGCACTTTAATTAGCGACAGCCGAAAAGTAGGTTAAGCGTTTAAGCGTTAAATTTCCTATTTTTGTTTTTTATTTTTGCTGTCACGTAATTTATTTAATTTTTCATGCCATTTGTTGACACTCGAATATAGGCTCATTTAACGATTGACGGATGAGCCGTTGAAATTTGCGTGCTTCGCAGACTTTAATAGGAATATGTATATATATATTATGGCACATTATACATATCACGTTTTTTACTTAATGCTCGTTAAGCAATTGACTGAATTTCTTGCCGCCTGCCGAGAGAGATGTGTGGGAAAATGCATTAAAAAGTGTGTGTGACAGACAGGCGAGAAGCTGTCAAAAAGAGACGTCAAGTGCAAGTGACAGAGCCAAGCAGCTCGACCGCAAATTGGCCACGAAGTGTGGTCGAATCAATTGATGCGCTTTTTAACAGGAAAACTTAGACATAACTGAGGTACAGGTATAGGTATAGATATAGCAGAGCAGACCCGAGCAGTTAGTTTGGATTACTCTCCTTCCTTACTCCCATCTTCAGACTGATATGCCTCACTTATGCAATGTAGCGCACTGAAGCATTGATATATAGCCACATGATTCTGATTCGTGAGTATTTTACTTAACATCAGATATACACATTATATATATATTTATACACCAGCCAGGCATATTGAAAACATGCAACAATTTGTATGCATTTAATATAATTTCAGTTTACGACACGCAATTACAATAAATATATAATAAAATATAAATAAACAAGTTATAAATATAAATATATTTGAAATTTATTGCATTCCATTCGCTTTTACGCAATGCAAAAGCAATTAAATTCATAACAGATATTTTTAAATAATCATGTTAATGTGTTGGCATTCTGATAATGCAGCATGAAAGCAATTAACGCCGACATTCCTGGAAAAGCGGACAGCTATCAAAATAGGCCAAACTATGTATAAATAACAGATTGCCCCCATACACATATATGTATGTATGTAAGTAATGACAAATCATATTAAGCTGCTGGCAAGACATAAAACACAACACGTAAAACCATTTCAAGTTCAAATTTATTACAAAATGCGATGGAAAAAATTTTATAGAAATAAAAATAGAAATTCAAAAGGTCAAATGGAAGGGAGGAAGCTGACAAAGTTGACACAGATGTACGTGTGTGTGTGTGTGTGGGTGTGCGTGAGTGTGTGCTCTGGGAACAACTTAAATTGAATTCAAATTTGAGAACGTGCTGACGCTGCTATGGCAAGCCGTTGAGAGACTAAATGTCCTGGCAAAGGAGGCAGTAATGCAGTAGCAGCAAAGCTCTGGCTGCTGCACTAGGGATTGGCTACATAAAGAGACAGAGAGAGAGAGAGACACTCACACAGTCATGCACTATGTGTATTTGTGGTATTGTGGTTTAAAAAAGGAAAATAAAACTTAACTTGCTGCCACAATGGCAATGGCAGTGGCAACAAGGGAGCACACAGACAGACAGTCAACTAGACACAGACATAGAGAGAGAAAAAAATGAGAATGAGCTCGAACGAGCTGAAAGAGTCTTATGGACAGGCTGCCCACTCAGTCAGTCAATAAGCTCATCGTTTGGCCAGCACTCGACGTTTTAATGATGATGCCACTGATGGTAATGATGATGTAATTCGTATAGGCAATGCACTGTGCACTGGGCTAGGCCAGGTCAACGGGAGTGTAGCTGAAAAGAAAAGGAAATGACGAAGATTAAATACCCTAAAATATATATTTAAGTATAATTTATAGATAGTAGTAGAGACTTAGGCATAAGTTAGACTGAATCGTTAAGTAAATCACGTTCAATTGGCATTGACAGACAGATCTTGAGGACTTCCTGCTCTTCATGCGAAAATTGTACTGCCCTCTGCTAAAGTAAACAGCAAAAGAGCGAAGCCAAGTGATATATATATAGAATTTTGTCTACGAACTCATAAACATTTAGATATATATATATAAAATGGGGAAAATGCATTTGGAAATGTTTTTCTTCTTTTTAGTTTTATTGGCTGCTCATGACCTGCGGCAATAAAAATTTATGACTGACTGCGCCAGTGCCGGTGCCGGTGCCGCTGTCGTTGCCGGTGCCGTGCCGTTGCTTGGGCTTGGGCTGGGCACATTTGTGATTTATACAAAGCGCCAACATGTTGCTAGCGAATGTTGCTGCAACATCTAAGCGAGATGCTGCTGACAGCGCAACAAGACGCAGCAGCGCGCCTGGTCGTATGGAAAACTATAGACATACGTCTGTGTGTGTTCAAAGAGATTGCCAAAAGCTGATTAGCTAAAAAGCGGCGCACGACTCGACGAAAAAGAGCATTTGAAATTGATTAGAGGAGCGCAGTCTCGCATTATGACAGCGGCTGGCAGATAAGTGCAGCGATAGCGTCACAGCCCATTAGAGCAGCCTACATACATAGATCTCCTGCTGCTCCTGCTGCCTGCATAGATCAGCGACTGATTTGATTTGTGTGTGTGTGTGTGAGAGAGTTTCCCTCTCCCCGCTCACCAGTTCCCTCTCGCTTGCTGCTTTTCGCTTTTTGCTGGCTACTTTCAAAAGTGAACGCCAACACAAGAGACGCAGATGCGGAAATCAGCGCTGAATTGTTGCCATTCTCAAGTGGAGTTGGCTGCTTTGCTCACCTTCAAGCGCTGCTGCCTGGTAGCTGTTGCTGCTGCCGCGCCACCAGATGCTTATCAGCAGCAACGCTTCCTTTAGTCAAAGCAGCGCAGGCGCTGCCCTTGCGCTTGATATCAGCTGTCTGCTTAAGGCTTAGCAATACCCTGTACTAACATGGAGCTATGGGGTATATGGCTATGTTGATATATATGAAATGTCTCTTAGTATAATGTTTTTAGTTCTTAACTCTACATCAGTCTACTCTTCCCTAGTTCATTTGATAGTCACTACTCTCTATTGTTCTCTCTGTATCAGATGATTACACTATGCAACATGCCTTTGTTCTATTCACCTTGCCATTGTGTCTCGAGCGACAACTGACTCGGCAGGCTTCCTGCCTCGACTTCACTTTGGCATTGTTAACAGCTCAGTGGGCCAAAAGTAGTTGTGCCTGCCTCAGCAGCACTTGCTCTTTGCACTTGTTGTGATTATGAAATGCAAAACTCGACTCGGACAGGCGGACAGGCGGACAGCCGGCTCTAATCAACATCATTATGATTATGTATTACTGTAAGTGTTTGCTCTTGTGTTCGCTGTGACAAAAGATAACAAACTGCTTAGAATGCTCACAATTGTGCACTGGGGGCTAATGAGACAGGCCGCTGACGGAAGCACAGCTAGAGCTAAAGCTGGAGCTGGAGCTGGAAATGGAGACGGAGTCGATCTTCCAGTACATTGTAATTGTCAAAGCTCAACTCGTTGTTACCTTGGGTATGGGAATGTGAGAAGCGAATGCAACTGAATCTGCATGCCGCACGCTTTGGCATAATAAAGCCATTAGCTATTCAAAACATTCTCTTAGCAAACTCTCCCTCTCTCTCTCTCACGCTCTCGCTCTTTGTGTCTGTCAGTTGATATTGGTGTGCGCTGGCAGCTCATTAATTCAATTGCATTTTCGTGGAAATTGCCGGCTGTGTTTCGTCTTAGGCAAATTTGCATTTCACTTCATCGAATTGGTGGCACAGGACAGGTGAAGTTGACTGGCGCAGCGCCCAGCGTTAGGTGCCCTCCACCACCACGCGTGGCTAATTGCTTCTGCCGTTGCCGTTGCCGTTGCCGTTGCCCATGAAATATGCAACAGCGTTGCTAGGCAAAGTGCACAATATTTGCCAGATTGGCAGCTCTCGACAGCCAACAACTCAGATAGCAATCAAATTCAATCAATTTAATCAAGCAGAATACACACGCAGATGGAGACAGAAAGAAAGATGCCCTGAGGGAGGGAGGGGGGAGGAGGTAGGGGCAGTCAGGTGGTGGCACATGCGGCGTATGCGCAACGTGGCAGCTGCTGGTGGCTGGTGGCGCCTCGTGTTAATTTTAACACGTTACGCACGTAAAGCGTACGAGCGCTGCTAAAAATACATATCATGTATATGTATACAATAAATGTACTTTTATATAGCTGCCATAATATCGAGTAACAAACGCCTCCAACACAAACACACGCACACACACATACACACACACAGGGGAAACACACACACACACACTTAAACACGCACAGTCATTTGATATACACGCATAACTAGAGAAGAAAACTTGGCTAGAAGTAAGTTGCACGAGGAGAGAGTTAGATCTGGCTCTGGCTATGGGTCTGGGTCTGGGCTACATAATAAAGCAGCCATAAAACAACAAGAAAACGTGCGAATAACACGTACAAATGAACAGTTGTAGGGACAACATGTAGAAAAGGCAGAGCTCAACTATTGTGTGTCCAGAATGGAATTCGCCCAAATTTCGGCAAACTTGAATATGAAAAGCACAGGAAAAAGCTAAATTTATTTTGTACATAGATATTTTTAAATATAAATAATATTTTTTAAAGCTGGCGAAATTGAGGCGATAGGGTTTTCTCTCCTCTGTCCAGTTGATTAGTTGATTACAGCTGGGGGCTGTGCCTGCGCCCAGGAAATTTACAATTCCCAGGCGAAAGGCACAATGTCAATGGCAAATTCTTATGCTAAACACGCGCGTGTCTGACGAGCGATTTGCTGTCGTTTTGCTGCTGCTGAGGCTGCTGCTGCTGCTGCTGCTCATGTGTGCATTAAAAAGCATACAAAATAATAAAAATACATGCACATAAATAACAGGAGGCAGCTGAAGGGCCGGCCAAACAGAACCGAAACACAAGCAAAAATAATAAAAATCAAATAAAGCAAGCAAAGAAAAGAAAAGGGCAGCCAGCAGCCAGCAGCTGAAGCAACTTTAGCATTCCTTTGCGACGTCAAAGTCAACGCAGGGAAAATGCCAACACAAAAGCCACTCACAAAAGGAAAGTAAAGCTGAAGCCAAAGCTGTGCCAAGAAATTTACACACGCCTCACAATGCCTAAGCCTTGGCGAGGCGCGTGAACTTGAATTGATTTGCTTAGAGACTTTGACTAAACGCACACACATACACACACACACATGTGAGCGTCCCTTGAGGGGCGTAAAAACGACGTCATAATTATAACGAGCCAGCAATTTGTACAGCAGGCCACTGACAACGCGGCGTATGAGCAACTGAAGCAACAAACAATATTTTTATAGCCACAACAACAGGGCGGTAAATTTTTAAAGTGTATTTCAAGAGAAAAGGTTAAATGCAACCGTAAAATGGCAACCCAGAGAGATGAAGAGGGAGAGCGAGAGAGAGAGAGAGAGAGAGAGAGGAAGCGACCGAGTTGACAGGGGAATTGTGATAAGGGGCGGCAAGGTGAGGACTGGGAAAAGATTTATGAAAAATTGGCTTTTGTTTGGCCAAGCGGGTCACAAGCAAACAAGATAACGTACATGTTCTGTCTCTCTGTGTGGTGGTGTGTTGGTGTGTATTGGTGTGCGTGAACCGAAATGAAAATGTAAAGTTTATGACAGCAGAATTTTTGCATGCTGATGGCTTATGGATATTAAATTCAACTGAATATAAAAACATATTAAAATCAAATTTAAAGAGTTTGTTGAAATGTACTAAACAAAATTAGTGAACATAATACATTAACCATATATTTAATATAAATAAATAAATATAAATAAATGTAAATAAATATAAATAAATCGGATAAATTTAGGTAAAATAATACTAAAGTATAAAAAAAAATTAATGAATAATAAAAAAAAATGTATTTATATTTATTTATTTTTTTTTTTAAATATGGATTAACTCTTAGTCAGTCTTTTGCTAATTGTAAAATAAAAAAACATATTTAAGTCCAATTTAAAATATTAATTAAAGTATATTAAGTAAAATGACTTAACATCAAATATAAACAAACATTTTAAAAAATTATAGAAAACAAAATAAATTTATTTGAATTTCCCTATCAATATATTTTTCAATATTTCCCACTACAGAGTAACTCCTAGTCACTCGCTGCCCAACTAGCTCTTATATTCATTTGTTTGTTTCGGGGTTTTTTTCTCATCTCTGTGCTGTTGCATGTTTTCACTTCCGTTGGTTTGTGTGTGTTTGTTTTTTAGGGAAAAAAGCAGCGCAACTAAAATAAATAAATTAAACTACATGGCCTACGCCACGCCCACTGGCCTTGCTACACACACATCTAGAGAGAGAGAGAGAAAAGGAAATAAAAATATCAAAACTTGTGTCATAATTTTCAATTTATCTCAGCGGGTCAGAAAGCCCAGCCACAAATAAACAAGAGACGAAAAAGAATGTGGCCAAAGGCGAACATGGGTTAAAATGGGTTAAAATGACAACCGAAACGAGCGCACAAAACACATTACAACTACTAAAATAAAAAGGCATTTCCAATCTGGAGCAACAAATCAACGGGCTAACTGCAGATGCGTCTAAACAATTTCAGAATTTCGGAATTTCAGCATTTTCCTCCGCCGTTGGCCTTTCATTATTGCATATTTAGCGTTTATGAGCCATGTACAAATAGCATTTCTCATTGTTTACTGTTTATGTTTATGCAATTTAATGTTGCGATCGGAACATATGAAATCTTTTTGCCAAGTTGTATGCGAGGCGCCGCCTGCTGCCGGCTGCATTTGCGTCATCCAAGTGCAGTTGCGGCTGCAACTTGTGCCCTGGCACAATATCAAAGTCAAATTGCCTGTGAAACGCTTTCGGCTGTTGCCAAATCAAATAATCAACGGAAACGTGTTGAAATCAAACGAACTAAAATAAATGAACCCAAATTGTTTAAACGAAATTACTTAAAAATAGACGAGAATTGGATTTGATGTTGATGGGATCGCTGACAT
Source organism: Drosophila paranaensis (assembly GCA_035047545.1). Classification (NCBI taxonomy): domain Eukaryota; kingdom Metazoa; phylum Arthropoda; class Insecta; order Diptera; family Drosophilidae; genus Drosophila; species Drosophila paranaensis. Next base: position 11,160,934 of record JAWNPL010000145.1, read on the forward strand.
AGTTAATTATTGTGACTTCCATTTGGCTGAATCCTTTGAAAACTTTAACAGCATTTAGCCACAGCAGTTTGAGTCGGAACTTTCAGCAGCAGCAGCAGCAGCAGCGGCGGCGGCATCAACTGCTCTAATCTCAAAATACTTTGCCTCAAATAACTTGAGCGACACAAATAGCTGCCGCAGCCCGAGCTGTGCTCGGAAAAGTCGCGTGTAATCCAAACTCTTGAGTTCAAGCATAGACGGGAATCCTTTAGCTGTCTGTGCCCTCCCCGCCCCTCGGCCCAGTGCACCTGGCATTAAAGCAACGTGAAGCAAAGTTGAACTCAAACTTGTTGAAAAATTGCAAAACGTTAATCAAAGTTAAGCGGGAGAATGGCGACGGCGACGGCGATGGCGACGACGCCGACGCCGACGTCAAAGTTAATTAAATTACAAAGTTATTTAATACTCTGGGAATCGTTACCGTTAGCAGCATCCAGGAGCATGCACAAGCAGGCAGCAGCAGCAGTAGCAGCAGCAGACAGGCAAGTGTTGCGCTTGCCGGCACTTTGAACTTTTGCACCCGTCGCCCATTTGGCTGGCTGCGAGGTGTTGGCTCTGCATGGAATTCGAATCTCCTTGAAAACGTGTGTCAGTTTTTAATGAAATGTAATTGAAAGAAATTAAATAGCGCGCAGCGCATGAGCTGCCAGAGATTAAGTGAAATCGACTGGACACAAAGGTGAACACCCCCCAAAAGTCAAGTGGAAAGTTGAAAAATGATTCCTTAATGCATGAAATGATATCGGTTCTCGGTGTGGAGTACATGCGAAGATACATATATCATTTATGAAGAATATCAATATTTATAATTATATAATAAGTCTTTATCAGATCTCCTCGTCAACATCTTCACTCAAGTCAATCAGCTCCACATCGTCATCGTCATCATCAACATCCTCATATTCATCAACTTCCATATGGTTATTATCATTCTCGTTTCCCATCTCAGTTTCGGCCTTGATATCGTCCTCAGTCTTATTCGCACTTTCAGTTGTAGTTTCATTCTCCATCTCATTTTCAATTTGAATGATATTCTCATTCTCATTGTCTTTTTCGCTATCATTGTGTTTGCTATTTTCGCTCCCATTTTCTTTCTTGTCCTTCACATTCTCATCCTTATCTTCATTTTCATTATGTATTTCATTTTCATTTTCAATGTCAGTCTTACTATTATTCTCTCTGTCATTCTCATCCGCAGTCTCACTCTTATTCATATTCTCTATCTCATCGTCATCCACATTTATAATCTCAGTCTCATTCTCACTCCCATTTTCATTCTCATTTTCATTATCATTTTCGTTTTCCCCAGTCTCTCTCATATTCATATTCTCTATCTCATCGTCGTCCACATTTATAATCTCAGTCTCATTTTCTTTCTCTTTTCTATTTTCACTCCCATTTTCTTTCTTATCCTTCACATTGTCATTCTCATTCTCATTTTCATTATCATTATGAATTTCATTTTCGTTTGCCCCAGTCTCTCTCATATTCATATTCTCTATCTCATCGTCGTCCACATTTATAATCATAGTCTCATTTTCTTTCTCTCTCATATTCATATTCTCTATCTCATCGTCGTCCACATTTATAATCTCAGTCTCATTCTCACTCCCACTTTCTTTCTTATCCTCCACATTGTCATTCTCATTCTCATTTTCATTATCATTATGAATTTCATTTTCGTTTGCCCCAGTCTCTCTCACATTCATATTCTCTATCTCATCGTCGTCCACATTTATAATCTCAGTCTCATTCTCACTCCCACTTTCTTTCTTATCCTCCACATTGTCATTCTCATTCTCATTTTCATTATCATTATGAATTTCATTTTCGTTTGCCCCAGTCTCTCTCATATTCATATTCTCTATCTGATCGTCGTCCACATTTATAATCTCAATCTCACTCTCAGGCTCAATCTCCACCTCATCCTCATCCAGATTTATAATCTCAATCTCATTCTCTATCTCATCCTCATCCACATTTATAACCTGATTCTCGTTAGATGTATCGCTCTCATTTATTTCCTCATTTACTTTCTCAATCTCATTCTTTTTGTCATTCTCATTTGCTTTTTCATTTATATCCTCACTCTCATTCACATTCAGATTGTCAATCGTAATCTCATCCACATTCATATTCTCATTCTCACTATTATTTTCATTTACTTTATTATTCTCATTTTCATCAACTTTCTCATTTTCGTTATCCCTCTCTTTGTGATCCACATTCATATTCTGATTCTTATTCTGAATCTCATTTTCGTGATCACTTTCATTCTTATTCTCATTCTCATACGAATTCATATTCTCAATCTCATTCTCATTCTTGCTCTCATCGATTGACTCATAATCTAGATTATTACAATCTTCTTCTAAACACTCACGCTCCATTTCATTCTCTTGTGCATTCTCTTCATAATTCCCAAACTGCACTTGATTTTGAAACACTTCTTCATAATTCTCACTCACATTCTGTTTATAATTCACATTTTCAAAATGAATTTGGTTGTGAAACATTTGGTGGGTTTCGAACTCATTCTCAATCTGAATATCAGTGTCATCTATTTCGATATCATCATTCTCTTCATATTCTTCACCCTCTTCCTCCTCTTCACCGTCTTCCTCCTCTTCACCCTCTTCTTCCTCATCACCCACTTCGTCCTCTTCACCCTCTTCAAAATCTTCTTCTTCATTCTCTTCGTCTTCATCATCCTTATTTTCAGGTTTCTCATTCTGAATTTCAATATTCTCTTTCTGAATTTCAGAATTCTCGTTCTGAGTTTCTGTATTCTCATGCTGAATTGCAGCATTCTCATTCTGAGTTTCAGAATTCTTATTCTGAATTTCAGAGCTCTCAATCTGAGTTTTAGAATTCTCATTCTGAATATCATCGTCATTAATTTCTTCACCCTCTTCATACTCTTCTTCCTCTTCCTCGACTTCCTCCTCTTCTTCCTCTTCATCCCATTCCTCCTCTTCACCCTCTTCATCCATTTCATACACTTCATTCTCTTCACCACTCTCATACACACCCACTTCACCATTCTTGTTCTGAATTTCAGAATTTTTATTCGGAATTTCAGGATTCGCGTTCTGAATTTCAAAATTCTCATTCCGTATGTCAGAATTCTCGTTCTGTATTTCAGTATTCTCTTTCTGAATTTCAGAATTCTCATTCTGAGCTTCTGAATTCTCATGTTGAATTTCAGAATTTTCATTTTGAGTTTGAGATTTCTCATTCTGTACTTGAGAATTCTCATTCTGAATTTCAATATTCTCTTTCTGAATTTCAGAATTCTCGTTCTGAGTTTCTGTATTCTCATGCTGAATTGCAGCATTCTCATTCTGAGTTTCAGAATTCTTGTTCTGAATATCATTGTCCTTAATTTCGAAATCATCATCCTCTTCATACTCTTCTCCTTCTTCAAAATCTTCCTCCTCTTCACCCTCTTCATACTCTTCCTCGACTTCCTCCTCTTCTTCCTCTTCCTCGACTTCCTCCTCTTCTTCCTCTTCATCCCATTCCTCCTCTTCTCCCTCTTCATCCATTTCATACACTTCATTCTCTTCACCACACTCATACACACCCGCTTCGCCATTTTTAATCTGTATTTCAGAATTTTTATTCGGAATTTCAGAATTCGCGTTCTGAATTTCAAAATTCTCATTCCGTATGTCAGATTTCTCGTTCTGTATTTCAGTATTCTCGTTCTGTATTTCAGTATTCTCGTTCTGTATTTCAGTATTCTCTTTCTGAATTTCAGAATTCTCATTCTGAGCTTCTGAATTCTCATGTTGAATTTCAGCATTTTCATTTTGAATTTGAGAATTCTCATTCTGTGCTTGAGAATTCTCATTCTGAATATCCATATTCTCTTTCTGAATTTCAGGATTCGCGTTCTGAGTTTCAGTATTCTCATGCTGAATTGCAGCATTCTCATTCTGAGTTTCAGAATTCTTGTTCTGAATATCATTGTCCTTAATTTCGAAATCATCATCCTCTTCATACTCTTCTCCTTCTTCAAAATCTTCCTCCTCTTCGCCCTCTTCATACTCTTCCTCGACTTCCTCCTCTTCTTCCTCTCCCTCCTCTTCCTCCTCTTCTTCCTCTTCCTCCTCTTCTTCCTCTTCCGCCTCTTCTTCCTCTTCATCCCATTCCTCCTCTTCACCCTCTTCATCCATTTCATACACTTCATTCTCTTCACCACTCTCATACACACCCACTTCACCATTCTTGTTCTGAATTTCAGAATTTTTATTCGGAATGTCAGAACTTTCGTTCTGAATTTCAGTATTCGCGTTCTGAATTTCAAAATTCTCATTCCGTATGTCAGAATTCTCGTTCTGTATTTCAGTATTCTCTTTCTGAATTTCAGAATTCTCATTCTGAGCTTCTGAATTCTCATGTTGAATTTCAGCATTTTCATTTTGAATTTGAGAATTCTCATTCTGTACTTGAGAATTCTCATTCTGAATTTCCATATTCTCTTTCTGAATTTCAGGATTCGCGTTCTGAATTTCAAAATTCTCATTCCGTATGTCAGAATTCTCGTTCTGTATTTCAGTATTCTCTTTCTGAATTTCAGAATTCTCATTCTGAGCTTCTGAATTCTCATGTTGAATTTCAGCATTTTCATTTTGAATTTGAGAATTCTCATTCTGTACTTGAGAATTCTCATTCTGAATTTCCATATTCTCTTTCTGAATTTCAGGATTCGCGTTCTGAATTTCAAAATTCTCATTCCGTATGTCAGAATTCTCGTTCTGTATTTCAGTATTCTCTTTCTGAATTTCAGAATTCTCATTCTGAGCTTCTGAATTCTCATGTTGAATTTCAGCATTTTCATTTTGAATTTGAGAATTCTCATTCTGTACTTGAGAATTCTCATTCTGAATTTCCATATTCTCTTTCTGAATTTCAGGATTCGCGTTCTGAATTTCAAAATTCTCATTCCGTATGTCAGAATTCTCGTTCTGTATTTCAGTATTCTCTTTCTGAATTTCAGAATTCTCATTCTGTACTTGAGAATTCTCATTCTGAATTTCCATATTCTCTTTCTGAATTTCAGGATTCGCGTTCTGAATTTCAAAATTCTCATTCAGTATGTCAGAATTCGCATGCTGAATATCAGAATTCTCATGGAGTATTTCGGGTTTCCCGCTCGCATTACCACTATAATCATACTCATAATCCTCACCTTCATTCTTTTCACCACTCTCATTCTCTTCCTTTTCGTAAGACCCACTCTCACTCTCTTTAGTCTCATCGTCTCCCTCATAACCTTCTTCTTCTCCGTCTTCATAATTGCATTCTTTTTCACCCTCTTTATAACTCAGTTCTTCTCCGTCTTCATACCTGTGTTCTTCTTCTCCCTTGTTATAACTGTTTTCTTCTTCACCTTCTTGATAACTCTTTTCACCTCCATCTTTATAACTGTATTCTTCTTCATCCTCTTTATAACTGCATTCTTCTTCGCCATCTTCATAGCTAGTTTCCTCTACGGAGCTCTCTTGCGTTTTTTCACGAGTGGCGTTAATCGAAGTCAAACGTTTAACTTTAGTTGACTTCAACTTTTGGACAAAGGAATTGGTCAGAACTAGAGTAGAATAAAGCTTAATAAATATAATCTTTATCTGGGGGATCTGTGGCTTACCCCTCTCATTGAGTTCCTCCTTATATTCATAGATGTCTACATCGAAAACCTCGTCGGTCGGCATTAGGGCCATCAAATAGGCTGGCTTCTTGGGCGCACCCGCTGCTACCACTATTCGAGTCGAATGGAATCGTTAGCTTTTCTTTAAGACGAACTCTTTGGGCAACTCACCCAAGCAGTCTGCGTTCTGTTGCGACTCGGAGAACAGTGAAGTTGTGGGCATCGTGCGCAGATAAAATGCGTTGAGCGCCTTCTGAGCGCTTTGCTGCAATTGCGCACGACGCTCCCGCTCCGAGCTATAGCCTCGATCCGTCACAATGTTCATCATGGTGTTCTTGTAGGTATGGAGTCCAGGGAAAGGTGGCATATACTTGGGAATGTGCCGTCCGCTGCGAGTGCCACGCTGCTGATTGATTTCCAACTGTGGGCCCTGATGAATGTCCTCGTCTCGGGTCTCCATCGGAGCAAAGTTCATGACCACCGGCTGGCTGTCAGGGTTGCTGTTGCGTATTTCCCGCAAGCCACCGACCCCAATGCCCAGCACGCGGAACGCGCGCTCCACGTCGAAGTAACAGGGCGTGGAGCGACCCGCGTGGGAGGCGGCATTCGAGGTGGTCACCGCAATGTCGCGCAGTCCTGCGGGAGAGCGAGAGTTAGCTAATGGACAGCAGCGGATGCACTTACTCACTGAAGCGCAGCAGGAAGCCCAGCTTATCCCGCACTAGCTGGCTCTCTGTCTGACAGTCATTCTGAGCAAGCATGAAGTCCACGAACCGGCGCAATATCTCCTCATAGGGATCCATTATGATTCAAGTGAAAAGTGCAAAGTAGCAGCGTACTCAATTAGTTGTGGCAGAATGACCACTACAATTCTAGCTGTCAGTTGCCAGTGTTGTAAAGCGAAATGCAGTTCATCTGTCAACTACTTGGCCTCTAGCTGTTTCTGGCCGTTTCTGGCTGTTCAGCCTCTCTGCTCACAGCATGTTTGCATAATCTTTCCATAATCAGCGCCCGTTTCGCTCGCTGAGCCATTGCCAACAATTAGCCAGCGATTCGAGACGCTTCCCCGCCCAAAAACTAATTAAAATATTTGCGTTTGACGATCGCGACAAAAACTGCAAGCAAATACACAGACAGAGGGAGACACACACACACACACACAGAGAGAGAGGGAGAGAGAGAGAGAGAGAAGCACACACACCTTCATAGTGAAGCTAGTTTACGAGCTCGTTTACGTGAATGCCAACGCTTAAGTTTACGTATCTCGCATCGCTCTTAATGAGTTATGCAAATATTTGTAGCTGAATCAATTTTCCAGCATAACAAACAGAACAACTGCTGCCAAGCAGCATCAATCGACTAGAGAGAGAAGCGACTAAAGCGCTGCGACTTGAACTTTTTAAGAGGCGTAGCAAGAAACACACTTAAAATTTGCTAAGGCATTGACTGCAAACATTTTTGCCCAATAAATATAAATGTTCCTTGAGCACTAGACGGAATATATTTAGGGAATATTCAGGTGAGAAGTGATTAAAAATAGTTAATATTAATTTTATTTACAGCAGCTGAACCTAATTACAGATTATTATGCTGAAGGGATAACTAAGGCTTGCCTTCAGAAAGCTCTCTCTTTATATGTGACCTGGAGGCAACTAAACTAATTATTCAATTCACGCAATCTCAGCTTAAATACCCTGTAATTTCAGAATAATCCCATATTTTTTATAACAAACAGCAATACTCTATATAAGATGATGCATATCAACACAACATGCCAGCTTGTTAAGTTGAGATAAAAAGAGCTGAGAGAATGTGCGCGTATTGTGCTTAATGACAAATTTTCACAAGCCACAAAAGAGACATTCAAGCGACACAGACAGAGGCTGAGAAGAGGCTGAGGCTGAGGCTGGGGCTGAGGCTGGGGCTGGGGCTGGAGCAGGGGCGGGTAGACGCACAGACAGAGCAATGCATCATAAAAGTCGTCGTAGTCGTCGTCGGCGTTGTTGTTGGGGCAACTGGAGGCGGTAATCATGCATGAGGCATAAAAACAGCGACGACGAGGTTACTGTGTCAATTGAACTCCAGCAGCGCCGTTGGCACAGCAACAACAATGTTACCACAGCAACGAGAACCGCAAAGCATTTTAGATGCAGACAGCGAAATGCGAGATTCGCATTTTGTGACGCCCAAGAGGCTGCCGCAATTGAACAAATTGCACGCCCACCTCCACTCCCCCTCTCTCTCTCTCTCTCTCTCTCTCTCTCTCTCTGCCTCTCACTCTGCCTGTCTCGCTTCCCTTCATGCTGATCGTGTGTTGTGGGCGTGCGCGTCTGACATTTGTGCCGGCTGGCTATCGGGCTGCAAAATCAGCGACGTTTAAGTCTCAATCTGGTCCGATTCGCGGCGCAGGCGCAACTCCTCCCGCAGGCGTTGCCCTGCCGCTTGTTGCATCGCTGATAAAGAAACCAAATTAAATCATTTTGCCACACGCAAATGTTGTTGCTGCTGCTGCTGCTGCTGCCTCTGTGTGGTTACTGCACCCATTGTTGCATAAATTTCATTCATAATTAACAAGATGCGCGCGCTGCTCGCGTTACAAGCTGGCAAACAAAATAATTGCCACAATTTGTGTGGCAGCCACAAATTGAGCCGTCTCTCCAGAGAGACAGCGAGACGCCGCGTCGCACCGCGCAGGCTAATTCAAACGATTAATTTGATAAGCTAAGAGCTTAAGTCTCGACTACGAGCGACAGCCGAACAAACCTGCAGCAAATTGATTGAGCGGCAGATTACTCGGGAAGTTGTTGCCGCCAGTCGATGCGGCAACTGGTGCAAATTGGCTCGCAACAAAACTGTTCCAGTTAGCCTCGTTTGCGAGATAAATCTATTGCAACTTCGTCCGGCACCGTTAAGCCCACGCAGCTGGCCTCGCCATGGCCACTTAACGCTCTGGCACGATCTTTGCGCCCGCCTGGAGAAGGGCAGGTCAATGCTGTCGCCGCTCTATGACAGCCTAATCTGCCGGATCTGCGCCCCACCTCAGCTGCCACAAGTCATTTGGCAATTGACTTGCAATTTTGCTAGTTGTACCTGCACTAACAGGTCTTTCCATAACGGACTTGCAACAGATTCTCAAACAGGTGCTTGAACTTGCCGCATGGAACGTGGCAGACTGGTTGCATAAAGAAATCTCATTTACAAACGGTTTCAGTGGGGAATACATATAACAGCTGACTACCTCATAGTGTCCATCAGTGTTTATCTTTTAGCTTGGGAGTACAGTAAACATCTTAGTCACCATTTGAGAATTACAATTTATTATCCTCATTGTCTATCTCTCATTAGTTTCCACTCTCTCGCTCTCTCTCTCTTTCTCTTCAATTTCACTTGTGCCATACTTGCCATGAAAATCGCATAGAAAGGCACTTGGCTTCTGTCTATTTGCAGCAGCTCGCCTCATAAATAATACATGAAATAATCTCCGTTCATTCCCATGCACACTTCACTGAATGCAAAATGCCATTTTTGAACCATTGAAGGCAGCACATAAAAATGCAATGCATGCAATTTGTTAATGCCAGAGCAACGTCTGCAAAATGTGCCCCAAAAATAAGTACAACAACAACTGGGCCAATATCCAAAGTCCAATTGGACTTGTGGAAGGAGACGGGCAGTTGGACCTGGAGCGAGTGCAGCCAAAATGGCAGCCACTCGAAGATGTCATTGAGTCTGACATGAGAATCGCCTGGCCTCGCTGCCTCGTTGCCATCTGCCTTTGCTCAGTGTTGTTTTTTCGGCAGCCACTGCTGCAGCATCTCTTTCATATTTATCTTATTTGCTTATTTGACTTTGCTGCTGATTTAACGTTCGGTCTCCCCCCGTCGACCCGACTGCCTCATACCCTAACCGCACCTTCACATCGACACGTTTATTTTGTTTGTGTTTGTTTGTTTGCTTTGTGATACGCCTGTAGCTGCTATATGCGAAATATGGGATATGTTCGGCTTAAGTTACCTACATTGTTGTCCGCCGGCCCCTCAGCTGGCGTCTTCTCCTGCCACTGCTTCTAGTTTTGCTGGCGCAGAGATATTTTTCTGTTTTGCCTATGCAAGGGAAATTCGTAATTATGCTTCCCAGCGTTCTTTTTAGCACAAATTTTGCATTTCATTTGGTACATTTGGTTCCGTGACATTCCTCAAGTATCGGGCCACACAAATCGAGACCACTAAAACGAAATAAACAAAACAAAACAGCAAAAAAACGGAACACAAAACGAGCGGCAAAAATAGAATGAAAGAAAATATCTCTGCATAAATTTGCGGGCAGCTTGGAAAGTTGATTTGAATTTAAATTTCATTCGCATATTTCGCTTTGCCTCGCATTTGTATTGTTTCTTCTTTCCAATTTGCTATACCCTTTGGATGAAGGTAGCATGATTAGAGAGTGAAAAGAGGAAAGGGTTCACTGCAGAGTTATTAGAGTATATAGCTTACTGGCTTACCCACAAATATCATACTAAATATAAAAGAAAATTATTTAAAAATTTTAATTACATTTTTTTTTAAATATATATTAATATATAATTCTAATTCTACTAACACCTTCAATTAAACTACCTAATTAGAGCCCACCTAGAGCCCTGGTAGAGTATTTAATTTCCACGCTGTCATTGACAGCTGTTGCCTCGTGATTTTTATTCATATTCCGTTTTTGGGCGCAAAGCAACGAAAATTGAATTAATCAATGTGCTCTTAAGTCAGTCAGTGGTACGCACCACGGCCTCTTCCTGCTGCCCTCGCCTCCCTCGCCACTCAGCATTTCTCCAATATTCCCAATTTGGTTTTAATTGCCGTTTTGCATACATATGAGAAATGCTTAAAGTAGTTTACGCAGCGCACAAAAGCAATTGATAAATAAATTATTCCATTTTATTTGACATAATTGTCTGATATTTTTTCTTCTTCTTTCTCAAATTTCTATTATGGCGCCCAAGCTCGCCCAATTTTAGGCAATTAAAAGCAATCAAAAGCTGTGGGCGTTGCCACCTGTGTCATTTGCGTGGGCGTGGCCGCACGTCATACTTATGGTACAGCAGAATGTGAAATAGAAAGTCGTCTCCGAACTCCACTCAACAATTGCCACCTAATGTGGCGCCTGTCTGCTGCCATAATTGGAACAAAGTTTTCGCGCGAAGCGACTTCAATTCGATTTGCATAAACGTGCCACAGAAAGACTCCCATAACAAATAACGGCGGAAAAACTGAACTGCGACAAGTTGCGGCACAAACTTTGTTGCAGATGTTGCAACAAAAAGTGCAAAAGCCCCAGCTAATGCCAAAATGGAAGATGCGGAAAAGCCCAGCAACGAGAGGAGAACTGTGGAGGAGATATGGGTTTTGGGGGAAAGCAGAAGTGATAGAAATTGGAGAAATTTTAAATATATTTTAGAGATATCTAAGATTAGCTTAGCTTAGCTTAGTATACTTTATATAATAAATGGATGCAAAAGTCATCTTATTTAACTTAGAGAAAATAGAAGAACTGCAACAACTGCAGCACAGTGGTAAAGATAGTGTGTTTTATCTAGTAAATTTATTTTAAATTATATAAGCTTTCATATACTCAAGGCAAAGTTTTCAGGCCTTAAAAATAGGTCTCTCTAATAATGTTTCCCAGTAAATTATGAGAATTTAAATGCCAGGCAGCCACGCCTCAGCCCAGGCCCTTTGTAGTCTTACCTAAACCTACAGCAGCCAGCTCTACTCATATTAGTATAATTAATTCTATAGCACACCCCTGCTGTTCTTGATAAATAATTCATAAACTGTGCAAAGGATTATCTAATGCAGTCTATTATGCAGGCGGTCTTAAAATAACTCAATTAGTGGGCAGTGGCTGATAGTTCTGCCAGCCAGACAGCCAGCCAGCTAGCCGGCGTCAGCTGCTGTAGTAGAACTCGACTATTTTTAGTCAGTCTGTGCAGGGAAGGAAAATATGTAAGCTGCTTACAGCAAGCTTCCTATTTCCTTGCCACTCAATACACTCCCAGCTGAGAGCATCTCGATAATTTAGCTGAAAAGCAGCTTACGGCCTGCAGTTGCAGCTGTCGCTTGGTTTTATGCAACATTTATTGTTCCAGAGAACATATTTATAGTTTGAAATAATTGAATTTAATAGTAAATCCCTCAGCTATTCAGTTCACCTGTCACCTAAGCAGCGACAGATAAACTTGTTTACAGCTCGAATAACTGTTATTACAAGTTGTTTTTGTTTTTGTTTTTGTTGCCGCTTTGCACAATTTGACAGTTTGACAGGGCGCGCGCGCGCGATCCAGCGAGCTTTTGTTGTCCAATCGGAGACGGCTTCCGTGGTCACAGTGGTCTGTGCAGCATTCACAATGGTCGGTCAGCATTTATTACGCAATTTGCGAGTATTTAATGTAGTTGTTGTTGTTGTTCGGAATTGTCATTAACCATTAAGCGATCAGCTGGTTAAAAGTCGTGCGGCTGAATATATGTCAGTTAGTGCTGATTTTTACGAAATTGGTTTCGGTAATTGACATCTGTAATGAGCCCACTGACTGCAGTCTACACTGAGCGAAAACTGATGAAGATATCACGAGCTCTTCGCTTTAGCTGTGTGGATCTTAGTCGATGCTTAACCAACTAAGGGAAGGTTTCAATCCACTCTTATACTACTATACAGCTTAAATAATGCGTTTCTTCTCTATCTAATACTATTCTTATATTCCACTCTTATACTACAACAATCTACCTCTTCTCTTTGCAGCTGAACCAGCTCAACACCAATTTCCTGCACTAGCCAAGTCCGAATCTCTGCTAAAGGTAAACTTATTGCAATTATAGATATTACTTCAAGTTTTTGTCTCTCTCTCTCTCAACTTTGATCGTAAAAACCAATTTCGTAAAGTGCAGCGCGCTGATGGCGCCTGCATTAATTCTAATAAATATTTTGTGGCAAGCCATATGTGCTGCATATAAAAGTCGCAAAGTTCAGTCGCTCGCCTCCCGCCTCCCGCCTCCCGCCTCATGCCTCGGCCAGCATTGCAGCATCCACAATTGTGGCTTGGCTTTACCTTGGCTTGTTCGTCCAATCAATATTTACCGCACACATTTAGCGCAATGCGAGGCGGCGATTTGCGTTTTCATCTTTCGCTTTTTACCGTTTTCCATTTTCATTTGCACTTATTTATATTTATTTTCCTCGTCGGCATTTTGCCTGCAGCAGCAGCAGCAGCAGCGCCGCATTTATTTATGTTTATTTTTAACACTATCGTCACGTGCAATACGTTAAGCGCCGCTTGCGGCATACGCTCACAATTTCCCTATCGACACCGAAGCAACAACAACAACAACACAAGAGAGAGTGTAATAGCGATAGGGCTGACCCATTAATAAAGTGGGCGTTAAGGCCCTGCCACATAATTAAATAAAGTGCTCGAAAGTGCAGCAGAAATTTATGATATCCTAGCTGAAAGTGTTTTGCAACACGGACTAATAAAAATCCCCATCGATGGAGATGATAGCGAGCAGTTTGAGCCGTTTACTTATCGATCGCTTACAAGGCCTGCAGTTCAATAGACCCGCTTGACACACTTGGCTGGTTGGCAGGGTATGCCAAAACACATTCAATATTCATTCACATTCGTATGACAATTGCATTTATCGGTCTCTGTCGCTTATGCGCCGCACGTGGCGTATGCGTAATAATGGCCAATATAACCATTTGTGGCTTTAAGTTTCCAACAACGATAAGCCACAACAGATTGTTGAATGCCACACAAATATTGATTTAAGCGAGCTGCTATCAAATATTTATTCAATTTGCGACACGCAAAGTCGCAGCTTTTGCAAACTGAAATGCAACCACAATGGACGACTGGCTGACTAACTGAGTGAATGGGAAGAGGAGGCCTCTCAGCGGAGTGATAAGACTCACGCTGACTCACGCGGTGGCTGTGCAATCACACCTACAGATCTTTAAGGCAAATTGTCTTAGTCACCTTTTATGAGCGTAATTTGCATGTAATTTGCTGTCATGTTTTTTTTTTTTTTCGTCTAACCAAATTTGTCGCTTGAAGCGTCATTTTGATGGTTTTGGATTCAGATTTAGATTTAGAATTTGAATTTGAATTTTATGAGTCGCGTTTGATTTGTGAGACGTGATGTTTGCCTTGACATTTAAGTCGGCGAATTTAAATAGATGCCCAAATGGAGCGTTTATTAATCAGCCACGCCCACACGAAGTTGGTCAATAAATTGAGGCAGACTTTGCATAGCCATTGGGTCAACAGCGAGGCAGCAGGACAAACATCGACTCTGCGCCAGGACTATAAATTACAGCTAAACGGAAATAATTTTCATGCATGTGCGAGAAAAAAGCAAAGAAAAGAGAATTCCCAAATGCAAATGGAAGCCAAAATGTAAGTGTGTGTGTGTGGGTGTGTGTGTGTGTGGGTGTGTATTTGTGTTTGCGTCTGGCAAGCGGATTTTCAACATGTTGGCAAACAATTTGACGGCATGATTGAGTACGCAATGTACGCTGCCTAAAGGATCACAGGCAAATCCCCGTCATATATCTGATGCCTGATGCCTGATGCCTAGCAAAATGCTTGTCATTATGATAGCAGCAGCCACATAAGAATGCTGCTGCAACTAGTGCGAGCAAATGATGTTGGCATGAGGGCTGACGCAGTAATATGTCTGGCCATTTGGCTCGAGCTCCAGCTCCAGCTCCGTCTCTGGTTATGTCACTTGATCTTGGGGCATGCAAACAAGATAAAACTTTTGATTTATTGTTGACATGCGCAACAACAGGATGGCAACCAGAGCAGAGTTTATCGAGCAGCAAAACTAGCTACACAAAGTGCGTCCCACAAAGGGAGTGAGCAAGGATATGGCTTGACTCTCTGGTCCTGGTCAGCAGTGTAAAAAGTGTCAACTGTGTCACAGACACGCGCCACAAGTTTGGCCCCCTTCAGCCCCCCGAAAGCAGCAAACAAACAAAATATTTCTCTTGGCCTCGGCTCAGCATATTTTTGCTGGGCTTAAAGAAAATTGGGAAAGCTAAATTTTCTTTCTCTCTGCGTGTTTGCGTGTCATTAATTCGCTCAAATATTTGCGCACAAATTAAAAAGCAAAAAGACAACAAAAAGCAACAAAATGTGCTGCAAATAATTAATTGAAAATATATTTCAACAATTCAAGCGACAGTTTGATGTCAATGCAAACAGAAAGGCCATAAAAAATTCATAAAAAAATAACTAAACTACAAAAATAACAAAAATAAACCTAGACTGTAATTGAAACGAAGTTCGAGGCATTTACATCATCAGCGGCGGCGCTATGCGAATGGAGATTAAAGAGGCTGGGGCTACAGTTCGACATAAATTCAAATGTATGACATCACTTGAGAGCAAATTCTTGTTGCCGTTGTTGTTGTTGTTGTTGTTATTGTTGTTGTTATAGCTGTTTCTCTCATATAATATCTGTTGCCTGTTATTGTCATTTTGTAGTTGTAGTTCGAGTATAGACGCTGACGTCGTCGCTGGCGCCTGCGCCTCGCACGCAAATCCAGCCGACAATTTAAAATGCACACAAAACAGCCGAGGCGCGGGGCGGGGGCTCTGCGAATGGGCTATATCAGTCAGTCATCGCGCATACTTGGGCGCTGAGTACGTGTTTTGAGTCAAAGTCAGAGCTAATGCGATGCGATGCGATGCGCTGCAGCTGATATCGAGTCGAAGCAGCTGAGGGGAAAAAAGGTTATATCATAGTTGGGCAGGTAGTTGAGAGCGGAAATGATTGATAACTGAAACAGTTGATGAAATGACCCAAAAAATAAGCCACAACAAAATCAAAGCATTTTGAAACGACATTCAATTGGCATACAAAGCGCTGTCATTGTGAAGTTCCCAGAAAATGGGTTGGGCTCTGGGGATCTGGCAGATGAGTCAGAAGAGTGAATGGCGGCTGACTGTTCCGATAGCCAAATATTTGAGCAACTAATCGACATTGCCTGGGTACGATGCTAACTGCAGGGTAATCTCAATACTCACTTCATTTAGTAACTAGCCAGAGAGCGGGAGAGGGGCGAGCCATTCCCCGGGGCACTTTGATTGTTAACATTCATTGACTAAACTCATTAAACAACTTTTTGGAAAACTCAACTGGAAATTAATTTAAAGTTGCGTGCGCAAACAGCAAAAGCAAAAAGTGCCAGCCAGCCAGCCAGCCAGCCAGCCAGCTAGCGAGGCTGGCAAAACTTTCAATTCGCTCGAATTCAATTAAAACTGCTGCCTCATGCTCGCTGCGTATGCGTGATATTGCGCATACGACCCAAGGGCCGCCATGCGAACTGATAGTCGTTACAAAACTGAACTGTCAAAGGATTGTGGCGTCTGCAGACAATGACATGCAACAACAACAACAACAACAAGAACAACAACAACGAGCAGTAACATCAGCAAAAGCCAAATGGAATGCACAGCATTAACAACATGACTCTCACAATTCGGTTTTGGCGTGCAACTGCTGCAGGAACATTGCCCTGCCCGGGACATAATATCGAAGGCAGCTGAAAGAGTTCAGCTCAGTTCAGTGCCGGAGCGTCATGACGAGGCTCTAGGGGCAATAAGATTACCATGCAAAAAGTAAGGCACAAACACAGGACAATCTCAACTGGCACAGCCAAGCGGCATATTAGATGTGATATGGCTGTCATGTAAGTGGGACGTGCTGCCGCTGCGCCTGCTCCACGCTTTGCTGATAGCAGAGCAGGTGAAGCATGTGAATGGCTCACTGAAACTGAGCAGCTGAAGACGTGCAACTATCAGGGGCCAAGATTGCGCTGCACTTGTGTGGAAAAATGCGTTTAGAGCTGCTCCGAGAAATGGAAACAATTTCTCTCTTTTTATTTTTTCATTTCAGCTCAGCTCCTAAAGCGCTCAAAGGCAGCTGCGATTGGCTGGCGAAAAAAAAAAACAAACCAAAAGAGAGAAAAACAAACTCACAAGCTATGCCATGAATTCAAAATGCGTTTGGCTTTATGTATAGAAAGTAGAAAGGAGTTCACAATGAATATGCAGGATGCATTAATTAATATTGATGTAATATATGTATGTGTACATGGGTCTATGTTTTTTATTCATTTATATTTTATCAGAGAGTAGCGAGGTGGAATCTTGAGTAGAGCTGAATAAGTGATCGTCTTCTGCCTATTTAACTCAACAACTGTTTTATGGTTATTGATTTATATTTTATTCTCTCTCCTTCTCTCTCTCTCTCTATCTCTCTGTTCAACTCTCACTCTTTAGCTCCCACTCTAATTACCTCTATAACTTCTTCTCCAACTACCTCTTTCTCTTCCTCACAATAAAACTCTCACTCTCCAACTCCCACTCCACCTCTCTCTTTATCTCTTTTTATACCCAATTCTCGCTCTCTACCCAACTCCCTCGACATGTGCAAAAACTTCAATTTGGCCTGCTGTGCTGCGGTTATTTGTTGTGGTTCGATAGGCAATGGCCAGGCATGTGATCAATGAAATGCGCATAAATTAATTAAGAGCGGAAACACAGCTGTACAATAGCAGCCAGCGATGTCTGCTTATGTTTAGGAATATATTAAATGTAGAGAGCTCAATACATTTGGGTGCATGATTGTTTAATGAAACCGCAAACCTGAATTTAGTTTAACATTTCTAGTTGCTTCGTTATTTTTTGTTTTTTTGCTGGAATTTATGCTAATTATTGGCATTAGGAACTTCAATTAGCCGCCTGCAACTTAATTAACTATACCCAGAACGGGTTAACTTGTGGGAGAGCAAGAGGAAGTCATTTATTAGTTCTCTGCTATATTTTGATTTGTTTATATATTTATATATATTTATTTTCGATTTGCTTGGCGGACTGTAAGAATAATGTCGACAATTTGTTAGGCCATCAACCGGTTTGCGGGCAGCCAAAACAGCGAACCTAATAATCCAAAAGCATTTCGAAGATTTATGCGGCAGCTGTTCGCATTGAACCCCCGTCAAGAGGTTAACACCAAATGATGCTGCTTTTCGCTCTCAATAGATTGGCTGGCTGGCTGATTGATTGATTGACGGACAGACTGACTGCTTGAGCGAGTGCCCAGTGATGTGTGGGTGCTTATCTCAATTAAGAGCCACACACACACACACGCACGCTCAGATCAGCTCAGCTCGACTCGGCTCGGCTAGCTTCCTAATTTTGCTGAGTGCTGATTGAGTGATCTCTCAAATATATTTCTGTTTACATTTGTTAGTAATTTGTTAATTTCTTGTCTTTTCCTTTCACATAACACTTATTAAGCTATCAGCGTTAGAAGTTTGGCAACATACTTGGGGGGTTTTTGAACTATGATCAGCTTAGCACGAGTCTTCAAGGTTCATTCAAATTCAACGCAAATCCAACTACTTCTGCCGAACACGCCCTTAACTCATTTATCAACATAAGAAACTCAGCTGTTGGCCATTTCTCAACTTCAGCTAAACAAAAACATAAAGAAAAAATCCCAGAGAGCTGAGTTTTTATGTTTAATTTTATGCGAGGTTATAAAAATCAAAGCAGAGGATGTGAGGCAGAGGATAAAGGCTAACATATATCATGTGTATACCCTGTAAAGCTTCAAGTGGGTATACTGAAAGGTAAGAGTCTGTGTTTGAGAGTCTCATTTCTCCATACAGAGTATCTAAGCAACGTGCTCAACCCTTCTTTAATAGTAATCATAAAACAGAGTTTCATAAGCCTTTTCGGGTTTCGCTGATTGATTTGTTTCGTGCGAGTTTTTATCATTTACGATTTCGCTTTCCGGGAACTGCTTGAGTTTTTTTTTCGAATATCAAATTAAAAACACATTTTCGACCCAAAAACCGAAAGTGACTTCATCGCCACTGCCGATGCTGTAATAAATATAGATATTTGTTTGAAAACTCAGCATAGGCACGCCAGGCAAGTTCAAGATCAAGGTCAGCGCGGCGCAGTGGGCCACAAATATCAGATATAAATTGTGAACGAATGCCATTTGAATGTTGTCTCCCACTGTGAAATGCAACGCAGAGACGCTCGTAAATCACTCAAATATCGCCCACTTACGCTCTTATGGGCGAACAACAGTTTTACGAGTCGATTTACGAGTAGTTGTGGGCGGCATCAACACAAGCCAATGTGCAGCACCATGAAGGCATGGAGTTTATATTATATATATAAATAAATATATATGTATACTATATATATATATATATATATATATATATATATATATATATATATATATATGTTTATTCACAAGCAAACTGACAACAATTACCAGAGTAACTGAGACATAGGCCCATGGCCAATGTCAGCCAATTGTCTGAGACGTCATCGTTGAGGAATTTGTCGTCGTCGTCGTCGTCGACTCTCTCAGCTGCCTCCGCTCCGAGTGGCGACAGTCGCAGTGTCTGCCAAAGTTGTCAAGCGAGTTGTGCGTAGCAATTGGCTTGGGACTTCAACCTGGGCCTGGCGGCACTTTTAATTTATGTGTGCTTACAACAACAAACCAAATAACATATGATTAGCAGCAGGAATGACGCATTGCAATTGCGAATGTTCGCTTGGCCAAACAGCAGCAGCAGCAGCAGCTGAACCCAACCGACTTGAATGGCTCAATTATGTGACACAATCACAGACTGGTGCCAAGAGTAATCAAAGAGCACGGCGAAAGCTGAGTGGAGCAGCCATACATTCATATATGATATGTACTCAAATACTATCTATTTCCGCAACTTAAGCAATGTGAAGTTCTCTAGTCATCGCATCTGAAATCATTTTATCATTCTTTTATTTATAGCTTGCAGTCATGCAAATATAAAACCTATTTCCTTATTAGCCTTCGCTCTATGCATATTTAAACTTGAGCAACTAACTGGCTTGCATCGCGTGAGTTCCTACAGCTGACTAAATAGAATTACTCAAATGGGAATTCTACAGATGCGAAAAGTATTTTTCAAAGCAACTATGATTCATGCGATATACCGACAACTGTCAGTTTGACATTTTTTTCTGACTATTAGCTAAATATTCTGTATTAAGTAATCAATTGCTCAAAAGTCTAATGTAGTTCTGAAGAGATTTGCGGTTAAACGCTGAAGGCAAATTTCGGGTTTTTACTGCAGCCCAAAAGTATGCAACAAAATTTGTATTTTGCAACACCGCAGTCTGAAGATACTTTTTAAGCGCCAATTCTAAGCATGCAGCTAACTGTGTGTGTCTGTGATTATTGGAGTCGCCGCCACTACTACAATCGGCCGGTTCCAGATCCCATTCAACTGCTCTGCGGCGGCGAGGGCATTGTTAAGTGCAAGACTGAATCTGTGCGCCGCTTAATGCTGGAGCTGGATGCAGTCAGCGGCAACTATGTGCTGCGAGAGCTATTGCAGCAGCGTGTGCTCAAGCAGTGGCTGTTACAGGAGCTGGGCGTAAGACTGGTGTGGCTGCAGCTTTATCCGCCCGAGCACTGGGTCATCGACTACGAGTGGGCGCACATGCTGGCGCACACCCTTCGCATGCACATAGAGCTAGAGCAACTGATGTGCTGGCTGTCCACGCTCGGCGGCGGCTACTCGGCGCTGGGCGATCAGTTCGACAGGTGCGCACAGACAGCGGGCGAAATCTCGCTGCAGCAGCTGGCAATAGGACTGCGTCTGGGCGATCCCTTCCTGCAGGCGCGCTGCAAGCTCTACTACAGCATCTCCTTGATACAGCGCGGCCAGCTGCGCAGCGCCAAGTACCTAATACGGGCTCAGTATCGATTCGCATGCGGATTGCAAACGAAGAGGGACAAGCGGCTGATGCGCATGTGCCAAGGCGTCTGGCAACGCCTCTGCTTTGAGTACGAGCAGAGGCAGAAAAGGAGTCTCTTAATTGGGAATGGAAAATGAGTGAAAATTTGTTCTAATATTGTAGTTAAGTTCCGATTAATTTTAGGAATAAAATGTATTTTACTTAATTGACTAGATATAGATATAGATATAGATATATATATTATATATATGTATAGATCTATCTACCTCTATAGAACAAGTTAGATACAGAAGCTCGAAGCTTACTCTCCCAGCACACCAGCCCAGTACCTCGCCTAGTTGAGCTATTGACAGAAGGGCTTAGACATGTTAATAAGCCAAACACAAGCTTTTATTGATAATGATGGCAAGTGCGAAATAAATGCTGCGTGACAGCTGACACAAAGCGATAATCGCTTAGGCTATAATTAAAAGTTAATTTTAGATGAAAGCCAGCTGCGAAATGACAGCGTGAAACGAGCTAGTGCATTGACAATTTAAATCAGAGCTCGAATGCCATTTGATATTTATGGACAGCTTAAACTATAGCAAAAGGTGTGCGTCACGCCCAATGGGCCAAGGCAAATGGCAAACAAACACAAACAAATCAAACAAATCCAAAATAGAATGCAATTGCCACCAACAACAGCTGGCCAATTGAAAGTGTTAAGTGGCAACACACACACTCACACACAACAAAAGTGTTGACCAAGCCACGGGGCTGGTCAGTTGCCAGTTGCGAGTGCTTTTTGGTCAGCCGAACGAGCGTCGAATTTGTTTATGAATGAGTCGTTAATAAATCACACAAATCCATTCAAGAATCTCTCGCCAGCTCAATTTGTCTTTGCGTCGGCGTCGTCGCCTCATCCATCAGCGGAAACGTTTGCGTTTGTATTATTTTTTTAATTTTTTGCCAGAGAATACAGAAAATATGATAAACAGCATTAGATCTGCTGGGAGTTGAAAGAGTTCAGCAGCCAACAAATGTTTCAACATCAATTTCTGTTCTTCTCTTGCAGCGCTTCAGCACTTTAGGTTGCAATGTAAAAAGTTGCCAAGCGGCCGAAACGAGCGAACAAGGAAAATAAATTGCACACCCAGCAAGCAACAGCAGCAACAAGCAGCAACAACAACCACCTACAAGGAATCATTAAGCGTGAAACATGAGCAGCAACCGCAGCCGCATCATGTTGAGCTGCCTAGTTATTATTACCTTAGGTTTATGTAAGTACAAATTGCGCATACGCCACGTGGTGCAGGCAGCAGCTAATTATAATCATATTCCTGCCTTCACAGTGACCTCCACGTGCCAGGCGCAGCTGCATATGAGCGCTTCCAGCGCCGGTGTCAGCTTCGGCGATGGCCCCGCACCGCAGAGTGCCGACGTTGCCGTGCAGCCCGCCAGGCCGCACAACCGCCGCATGTACGCCATGTGCCCGCCGCAGTTCCAGCGCGTGGGCACCGATTGCTACTCGCTCATCGATCAGCGCAGCAGCTGGCTCGAGGCGCACTTCTTCTGCAAGGACAAGAACGCTAATCTGGCCGAGCCCGCCAAGAACGCCGACCGCAAGCTGAGAATCTATCTGGAGCGCGTGGACTCGCAGTCGGGCGGTGAGACAACAGATTCAAATAACTTCAAGTAGATCTTTCGCAAACTTAAACTTAATCTTATTCTTTTCAGAACACGATCCCATTTGGATTGGCGGCACCTACGACTACCGCAACAAGCACTGGCAGTGGAGCACGAGTGGACGCAATCTGACCTACGACGCCTTCAGCCAGATGGACTCGACGTACGTATGAAAGAAACTTTAATATTATTTTGTGGTTTATTTAGCGGGTCGTTAATGTTCAAGCAACTATTTTAGCTATATGCAACTTATCTCCAACAGCAAGCCATTGAACAACAATTGCGCTGTCTACGATCCGAGTTTGAAGTATCGCTGGTCGGCTCGCTCCTGTCCCGACAAACTGCGTTTCATCTGCCAGCACAAGATGCCCAAAGTGAGTGAGGCGAATCGGTACAAGATCTACAATCGCTGGAACGAAACCTATCCCAATCAGTTGGCCAATGAAGTTGTCTTGGAGGTCATCGATCGCCGTGGCAAGGATCACAGGTACGCAAATAGAAACATAAGAACAGATGACTCATCGGGCAGCTGCAAGGCAGGGAAAGTATTTGTTAGTTTAATATTTTATACAGTAGATTGGTAAATCTACCTCAAGCTGTTTCCTGAGCTGCCTGCGGACTGCCGCTAGGCGCCTCTTCCGGCTCCTCCTTGGTGGCATCTTCAGCTGCCAAATAGTCATCCCATTTGGATAGACGCTCCTGTGCCTCTGTTGCCGATTCTTCAATTCTGCAAGGAAATTATATTTGTTAAAGACTTTGTTTAGCTGAAGCGTGATGCAGCCACTCACTTGTATTTGGTCTTGCCATCCCAGTGATCAGCGCTGAGCTGGCGCTGCCCAAAGTACCGGCCCTGCATCATTTGTATGACCACATCGGCTTCCTCTGGCGTGGACATGTTGATCTGTGCTACGCCCTCGGGATGGCGCTGTAATGATAATACAATTAGTTATGTAGGGTCTATAGTATTCTTCGAGCCACTCACATCATAGATGACCACTTTGCGCACCATGCCGCACTTGCCGCACTCCTCGCGCAGATTGTTTTGATATTCCAAGATGAGTTCCACCTCCTTCTCGAACAGCTCCGGCGTGAACAGATTTTTAATGATGACCGTTTTCTCGTTCTTCGAGCGCTCCCCTCGCATCTTATCCGGTCGCCAGTCGAACAGTCTGTGAATGTATAAATCAATTTAGCTGACTTTTCTTTTGAAAGCTTTCCCTACTCACTTTTCCTTGATTTTCTGCAACTTTTCCTTGTCCTTCTTCTTGCGCTTGGGCTTGAGCGCCGGATTGTATTCGCCGCGCATTTGAAACTGCGCACGCTGCACATGTATCTTATGGCCGCGCAGATTGTAATCGTCCAAGATCTCCAGAGCCAAGTTAACAGACTCCACCTGGAAAGAGAATATTATTTATTCATATTATTTATTTGTCCAATATTATTATCTAAATAAAGCCCTTGTTTGCCTGCAGATACCATCGCCGAGTCAAGGCCGAGGGCAGCAACGAGGAAATGATTATTCCCGCTCGCAAGCGTCGTCCTGGCAGCCGTCGCTACCCCGGCCGCAATCGCCCGCAGCAGCAGCAGCAGCATCCCAACGACATCAACTACCAGCAGCGTCCACGCAAGCGGCCACGTGTGAGCACAACTCAGTCGCCCGCTCCCTTGACCAATAACGACGTCGCCTCAACGCTTGCCACTCGCCCCAGCGCACCAACCACACAGCAGCAGATGACGGCCTACGATCGCAAGCTGCAGCGCCAGCGCGAGAAGGAACGCAACCGGCAGCAGCGTAAACGCGAGCGCAGACAGCGCATGCGCCAGGAGCGGCTCGAGCGACAGCGTAAGATGCGTGAGGAGGAGCGCCAACGCAAGCAGGAGGAGGAGCAGCAACATAAGCAGCAGCGAGAGCGTGAGCAACTGCAGCAACAGGAGCCGCAGAGCGAACCCGAGGCCCTGCGCCAGCGCGCCATTGAGCAGCAGCAGAAACAGGAGCGCGAGCAGAAAGAGCAGCTGGACAAACAGGAGAAACAGCAACGCAAGGAGCAACAGGAACGCGAGCTAGAGCGACTAAAGCAGCAGCACGAGAGCGAGCAACGCCAACGCGCCAAGGATGACGAAGCGCTGCGTCTGCGCGAGCAGCGCCTGCTGAAGCAGCGGGAGCATGAGGCCGAGGAGAAGCGCGCTCGCGAGGAGCTGCTGCGCAAGCAGAAGGCTGAGCAGGAGGAGGCCGATCGTCGTAATGCGGCGGAGCGTGCCGCCGAGGAGAAGCGTCTGCGCGAAGAGCACGAGAAGCGGCTGCAGGAGGCCAAGTCGGAGCAGGAGCGCAAGCTGCAGGAGGCACACGAGGCGAAGCGTCGCGAGGAGAAGGCCATTCAGGAGCAGCTGAAGGAGCAGGAGCGCCAGCGCCAGGAGCAAATACGTCGCGAACACGAGGAGGAAGAGAAGCGTCTCGAACTGGAGCGTCTAGAGGAGGCACGTCGCTTCGAGCTGCGTGAGCTGAGTCGCATGCACGAGGAGAACGAACGCCGTGAGGCGCGCCAGCGCCAACGCGAGGCTGAAATCGCACAGCGCGAGGAAGCGGAGCGCAAGCTGGCCGCCGAAGAGGAGCGACTGCGCCAGGAGCTGCAGGAGGAGGAGAAGGCACGCAAGCGCCAGCTGGAGGAGGAAATCGAACGCACCGAGCAGGAGCGCAAGCAAAAGGAGGAGGCCGAAAAGGCCGCTGAAGCTGCCAAGGCAGAGCAGCAGAAGAAGAAGATCGAGGCGGCCAAGCAGATTGCCGACGCCGAAGTCGCTGCCCAGCTGGAGGAGAAGCGCCGCCAATACGCCGCTCGCATAGGCGCGCTCAGCAAAGAGGATCAGCTGAAGTTCATTGAGATGCGCAAGAGGCGCAAGCAGCTGCGCGAGAAGGAGATGAAGGCCAGGGAGCAGAAGAAGCTCAGGCGGATACAAGAGGCCATCAGGCTAAACGAGATGCAGTAAAGCACTCACAAACACACACGCACACACACACACACACACAGACACACAGAAGCAGACTAACTAACCTACACTAATGCAGCAACAGAAAAGTAAACATATCGTAAACAATTTCTCTTGGGCGTAAACGTGTTTTGTCGTTTTTTCATCATTTTTATTTTTTTGTTATATGAAAACACGTAAAAGTATTATTTACAAAAAGAAAACAAAAAAAATATATATATTAAAGTAAAAATTGAATTGAAAAGGGAAACATAAACAACAACAGCAACAGTAGCATTTGCAATAGTCGTGCACTTTCTTGAAAATATGCGTCAAATGAAATATTTCCAGGCAAAAGTTGAAGCGCGCACTCAATATCCGAGATAGTAATGTACAGCCATTATATAGATACATAAATCTATGATATATGATATATATATGATTAAACTAGCATATAGACTCACTCAAACACACACAAACACACACAAGCACACGCACATAGTTTCCTTAATAACCAAAATAGCAATTAGCAAACTCAAACATTTTAAACGTGAATCAAGCAAGCAACAAGAAGCAACACACAATTTTTATATAAATTATTAGAGCACAGAACAATGAGCAGAATAAAATGCAAGTTTAATCTTAAGTCGTCTCGCTCCTCGTTTTGTCCTGCCTGCCTCGGATGGCCAGGCCTTCTCCTACTGCTCCTGCTCCGGACCCCCAACGAGATGCTGCGACCAGGCCAGGAAGCAATAATTTATAAGCCTAACACACACATGATATGAGAACCTTTTTTACGTAACAAACAACTATCTATAAAAAAATGCCTAAAAGTGAGAGAAAACAAACTAAATTTGAAGAGGAAAAAGAACCCATTGCGAAGGCTAAGCGTAACTATTGTACTAACTAACTAGGTTATATATAAATATATTTTATATTTAATAATTATTGTATGTTTAAATGTAAATTTATTGTATTTTTTAATATGTACCTCAAATGCGAATCGTAGAAGAAGAACAAGAATGAAAAGGAAGTGTGTTTTCTCTTAACAGCATCAAATATTTCTTTCGAATTGTGTTTTGTTTGTTTTCAGTGAAATGAAAGTTAAGAAATGAAAAGCAATTTTTAGTAGCCAAGTAAATGCATTTTAAAGAAATTACCAAGTAAACAAACTAACCAATTTATAAACAATTATATAATTATATATAAATATATATATATATACATACGATATATCATTATTATATAATAAACACAGAGAACCGAAATAGTCAGCAGAACTAAGGTGAATATTTAAAACAAGAATGAGAAAAGCAAAGAATACAGAAAACACAAACAAAAACTGAATATTATGAGCATATTATATAATAATAATAAAAATAATAATAAAGAATAACATAATAATTAATAATACGTATTAAAATATCTATAAAAACTTAATGCAAGCAGTTTTAATTTAGTAAAACAAACAAATAAAGTTTTAAACACAACACGGAACAAAAAACAAAAAAAAAGAAAAATGTTTTTTCTTTCTGCTATAGACAGTAACTTAAATATATATAATAAATAAATGAACATTTAGAATGCAAGCAGAGGGAGAGCGGGCACAGGGAGAGTGAGCTAAGGCAGACCGAGCACAGGCAAAGCGAGCAGAAGGGGAATGATCACAGGGAGAGCGAGCACAGGCAGAAGCAGCCTTAGCAGAACCAGCACAGGCAAAGCGAGCAGAAGGAGAGCGAGCAGAACGGACACAGCTACAGAAAGCTCAAGCGACCACAGACAGCGGCAGATCAGGCAGAGCTAACAGAAAGCGAGCACTAGCAGAGTGAGCACATGGAGAGGAGACTCAGGCAGAGTGACCACAGGTAGTGCATGCTCAGGCAGAGCTAGCAGAAAGAATGCGACCCCTGGGAGAGCGTGCACAGGCAGAGCCAGCACAGGCAAAGCGAGCAGAAGGGGAATTATCACAGAGAGAGCGAGCACAGGCAGAAGCAGCCTAAGCAGAACCAGCACAGGCAAAGCGAGCAGAAGGAGAGCGAGCAGAACGGACACAGCTACAGAAAGCTCAAGCGACCACAGATAGCGGCAGATCAGGCAGAGCTAACAGAAAGCGAGCACTAGCAGAGTGAGCACATGGAGAGGAGACTCAGGCAGAGTGACCACAGGTAGTGCATGCTCAGGCAGAGCTAGCAGAAAGAATGCGACCCCTGGGAGAGCGTGCACAGGGAGAGCCAGCACAGGCAAAGCGAGCAGAAGTGGAATGATCACAGGGAGAGTGAGCATAGGCAGAAGAAGCCTAAGCAGAACTAACACAGCTAAAGCGAGCAGAAGGAGAGTAATCACAGGGAGAGTGAGCCTAGGCAGAAGAAGCCTAAGCAGAACTAACACAGCTAAAGCGAGCAGAAGGAGAGTAATCACAGGGAGAGTGAGCCTAGGCAGAAGAAGCCTAAGCAGAACCAGCACAGGCAAAGCGAGCAGAAGGAGAATGATCACAGGGAGAGCGAGGACAGGCAGAAGCAGCCTAAGCAGAGCCAGCACAGGCAAAGCGAGCAGAAAGGGAATGATCACAGGGAGAGCGAGCACAGGCAGAAGCAGCCTAAGCAGAACTAACACTGGCAAAGCGAGCAGAAGGAGAGTAATCACAGGGAGAGTGAGCCTAGGCAGAAGAAGCCTAAGCAGAACCAGCACAGGCAAAGCGAGCAGAAGGAGAGTAATCACAGGGAGAGTGAGCACAGGCAGAAGAAGCCTAAGCAGAGCCAGCACAGGCAAAGCGAGCAGAAGGAGAGTAATCACAGGGAGAGTGAGCACAGGCAGAAGAAGCCTAAGCAGAACTAACACTGGCAAAGCGAGCAGAAGGAGAGTAATCACAGGGAGAGTGAGCACAGGCAGAAGAAGCCTAAGCAGAGCCAGCACAGGCAAAGCGAGCAGAAGGGAACTGATCACAGGGAGAGTGAGCATAGGCAGAAGAAGCCTAAGCAGAACTAACACTGGCAAAGCGAGCAGAAGGAGAGTAATCACAGGGAGAGTGAGCATAGGCAGAAGAAGCCTAAGCAGAGCCAGCACAGGCAAAGCGAGCAGAAGGAGAGTAATCACAGGGAGAGTGAGCACAGGCAGAAGAAGCCTAAGCAGAACTAACACTGGCAAAGCGAGCAGAAGGAGAGTAATCACAGGGAGAGTGAGCATAGGCAGAAGAAGCCTAAGCAGAACTAACACAGCCAAAGCGAGCAGAAGGAGAGTAATCACAGGGAGAGTGAGCATAGGCAGAAGAAGCCTAAGCAGAACTAACACAGCCAAAGCGAGCAGAAGGAGAGTAATCACAGGGAGAGTGAGCATAGGCAGAAGAAGCCTAAGCAGAGCCAGCACAGGCAAAGCGAGCAGAAGGAGAGTAATCACAGGGAGAGTGAGCACAGGCAGAAGAAGCCTAAGCAGAACTAACACTGGCAAAGCGAGCAGAAGGAGAGTAATCACAGGGAGAGTGAGCACAGGCAGAAGAAGCCTAAGCAGAGCCAGCACAGGCAAAGCGAGCAGAAGGGAACTGATCACAGGGAGAGTGAGCATAGGCAGAAGAAGCCTAAGCAGAACTAACACTGGCAAAGCGAGCAGAAGGAGAGTAATCACAGGGAGAGTGAGCATAGGCAGAAGAAGCCTAAGCAGAGCCAGCACAGGCAAAGCGAGCAGAAGGAGAGTAATCACAGGGAGAGTGAGCACAGGCAGAAGAAGCCTAAGCAGAACTAACACTGGCAAAGCGAGCAGAAGGAGAGTAATCACAGGGAGAGTGAGCACAGGCAGAAGAAGCCTAAGCAGAGCCAGCACAGGCAAAGCGAGCAGAAGGGAACTGATCACAGGGAGAGTGAGCATAGGCAGAAGAAGCCTAAGCAGAACTAACACTGGCAAAGCGAGCAGAAGGAGAGTAATCACAGGGAGAGTGAGCATAGGCAGAAGAAGCCTAAGCAGAACTAACACAGCCAAAGCGAGCAGAAGGAGAGTAATCACAGGGAGAGTGAGCACAGGCAGAAGAAGCCTAAGCAGAACTAACACAGCCAAAGCGAGCAGAAGGAGAGTAATCACAGGGAGAGTGAGCATAGGCAGAAGAAGCCTAAGCAGAGCCAGCACAGGCAAAGCGAGCAGAAGGAGAGTAATCACAGGGAGAGTGAGCACAGGCAGAAGAAGCCTAAGCAGAACTAACACTGGCAAAGCGAGCAGAAGGAGAGTAATCACAGGGAGAGTGAGCACAGGCCTAAGCAGAGCTAACACAGGCAAAGCGAGCAGAAAGAGAGCGAGCAGAACGGCCACAGACAGTGCGAGCAGATCGAGCGCAGGCAGAGCGGCGTTTGCACTACAACTACTCCAACTCATATGCCAGCCTCATTTCACAGCAGTAGCTGTAGCAGGCCAGTCACTGATTCGCCGATCATCACAGAGGATAAAATTAAGAACTTTGCTTAGATGAGCCTAATTTCCAATTATGTTTTAGACAGCCAAACAATTTTCTTTTAAGCAATATCAGGTCTCCTCCATTCAACCTCTACTTCTTCTCTTGCTTAAACTCTTTACATATATTAAAACAAATCGAATTCTAATCCAACCCAAACTCACCTTTATATAATCACATAATCCATCGCCCTTGATTTGCCCATCCGCCTCGGTGTACAGTTTCAGTTTGTATTTCTGTGTTTGAGGATCGCGCATGACCATGCCGCACTTGCCCATCAGCTCAGCGAACTCATCGATTGTTATGTCCAAAGGCAAGTTGGAAACGTAGACTTTGGTGTTCTGCGTGGGATCCACATCAAACCATTCTGCAAAGGTAAGCATTAGGTAAATAAGAATTATATTACATATATATATTATATTTCGCTTACTTGGCGGCTCTTGCGCCTTGCGCTTGCCAGCCACAGCTGCCGTTGGGGCACCATCTTTGCCAGCCGTGGGCGCATTCATGGCCGCCTGTGCTTCGGCTGTCATGCGCTTCAGTTCCTCCGCCTTGCGCTTGGCTTCGGCTGCCTCGCGCTCCTCCTTCTCGCGCTCACCGGCGCTGGTGTTGTCTATGAAGCCATAATTCATCTGATAGCGCGCCATGAAGTCGTCGTCGATCTTCGGGAACCACGCCGACTTGCTGGCGTCCCAGAAGAAGACAGCGCCGTCCTTGTCCGTGTAGGTGCGATCGCCGTTCTCGTCGACGCCATAGACCACATCCTGACCAGGCGCCGCCTGCGGCAGCTTCTTGGGCAGCCACTTCTGCTGCTCCGCATCCCATTTGTAGTGCTCCGTCTCGGTGGCTGTACTGCTGCTGGACTGCTTGGGCAGCCACTGCTGCGTCTCCTGGCACCACTTGTAGTGCTCGTTCTCATACAAGTTGCCAGCGCTGGAAGCCTCGTCGGCGGACAGGGGCTGCCAATTGTTTTGCGTGTTACACCATTTGTACTTTTGTTTTGTGCTTGGATCCGTGTAAATGGCGCCACCATCGGCCGCATAGCTCACATGCTGTTCGTAGTCCGCAAAGTCCTGCTGAGCGGAGTCCGTCTGGCCGGCCTGGTCAGGCGATGAATCGCCTGCTGTGCGGCAGCTTGTGGCATTAGCCCTCTCCTGCTCTGTTTCGCTATTTGAGGCATTTGCTGTTGTTGTTTCTGTAGCTGAGGTGTTTTCCTTTGCGAAAGCTTCGCATTCCTTTTGAGGTATATCGGCTTCTGGTTGCGCAGCTGGAGTGATGGAGTCTGCTTCGTTTTCCTTGGAAACACTTTCACTTTCCAGCTCTTCTGCTTCTTCTTCCATTTCGCCCTCCTTCACGTGGCTTTCATTTAGCTGGCTCATTTCTGTGCGATTTCTGTAATTATAGCGCGTTGTCCAAACGCAGAAAAGTAGACTATATTTTAGTGCTTTGCAGCTAATTTCCAGTTAATTTCATATTTTTCGTATATTTCCTGCCCACATAATCACAAAGACCAGCCGAATGGCGAGACGGCCAAAATAAATTAGAGAAACGTGCTCATGACGCTGACATTGTGCCTCAACAACAATCAAAACACAAACATTCTTGCACCTTTTGCTTTTCGTTTGCCTTTTTTTTTTCTTTTTCTTTTTTTTTTTTTTTTTTGTAAACACAATTCGCACGCTGATTGCGGCGCCTGTGGATGGGTCAAGCTTTGGTGGGCTGGGTTGGGGGGTGCACAGCCCAATCAAATGCAAACGAAATGAAAAGCACACAAAACGCCCAAAAACAAAAATGAAAAGAAAACGAAAACGAAAATAATCCCACAAAAAGGCGCACAGTCTTTCCTTTTTATAGTGCAGAAGAAAAGCCGAATAAAGTAGCTGAAAATCTGAGCAGGTGTCAAGATAAAGCTACCCTGTAAAATGGGATTAGTCGAAGATAACTATCTATAAACTTAAAATAAATTTGTATATATTTCTCTATATGCTTTATAAAGTCTTTCGATTATGATACATATTTTATTGGCTGTAAAATAAATTACAGACAGAATAAGACAGACTACTTTCCCCTATATAACATCTACAATACCTTCTTATTATATCTTCAACTTAAGCTTGATCCTATCAACCTATCATACCCATACCACCCCTTTCCGCACAGCCCATCTACAGGGTATGCCTCACTTGACAGCAGCTGTTGAAGGTCAAGCAAACAATTCTATTTATTTTTGGCAGCTTACCCCAAGGCCCTTTCATCTAGCTGCCACAAATCGATTGGCTTTAAGCAAGTTCAATCAACCTCAACCGAAGGTAGCCCGCTTTGTCGGTGACAACTTGAAGTGGCTGCCCCGAAATGCCAATTGATTTGTATGGCTATTACGCGAGAGAGACTTGAGAGCAGGCGCAGCTGTCTGCCTGTTCCTCCTTGTGTGTGCGTCAGCGGCAGAGAAGACGCTCGAGTCCGGGTTCAATGTACGCGCCATTAATTATATCAATTTGATGCCTATATAGTATACTACAGTTAGTAGTCTATTATTGGTGTTGCCTCTACACACGCCTCGAGCACACTCAAAATATTTATGTGCAGCCCAATTGTCGACCTCTGGCAGAGTTCAATGGAACGCGTCTTTTGTGCAAATTTGCATTTGCAAAAGTTTTCAGCTGGCAGCAGGGGCAGGGGCAGGGGCAGGGACAGGGGCAGGGACAGGGGCAGCGGTAGTGGCGGGGGGCCTGTGTGTGGTAACTGGCACATTGGCCGACAGTCGGCACACATAGCGCCCGCGGAGGCATGCAACAGCACCTGACACCACCTTCGACGGTGGCCATAACTGCAGCCAGTTGCAGTTAGCCAGTTGTGAACATACACAAAGTCGCTGGGACGATACTCGTAAATTACTCAGACAGGCAAGCGACTGCACACACAGATACATATGTAAATATGTATATATGTATATGAATATGTATATATAAAGTGATTATACTATAGATATAGGTTTACATATAGGCGTAGCCAGCGCTGCGGCTTCGTGTTGCACAAAACGTGGACACACCCCGTCATATGATATAGTCAATTTTTTCTATTGGTTTTGTAGATCATAAACAGACCATTCAGATAACTAGCGTACGGACTGAGTTATAGCCTCAGATCCTATCGGCATGACTGTATTGTTCTCTTCAAATGCCTGAAACAACAAGTAAGACGGCAAACTACGATGATTGGCTTGATAATTATGCAGGGAAAAACAAATATCAATTAAATAATATTTTGTTTTGGGCATGTGTTTAATCATTGATTGATTGATTGATAAAGTTGCTGGCAGTGAGACTGAGAGATTGAGTGAATGGCAGACTGGATGATGGAGTGATTGACAGGCAGATACTGACAGACAGAAAAGCAGATTGACTAACTGCCATGAACTGATTGAATGATTGAACTAACTAGAATCTGGCTGATGACTAACTGATAGTGTATTTGATAGAGGAACAGACTGAGACTGATTGATTGATATGAACTGATTGATTGATTAATATGACTGATGATTAACTAACATATTGACTGACTCACTAATTAATTAACTGACAGACAGACTGCCTAAGTCAAGACAGTCTCAAGACTAAGCCTGCTGTAATCCTAATAAAGCTCTACGTTTTACCCTATATTCTACAACTTTAAAGTAAACCTTATCTGCAAAGCTCTAACATCCACTGCACACACCTACTTCACCTTTGCCATTTCCCAGATTAAACCACCCTTTCCCTATAGATAGACCTACACACTCCTCAAGACAACAACAGACCCTGCAATAAGCCAAGCCATAGACATATTAGCCACATTGTATTATAATTTGTATTGCTCTATAATCGAAATGTTAATGAAGAACACGCAGTTCTCAGAAAGTAAATCGCATGTCTGGCAAATTGCGTAGAGCATTTCAAGGCCAAGTTAAGGAGCAGCAGAAAGCAAAGAGGCAAGGAAACAAAACGCACTCGCAATTGCATAAGAATCGAATGGAAAATTTCTCATATGGGTCAAGAAATCAATTAATTGACGCAAATTGTCTGCGAAAATGCCAGTGTGGGCCATGATCGAGCCATTTAGCTGGCCAACGGACGGCAACGGCATTCATTAGCTGGCGCGGCGCCTTAAAGGCCATAAAAAGAATAAAAAGAGTCCCAATTAGCAGTTGATGGAAAGCTCGACTTCATTTCACTCCTCTCATCTTCCATTTTTTTTTTATTTATTTCTTTTCTGTGCTACTTTACATACAAAGTAAACGAATTAATTAACTTTTAGTGCAGAAATCGGTGAAATTCCAGCAAAAATGTGTGTTTCGGTCGAAAAGTCTTGGCAACTTTGTTATGCAAATGTCAACAGGTCACCGGATTCGTAACGCCCAGCCTGACGCGACTGGACGCGACCCATATATACACATATATTCGATGTTATTTTTAACATTTGAAGCCAAAGATTTGCGCACATTACTCACAAATGCCATTAACAGAAGCCAAGTTTGAGGCCATAACCCCAAAGCGTTCACACTTTCGAATAACTTAACTTGAGCACGAGCAGCCACACACGGTGGTGCGCCTTGGGTTAGGGTAACTCACTGCTGAGACCCGCCAAATAGTCGTAGAGCTGAGCCAAGCTGCCTAAGCAACCAGGCGTACAGCACAAAACAGTTTTCATAGCATACTTATGGGGGCAACCCAGTCAGTCAGCCAGGAGCTAGAGCTAGCCTAGAGTGGGTGTATGAGTGTGTGGGTTTGAGTTGGTGTTGGTGTGTGTACAAGTCCTGGCTAGAACTGGGCAGCCCTTGCGCTAGCTTGACCAGTACACGCCGAAACGTTCAACTGACCACAAGTGCCGATTGGCCTAACGGGCTAACGATACGAGCTCTATAGCTGCCATTATCACAGCTACAAACACGCAACGACAGCGACAGCGTATATATATATATATATATATATATATATATATATATATGCACACGGATATATATATGTATATATATATATAGGGAGAGTTGGTGATAAAAATTTCAAATGAGTGCAGCCGGCAAATTATGCAAAAGCCTAATGTCAAAATCGATAAAACCAACAAAGAAATTTAAATAAAAAATTTAAAGCAATAACAAGCAAATCATATACATATAAACAATCATATATATAGATATAGATATATATATAGTTAAAGATGGATATACCTAGCAGCGGCGCCATATTTACACTGGGCAAATCGCACCTGGCGGAGAACACCCAAAGCTATTTCTATATCAAAAACGATCCGGTCAAGCGCCTGATATCCGGTCCGCATCAGAGTGCGGTTATATGCGGTAAAGTGGCTAAAAGCAACCAACTCAAAAACAACTACAAGACTAAGAGTGGCTAGAGTGGTTAGACTGCCAGACTGTCTGTCTGTCTGTCTGCCTGTCTGTTCAGCTGTCCGTCTGTCTGCATATCTGCCTGTCTGCCAGTGCAACTTTATAGCCCTTTTGCTATATTTAAACATGGCCAAGACGGCGCTCCACTCACTGCCCAATTGTCTTTTGTGGTGTCTGTGGCAGCCTGCGTGGCCATGTTGCATGTTCGCTGCAATTTACTCTTAAACAATAAACACGCAGCGCACTTTCACTTTTATGTTAACCCAGCACAGCTCCATTACAGCCAAACGATCATTGGCCCAAGTCGAGGATTGATTTGGCACTCTTACATAACTCTGCCAGCTCCATGGACTCCATGAGCTGCAAGTCAGCAAGCAAACATAGTCCAAATCACAGACCAATCCAACATCTAATGAGGTCAGCTAAAGGGGGGCGGCCTGAGCTTGGGCGCTGTTAGCCATAAATATGGGCCAAACTCACGAAGCATGTTAAAGGAAATAAATAGCCCACGAGTGAGCGAGACCAAAAAGGCTAAAACCGAACGCTCGCTCGACTCGTAATTGAAACGTAAAGCGGGTCAGGTAAAGTTGAAATAGTTGAAAGCAGTTCTTTGGACAGTTGAACATTTCGGGCATTGGATTGACAGTGACACACACACACACACACACACACACACACACACACACACACATGCACACACTCACACACACACACACACATCCACATATATATAGTCCAACACACACGCAATCAATAAAACTTGCAAGCAGCAGCAGCTAAACAAAAGGTGAAATTGGTCAAAAGTTGATGTCAAAACGTTCTTATCAATTACAGAATCGGGTCGTCTTTTTGTTTGGGGCGAGAATCATTATGGCCAATTGGGCATTGGCGGGCATGCCAACAAAAGCAACAACAACAACAACAACAGCAATAATGGTGATATAGTCAGCAAGCCAACTTGCGTCAAGTCGCTAAAAACTTTGGGCCTGAAGATAAGCGATGCGGCCTTTGGCAACAATTGGGCTGTGATAATGACGCGTAAGTAGCAGAAGGCTAAAAGCAAATACATATACTAAAGCTAATACTAAACTTGAAGTTATTGACTTAATTAATCTCTAATTATAAGCGGAGTCTAGTTAATTTACTAAGCATTCAGCTAACTAAACAGCTAATTAACACTCCGACTCTCTCTCTGTCTGCCTCTCTCTATCTGTTTCTCTCCCAAGTTTCCAATGAGATATTCTTTACGGGCCGTAACATATTCCCCTTGGACACGCACGTCGCTCAGCACTTCATAAATGCTGTCGTCGAGGAGCAGCCTTGCGCCATCATACGAAAACCTTTTCGTCTGGAGGAGTTCGATGATTATCTGTCCAAGAACGAGGAAACGGATAACTTCGTAGCCCTGCAGGCGGGCAATGAGCACTTTGCCGTGCTGACCAGTAAGTGAAGAGCTCGCAGGCAGTCAAAGGACATTCCCGACTCAAACTTCTCATATTTGCAGGCAAAGGACGCCTGATTGGCTGTGGCTCGAACGCCAAGCAGCAGCTGGGCGATCTGGGCGTGGACTATGATGGCCATCCCGTGGAGATCTGCCTGGATGCTGCAGTGCAGCAGTTTGCCTGCGGACCGGAGTCCACGCTAGTGCTCACTGGCAGCGGAAATCTGTTTCTGACTGGCCGCCTCAACGAGTTCATCTTTCCCAAGTTCACGGAGCTGCAGAAGAATCTCTCGCAGACGGAGCAGATCATCTTCATGCACATCTCCAAGGCGAGCGAGATCTTCATTGTCACCAACGTGGGCAACATCTACCGCAGCTTCGAGTCGCTGCGCAACAAGAGCCTGGTCTTTCAACGCTTCTATGACTACGACAGCGAGGAGAACGGGCCCATTTGGAAGCTGCTCAAGGGCTACTCCTTCTACGCGGTGCTGAGCAAGGCGAACAAGTTCTTCACCACGTTCTCGGAGAGCGGCCACCATCTGAAGACCTTTCGTGAGATCTCCAAGTTTAAGAATCTGCGCCTGCTCGACATAGCCGTGGGCGATCAGCACATTCTCGTCCAGGGATTGCCCAGATCGTCCGCCCTCTCAGCTGCGGT
The DNA here is from genome assembly GCA_035047545.1 of Drosophila paranaensis. NCBI lineage: Eukaryota > Metazoa > Arthropoda > Insecta > Diptera > Drosophilidae > Drosophila > Drosophila paranaensis. Next base: position 11,197,993 of record JAWNPL010000145.1, read on the forward strand.
GGGCAGTCCGGCAAATGCACACAGCTACATGAGCCGCAGCTTTGTGCTGCAGCCGAAAGATCTCAATGGCAATATGGAAACGCGCAGCGCCAGCGGCCGGAGTCTGACTAAGCAACAGGCGTTAAAGGAGGCGGAGACGGAGCCAGAAACGGAAAAGGACAAGGGATCCGGCCTCATGGGCGCCAGCGTAGCAGCAGTTGGCGCATCTATAGCCACGCTGGAGGCAGTGAAGCACATTTCGGATGAGCAAGACAACGGCGCAGCTGAGCCGGAACAAGAAAAGGACAATGCACAAATGACAGAGGAGCAGGCAGCAAATGACAATGTAAACGAAGAGGCAACTGAAGAAAAGGAACAAGAACCAGAGCAAAAAGTAGAGGAGGTGAATGGCAACTCAGGCTCAGAGTTGCTGGTGGAAGCGAAAATCGAGACGCCAAGCGAAGCAATGACCCAAAAGGAAAGTAAAACAAACGAAACAGAAATTAAATCAGAGCAAATGGAGCCGACGGCACCCGAGGAGAGTCCGATTAAGCAGGTCACAAATACAGAAACAGCAACTGAATTGGAGGCGCTAGCGAAGCTGCCAACGCCACCAGCAGCAACGCCGTCGCCTCAGTCATCACCGACAGAATCGGTCAAGTCGAAGCCGCCGGCCGCAGAGGCCAGCCAGGAGAAGCAGCTGCGCCCGCACACGCCTTATCCAGACAGCAGCAATGCGAGCACTCCACAGACGATTAAGAGAACGCCCATTCGGAACTTCTCCTATGAGGCGGCTATGACGCATGATGAGCTGGAAAAGACGTCGCCCGAGCTGGTGGATAGCTTGGGCACAGTTGAAGAGAATCCGTTGGCTGAAACTGCGCCGACAACGGAAATACAAATATCGACGCCCACGCCGCCTACCGAGGAGGATGAGCAGCTGGCCGTTGAGATAACGACCACAGAGGATGCGCACGACGGCAGAAAGGTGGTGAATGAGATACGCTTCATCAACAATGGCGTCGATGTGACAGCCAACGTGGAGAAGCAAATGCCGGACACGCCGCTGGCTGAGTTCGTGGACGATCTGGAGTCGGAGGGCGAGCAAATGCTGGAGGATCTGGAGCAGCATGTTGACAAGGTGGTCACAGAGCAGAAGGCAGAGGCCATCAAAGCCACAGAGGGCGTCGGCAATGCCATCGAATCAAAGCTGCAGGAGACGGGCAACTCGATGCAAACGGCAATGCATAATGCGATGACAGGAGCACGCGATACGGTTGAAACTGCGGGCGAGCGCATGGTAAACGGCGCACGAAATGCTGTCGATGCAGCTGGCAAGGGGGCCCAGCGCATGGCCGATGGGGCCCGCGATGCTGTCGATGCGGCAGGCAAGAGCGCCATGCGTATGACCAGCGATGCGAAACAATCCATGGAGCAGGTGGGCAGCAATGCAGCCAAGGTGGCGACAAACACAAAGGAGTCCATGGGCAGAGCCATGGATTCAATGACCAGCAAGATATCTAGCGAGGTGCATGGCGCCAAGGAGAATATATCCTCGCTGTTTCAAATCAAGGCGGCCAAGGAGTCGCAGAACATGACCACGCCCACGACGACACCGGAGGATGCTCGGCCAAAGCGCAGCATTGGCACAGCTAACTCTGGCGACTTGGAGGTCGAAGGCGAGGAGGATGAGCGCACCACGGCCTCGGTAAACTCAAATCACAACTCCGCTGCCCATAGCAATGGCAACGGCAATGGCAATGCCTTTGAGCCCATGAACAGCAATAGCCACGCCTTTGAGGAGGATCCACTTGATGCGGTTGTAGAGCGTGGCAAGAAGGCAATGCAAGAGGAGCTGCGAGCCTTGGAAGAGCAACGCGCCCAGTCCCACGTGCACACCAAAAGCGAACAGCATCGACGACAGAGCACAGAGAGCAAAGGAATAGTCCAGCAATTTCTAGATGGTGTGCGGCTCTCGTGCCGCAACGAGAAGGCCGTACAAATCGAGGGTGAGCATTATTATAACGCA
>JAWNPL010000145.1:11205000-11322500 GCA_035047545.1 Drosophila paranaensis
CTCCACAAATTCAATTTGTTTTTAACTCTAGCCTAATTATTTAAACTTTGTTCTAAGCAAACCCCAATCCACAAAAACAACCACACACACACACATCTAAACGAAATTTTAAAAATACCTTAAGTGGCAGCAGAAGCACCCTATACAATATATATCTCTATATATATACACACATATGCTATATAGACATTAGTTGATCCTTAGTTCTTAAAAACTTGAAAGTGAGTTTTTGTTAATTTTAATTCTAATTTTAGTCGTTATAGTTTTATTTTTGAAAAAGAATCAATTACAAAACAAAGCAAAAATATATATACAAAAAACAACAACTTTTTAATGCTAAATGGAGTTTATACACACACACACACGCCCACATACACACACAAACTATATGTATAATGCTAATGTTAAAGTTCTGTACAAAGCCCAACTCCAATTTTTGTATGTATAAAAAAGTAACGGACGGAGAGAAACTAAAAAAAAACAAATTTACGAAAATATTATTTTCTAAAAATATAAAATTTTATCTTATTTAACTTTTTTGATATCTTTTGTATTTAATTTGTTGTTCAGCTTTAAGTTTTCCACGCCGACTGAAATTTGAAAATAGTGTTTTTGTGCATTACTCAACACTGAAAGCTTTTATATATTTCTGTTATTTTTGCATAAAGTTCCTATAGATTTCAAATTCCAATGTATACGAAAATATTATTTTGAAAACAAAAACATACATAATTGCAAATAAGTAAATAAATAAATGTTGATAAATGTGTAGTGTTAAAAAGTGAAAGAAAGAACAACAAATGTAGTTAAAAGTATAAGAGCTAAGATATATACATACATCACGCTTAAAGATCTTTATCGTTTAGCAATGTTAAAGCAAAAAGATAACGAAAATCCAACCACATTTGCCGGGTTCCATATTTTCATATGCAGCTAATCGAGAAAATGCTTTGCATTGGCTTTTTGTATAGGCTAAAAGGGGAGGAAGAAGCGGAAGAAGGGCAGGAAATGAATTTAATACGTAGCGAACTGAGTTAAACATCAAAAATAAGTATGTAATTTAATAATTTCTCATTTGGCACATTTGCAGTGAATGTTCTTATTGGACTTGGCAGAGAGTGTACAGTTTCTGATCAGAACTCGTAATTATTTAACAGGCAACGCCTTGCATTGGCTGAAGAATATAATTTAATAAAGTCAAATTGAGTTATTGGTTTCAAATCAGCACAAAAACTCTCCATTATCATAAGTTTGTCAACATTCACTCATTTACTCAGTTTCCCACTCCTAATTCTTATTAGCATTCGGCTGCGCTGCCCGTAGCTGCTTTCTCAGTTTCTGATCAGATTTGAGAGAATTGGAGTCGTAGTGAGATTAGCAATTAAGCGCGCCTAATTTAAATAGTTGTGTGTACAAGCAAATGAATTTAGACATAAAATGAACAAAGTAAAAAACACAAAGGAAACAGTAACAAAGCGAATTGCTTAAAAACAAAACGGAAAACAAATAACGACTCGATAATATTGTATAATTATACACAAAAAATAAAAATGAGAAAGAAAATGCTATGTACTTATATTTATATGTATATATTCGCATACATGTGTAAGTGTATGTGCAGTAGCTGTATTTATATGTAAATGTGTATGTAATTGTGTATTTAGTTAAAAAGGAAAACAAACATAAAAGTATATATTATATATACATATATTTGCAAAAACGGAAAAAAACAACTGACACGGGACAAAGAAAATATATACGAAAGTATGGAAAAAGCAAGCACTTGAAATGAATTACTAATTAAAACAAACTGGGGTTTCGCCTTGTAATTTTGTTATTTTTATCAATATTTAAATTTCCTTGCATATTCGATAAGTTTTGGTATTTATTCATTGTAATTCAATTACCGGCACGCGATATTTCTATTCGATAGATTTCATGCATGTTACTTGATGGTCTGACCGTGAACGATCCCCTGATAAGAAGCTGCTGAAATTGAGCAAACCGTTCTGCCAATTTTGCAATCAGATTACAGTTATTAACCATGTTCCGCCTACAACAATCACAGCCCGACCCAGCAGAGGAGCAAAAGCGAGTTGCCGCTGAGGTGCGTAACAATTTCATCATGTTTGGAGCTCTGTGCATAGCTATACGACTGGGTAAGCAAAGAAAATGACGATAGACTTATGTAAATATGTAAATACAGCTGTTTGATTTTGTATAAAAAACAGCTCCGATTGTTCTGCAACACCTGAAGAATGCGTAGCATTAACGTATTTTGAGCTAGAGGAAGGGCGCTACATACAAATATAACAAACAAAGATGCATTTAGCTCTTAAGCACGTGCATTTTGTGCGGCGGCTTCTCAATTACTTTTAATGAGCCAAGAGAGAATCAATGTTGACTATGCACACGAACCTAGTGCTTCTAAATAAACAGCAACTGTAACTGTAATGTAGTTAAGTCGTTTCAAACTAATAAATGAAATAAAAGTACAATTAATATATGAACATTGGGCATGCAACAATATTTCTTTAGATCTTTATCGATACTTTTGTGCAACATATCGCCAGTTGCACATGGCGCTTTCCAACACCGTGCGCAAGACGTCAACTTGGCCAACACACTAAGAGAGTCGAGACGAAAAAAAAAACAACAAACACTGTATAAACAGTTGGCAGCTAGCAAACAGACGTATTTTAAGAGTGGCCAGCAGGCAAAATGGAAACGTAAAAAACAGTAATCGCGCCCGGCCGCTGACTCAAGCAAACGCTGAACAATTCCAATAAGCTAAACAGATAACAACGGCCGACTAAATTTGCCAAAGTGAGAGACAATTATAGCCGCAGCGCGCAGCACTCACCAATTGGAGCATATGGAACAGTAAAGTTGGCGATAACGGCGTAAAATACTCTCCGATCGGGCCACTTGTTAATGTACATCGCAATAATTACTTCCGTCGCCCCTCGGGCGCTCGTTAACTAGATAATGGTTGCTCCCAAGTATGAACGTCTCAGCACCGGCGACGGCAATGGATGCGACGTCGACGCTGGCAGCGACAACGACGGCGGCAGCAATATCGAGGAGCTCGAACTGAGCCTCGACGTGAGCCATAAGAATGCCAACAGCAGTCAAGAGCGCCGTCAGCTGTCGTCGCATGCCAATTTCCACTACGCAAAGAGCAACAGCAGCAGCGGCGGCAACAACAACGGCGACGCCGCCACGTCCGCACAGCACCATCACGCACATCCACACGACGGAATGACGCGACATGCGGAGGCGCGGTTCATGCAAATGGCTATTGGGACACTGGCCACAATTCTGCTCTACTTGTCGCTCTCCATCACGCTCACCTTCTACCAGACGGACATCAATCGGGAGCTTCCCTTCCCGCTCACCATCGTCACGTATCATCTGATAGTGAAGTTTCTGCTCGCCGCGCTGGTGCGCAGCATCTACAAGATGCGTGTGGGCAAGACGCGCGTCCAGCTGGACTGGCGAGTGGCTGTGCGCCGCATGGCACCAACGGGCGTGGCCAGCGGCATTGACATTGGCTTCTCCAACTGGGGCCTGGCACTGGTGCCGATCTCCCTCTACACAATGACCAAATCGTCTACCATTGTCTTTATACTGCTCTTTGCCATCTTGCTGGGATTGGAGCGCAAGGTAAGAGAAGGCTTTGGCTACGAGCGATAATTACTGTAATTATAGCACTAACTGCTTTTCATGGCCTTTCAGAGCTGGTCTTTGGTTCTAATAGTCGGCCTCATTGGCCTGGGTCTGTTTATGTTTACCTACAAGTCGACACAGTTCAATACTCTGGGCTTCTTTTTTATTCTGTTCGCTTCACTGAGCAGCGGCGTGCGCTGGAGCTTTGCCCAGTTCATAATGCAGAAGTCCAAGTTGGGTCTGCACAATCCCATCGACATGATCTACCATATGCAGCCCTGGATGATTGTCTCCCTCCTACCGCTCGTACTCTTCATTGAAGGTAAGTATTACAGGAATCCTTATCCAATCTGAATCTATATCCGGTTTCTGATTGCAGGACCCAAGCTATATGCAGTCTTGCAGAATCTGCACAATGTGGCAGAGGGCGATATTCTCTGGGTTCTGGCGCGCGTCACACTGGGCGCGTTCATTGCATTTTTCATGGAGGTCAGCGAGTTTTTGGTGCTGTGCAAAACCTCCAGCCTCACGCTGTCCATAGCGGGCATCTTCAAGGACATATGCCAGCTGGCCCTGGCCGTGGCGCTGAAGGGCGATCAACTGAGTCCCATTAACCTGGTCGGGCTGGCTGTCTGCTTGGCTGGCATCGGCTGTCATCTGTTGCATAAATATTCCACCATGGCCAAGGTAAACAAGCAACAGTTGGGCCTGCAGCTCGAGGACGAGGGCGAGGACGGGTGCGCCGAGTATGACTTCAACAAGGGCAGCGCCATTGTTGGCATTCACGGCAATGCAGCCGGCTCGCACGGCAACCTCACTGTGCCGCTGCTGGAGCAAACCGACTCGGAGGATGAGTCCGCCAATGATTCAGCCAACAAGCAAAACGCATCCGATGTCATTTTCGACGTACTCAAGCGGCGCGACATGCAGCGATGAGTTGGCTAAATGATTACTTAACCAAACGGCTGTAAAGGCGAGCAGCAATGCATAGCATTTTATTTATACTTCTATTCCAGGCCCAGACGTGTCTGGGAAAACACCCAAACAGTTGTGATTGTATGCGTGTCTCTGTGTGCGTGTATGTGTGTTTATCTGCGTGTGTGTGTTGTAAATGTTGTATATTCCGAGAGCTGACTACTTGAACTACACTCTTATATACCTAGCATTATTTTTATTGAACATATGTAAATGAATCGATCTGAGTGTGTACCCCCTGGCAGAACGCATAATATTGTATATATATACACACGCCCATATTCATTCCACTTCTAAGTTGTCTGCTGTCCCCCTAAACTGTAATACGATATACAAGTTGTGCTCTTCCGCTGAAGATATGCGGATCGCCATATGCATTGCCATAAGAACAAACGTTCGATGGAAACAATTGAATACCTGCTCGACTCAGTATGCAAGGGCATTTGTAATTTGCTTTAATGTTAACCACCCACATTCCCCCCTCCAAAGTCACTGAGTTAGTCATTATTATTTTTGTTTAGTTAGTTGAATAGGAGTTTAGTATTTGTTTTGTTGATTGGGCATTTGTGCATATTCCACTCTTTTCCTCGGAGATTATTTAAGCTAAACGAAAGCCGCCTCAGCCACTGGCGAAAGAGGCCCATATAGACCACCAAACTGGGGACTATGTATTTAACCAACTTTTTTATTATAAATAACTATATTTCCTAAACACAATCTACAAGTCTCGATATCGGAGAGAAAATGTATTTGCAGAGATCTTAATAAAAATTATAAGCGTACTAAGTTGTCTCTATTAAGTTAGTTAAGCCCTGTGACTAATGCATTCGCTAAACACATAATGCTGAACGTCTGGCATGCCTCGGCTCAGTTTGCATCGAACAGCTCTCAATGTCGCGCTTGGATTGGCTGATACTGGCGGGCTGCCTCACACTGCTCTTTCTGGAATGGAAGCGCCTGTCGTCGCAAGAAGACCCAGGTGATAGGCATCTAAGGGCGATCCTGCACAGATTGTTAGTGCCTCGCTTCGTTGGCTCCATTGGCCATGATGAGGTATCTGAGTTTCTCGTCCATGAGCTGGGCCGACAGGGCTTCACCGTCGTCCGTGACGAGTTGTTTGACGTGTACTTTGAGTCCAATGTGGTGGGCTTGCTGAATCCGGAAGCCAAGCACTTCCTGTTGCTCAGCTGTCACTACGACTCTAAATTCCTGGAGACCAGCGACGACTATGTGGGCGCCACAGATGCCGCTGTTTCCTGCGCCATCTTACTGAATCTGGCCGAGACGCTAAAAGACTTTTTGCACACTGAATTTGCCGCACAGCAAGAACTGGGACTGGTGGTGAGTGGGAGTGGGGTGATCTGCTAATGCCTAGAGCTAAAATCATGAATATTGTCTCCAAGCTGGCGTTCTTTGATGGCCATGACTCTTCTGATGGCATCCTAGATCTTACTAATCCGCTGCTGGGCTCATACAATTTTGTAAAACTGGAAACTGTACCATTGAATCAGATCGTGAGTGGCTCCCAAGCAATATCTAAATATGTATATATATAAAGATATATAACTGTGTAATTCCCAGAGTTTAGTTGTGACTCTCAATTTGATTGGCGCCCCGGGTCAAATCTTCATGAGCAAATATCAGCGTACGTATGCCTTCCACGAACGCCTGGCGGATATCGAGCAGGAGTTGCGCGCTGACGGTCAACTTAGCGAGTGCCACCAGTTGTTTGATAAGCTCAAGGATCACGACAGCGATATAGTTGATGATCACTATTCCTTTCTGAAAAAGGGTACGTTTTTCTATATATATTTCTATATATACAAAACATTCATGTTTATAAGCAAAATTCAATTTATGTAGGCTTACCCGCCTTGCATATAGTGCCCTATTCTTATCCCGAGGTCTGGCTGCAAGAAGCGGATAATATGGAGAACTTACACTGGCCGACCATTCATAATATGAACGCAATTATCACAGAATTCGTTTTTGAATATCTAAGTAACACAACTTTAATATGAAATAAAGGAAGAACATTTTGGCGCCAACATTGTTTTAAATCTTTGATAAGTTGTTATCAATAGTTATCCGAATTGCATTGATAGCATGGCAGAAATGGCGCCAGTGTTTTGAAGCATCGATACATTGTAAACAATAGTTATCCGACAGCTATCGCTTAGGCACGATAACAGGTAAATGCAACAGTGTGTTATGCAGCTGCCGCAGTTTGTGTTAGTCGCCTTCCCGCGCATTTCATGCTGGATTAGTTAGGTAGATTTTGTCGTTAAGCAACAACCACCAAAGATTTTTGGCTACTTGGTTTTTCAGTTGCCCAAAAACCAATCTAGCAATCAGTCGCGCCACTCGAGCCAAGGATCCGCAATACCTAAATAACATAGTGAGTATACCACACGCATCGTTATCGCTTTGGCGCTAATACCTAACCTTACATACACAAGTAACTAACACATACACATTCATCTAAATACATATACTCATTTGTACATTCATGTTGATATATCTCTTTTAGTTTTTTAATTAAAATTGTGAAATTGGTCAGTGAACGCAGAAGGAAGATGCCACGACGCAAGATACTCGCCAACAACAATAGCTCCGAAGAAGATAAGAAGATGCAGCCCACGAGAGCGAAAAGGGCGCGAATCGTTTTCCATCTGGACTTGCCGGAGCGTCGGCAAATAGTTGGAAATGTGTTAGTCTGCGGCACTGGCGATACCGGTCAACTGGGCCTCGGGGAGGATGTGCTGGAGCGCAAGCGTCCGGCCATCGTGGAGAACATACCGAATCCTGTGGACATCTGCGCGGGAGGCATGCATTGCTTGGTGCTAACAAAGACAGGCGATATCTACTCGTTCGGCTGCAATGACGAGGGTGCGCTTGGCCGCGACACCAGCGAAGAGGGCAGTGAATCATCGCCGGCGCTCGTCAACTTGCCCGGCAAAGCCATTTGCATTTCGGCGGGCGATTCGCACTCGGCTTGCCTGATGGAGGATGGCCGCGTCTTTGCCTGGGGGTCGTTCCGGGACTCACACGGCAACATGGGCCTAACAATCGACGGCAACAAGCGGACGCCCATCAATCTGCTTGAGGGCGTGGTATGCTGTAGCATCGCCTCCGGCGCCGATCATTTGGTTATACTCACCACGTCGGGCAAGGTCTTTACCGTAGGCTGTGCGGAGCAGGGGCAGTTGGGACGCATTGCCGAGCGCTCGGTTGGAGGCGAGGGTGAGTACAGAATTGTAATGTGCCTTGTGTGAGCATCTATATATTCGGCATTTGTAGGTCGTCGGGGTAAACGGGATTTATTGCGGCCGGATCAGCTGATCATCCAGCGTGCCAAGCCTTTTGAAGCCATTTGGGCCACGAACTATTGCACATTTTTGCGTGAGTCGCAAACGAATGTGATTTGGGCTGTGGGCTTAAACAACTACAAGCAGCTGGCGCATCCGAAGGAGGCTGAGCGTGTTTTGGTACCCATTAAGACCACCTTGAAGGACGTCAAGCAGATTGCTGGTGGGCAGCATCACACCCTGGTGCTGGACAATTCCATGCGCTGCTTCGCTATTGGGCGGCCCGACTATGGGCGCTTGGGTGTTGGCGATGTCAAGGATGTGGTGTCTGAGCTGATGCCCATCAAAGAGATCAGTGGGAAGACCACATACGTCGGCTGCGGCGAAGCCTGTTCCTATGCCATAACCGAAGATGGCAAACTATATTCCTGGGGCATGGGCTCGAACAATCAGTTGGGGGTGGGCGACGGCGACGATGAGCTGGAGCCGGTGGTTGTTAACAGCAAGAACACACAGAACAAACGGATGCTGTTGGCAGCGGGCGGCGGACAGCACAGTGTGTTCTTGGTCGAGTCGGACGAGAAGGAAAAGGAGAAGCAAAAGGTGAACGTGCCAGCCAGCAAGCCCAAGGCAGCTGCTGTCGAAGCAGCCAAGGAATCGACAACAGAAGGAAATGACAAACCAACGGACGCAGTGGATACCAGAAACGAAACAGTACCTCCGGCAACGGACAACGACAGTAAGACTGCCAAAAAGACAGCATCCAAACGGGGACGCAAGAAGGATTAAGGGAGAAACGTTAGCTAAATGTTTCCAATTGTTTTCTTTTCAAAAGTCGCATCATCACGATGCGCATCTATAAACACTTATTAACTAAGCCAACTGAATAAAATGTAATTGATTTTGTTTTCTAAATATAGTAAATTTATATATGTATTCGTGAAATAGCACAAAAAGCTATTGCCAGAGTGAAACGAACCGAACTAAAACATTTATTTACAAACTAATCAACTTGCTTTTTAATTTATATCGTTATAATAGTCATTATTTTATAATATACATATATCATACATGATCAAGAGCTAAATATTGTTTCATAAGCATCTACTAAAGACATAATATAATATATTCAGCACTACGAAAGCATCTGAGAGCTCAAGGTAGGTAAATAGTAATTTGAGGGGGTTGAATCATACACATATGTGATTGGGAATATGCTGTCTATTTGCTCAACTTTTCAAAGACAACACAATTTTTTGTTCGCCATATCCATCAAGAATTTTGTATAAATATTTCCGTATATAAAATATATCAGTGTAACATATATACATATACATATAAATTTGGGTCTTCCTATTATATATATACATATATATATTCATATATATAGAGATATATAGATATTTGCCAGCTACACGAAATATGAATCTGCTGGATCAGTGCCGTGTTGCGTCGTTGCATAGTTGATCGCGGTGGCTGCATCCATTGCCAGATCATTTGTTGTTGTTGCCGGTAGAGCGGTTGTTGTACGACCTGGAGCACTCGCACCAGGTCCCTCGGCTTGGCCATCATAGTTGCTACCCAGATAGAAGCTTAAGAATAGAATGCAGCAAAGCACGGAAAGTGATAGGAGCACACGCGCTATTTTGCGTGCGAATGCAATTAGACCAATGAGATGCCCGCCGTTGGCGACTCCGCCGCCCATTTGACTGCCAGTGCCTTGACTATTGCGCACCGACAATTGCAGATGGGCCAAGAGTAGGGCCTCCAGACACTGGATGTCATCGTCCGTGTATTCCAAACCAAGACTTAAGTCACAAATGCAGCTATCTTTATGCAGATTGTAATCATTGTTAATTTTGTTAATATCATTATTATTGTTGTCGTTGTTGTTTTTGTTGTTGCTGTTGGTATTACGATTTAGGTGGTCGCGGCTGGCAGTGTCATCATCATTCAGTGTCAAATTGCATTGAGAAAGTAAATATTATTTGCGCTTGGGACACGTGTAGGCTGGTGTCTTACGGGGACAGCCACCGCCCGCTGGCGCGTTTTTCTCCATCTGCTCATACATAAGAAAGCCGAACCCAATAAACAGCAAAAACAATAGACCCAATGTAGCATATTGTAAATGTTGAGTAAAATTCAATTGGGCTTCCATCTTTTTGGTCTGCTCCTGCAATTTGTCAGGACTAAATTCCTCCTAATAGAAGCGTAAGAAAACAAATATGAAAAAGTATTTAGAGACAACTAAAATGTATGAACTTACAGAGCTGCTGCTCTGGCTCGGTGCCACTGTGCCATTCTTGGCACAATCGGATTTTTCATCCATACGGCAGACGAGTCGAAAGTTCTCGACATCTGAATCTGTTGAAGATTTCGTTCTCCACATATCTGCTACCGCTTGCGTGTTGCATTCCATGCTCGATGTGCACGCGGCCATAACAAGAAATTTATCTTTGCCATCGCTGCTGAGTTCCTGATCCGATTTCAGCCAAATGTGGACTTCGGTCGACTCATTTGGAGGTACAATTCCACAGCGTGGACGAACGCGAAACTTTTCTGGTGATGTTGTTTGTATCTGTATAGGAAATACACAATCATCATTATTATTATCGTGTATCGAATGGGATTCTTCAGCTGGGCTCGACTCACCTTATACACTATCGGCTTAGTGCAAATGTTTCTGAGCGAAACCTTCGCTTCCCCATTCTGTTTGCAAATATTTACAAATTCTTTGGGCTCCAATTGCAACATAACTGAACAGCAGATACAATATGTATATGTAGTTGGGGAAATAAATTGTACGTGTTCTTAATCAAACTATAAAATTTTTTTTTTTTCAATTTTGTTTTCAAACTAAATTATAAATTTACACTAGATGATATGACTGATTAGGAAAGCAAAGTTTATGTTTTGCCAATGATTTAGATACTTCACACATACATATGTCATTTAAACGTATATATGTACATATAACTGTATAAAACTTACCCATATCCGAAGGCGTGTGAAGTTCTCCCATGCTGGGATCATTAGGCGCCATACGAACGCTATTGGAGAAGGTGACCTGCCGAAGAGACAGACGCACAGACAATGGAATTTAATTGAAATTGAGATGCTTTTGGTCAGCTCATGCCCATCAGCCCAAGGCATGAAAATCATATCATCAATCGATTCATGCTGAGCTTTGCCATTTTCACAAGTGGCCATTCAGCACTTCAGGGCCTCACTTGACAACACAATGGAAGGTCGTTTTGCAAATTTACTTTTAGCTGATTTATGCGCCTAGAATTCGCCGGATAACGGAACTTTATAATTGTATCGTATTTTTTTCTCTTCAGATGAAGCCAAAGAGTTTATTTGATTGGAGCTTACTTCTACTTCCTATAACTTTAAATGAGGAAATTATAAATGTACCTTTGTTGTAAGAGCCGACACTTTGGCAGAGTGAAATTAAATCTGAGATGCAAGATAGTTTTATTTGCAACTTAAATGTTTATCTACTGCAAATTGAGTTGCATGTTATGTTAAGCTGCTGTTGTTAACAGAGCTGGTTAAGCGATGTGATACAAATAGATATCGATAGATATTCGAAAGTCCATTGGCCGTTTGAATATCTTATATATTTATTGTGTAAATGGCAAATTTGTTGCAGCAGTTCTAGAGTATAACGAAATCTCAAAAAGTTTCTATTCACTTTGCTACATATGTTTATAAATTTTTGGTATACATTTTAAAGCAACTAATTTTTATTTGTACACAAACCGAAGAAAGACCATAATTTGAATCTGTATCGATATTTAAGCAAAGTGACGTAGCAATGAGCAATAGTCTGTGCATGAGCATCTGCTGAATAGTTGAGTCTTGACGATTTTAAAAAACAAATATGTAAATTTGGACCTAACAAATAGTTTTGTGCGAATCCCGATGTGCTCGAAAAAGCTACGCAAGGTTAAATTGAAAACTATTCATTTAGAATATCAATTAGAATTCGTTTTCGCTTGAATCACTTCCATTTGTTGTTGTTGCTGTGCTTTGTTTAGCATTAGCAGCACACCCATGATCACCAATACACACATAGAAATACACGCACACACACACACTCACACATCCATATTGGTCGAAACCACCTACCCTGGGCATGTTTGCGGAAGAATAATATAATAGATGTGCTGTTGTCTTCTGATTTCTTTTGCTTTCTTTTCGAAGTGCCGTAAATGTGTTGTGGCTTCTTTATATACATGCGGAAATATCAGTTGTAGATATTAAGTTAATGCAGCTGTATTTCGGGCTGGCTGATGACGTCGTTCGTCAACGTACCGCGACAAACGTGGACACACAACTAAAGGCAACAACACGACGAAACGCACAAAAGACAAAACACAAAACACTAAAGCTCGCTGCCATGCCAGAAAGCTCACGCACTGCGATCAGCCTTTGCCAGCGCGAACAGCTGTTCGTCTGGCCACCCGACTGCAGCCGCTCGCATTGCAGTCCGCGTTAATTGAATTTACTAGTCAGCGACGGGTGTGTATGCGGGCGGGCGGGTCGAGTGATAAACGAATAAACTGAAAATGAGAATGAATAATTTGCCTAATGCTACGCGCTGGGAATTATTCAGCATGTGTGGATGCCGTGTGAGTGTGTTCTATTTTGTTCGTTCGTTCTTTTTCAGGTCAACGCCTCGCAACGCTTCGCTGACCACTGAAAGCGAAACTTTTGCAATGTGTTTATGGAATGGCTATTAATAGCGGTTAACGCAGGACACGCAATCCGCTGCGCACCCTAAATCGATATCAAGCTTTTAATGTAAATCAATTAAAGGAGCAACTCGCGTGTTCACCTGGCCAGGAAATGCAATTAACAGACAAACTTCCGCACAGTCCAGGCCAGTCCACAGTCCACCGTCCTCAAACCAAACACACCTGAAAACCTATTTAAGTTTGGGGCTCGTGGGGTCACCTACCTTCTTATCCACACCCATTTCATCCAGGGGCTGGTCGTCGTCACCGGCGTTGGCTGCCTTCGGCTTGGCGAGTGGTCGCTTGGGCTCGGGCACAAACTGGAACTCGTAGCTGTCGCTGCCACCCCAGCTGACCAGACAATTGTCCTTGGGCACGTACTGAGTGACGTCCTTCTTCGATATCATTTTCAATATCTCAACCGCTTTCGGTGGCAGCAGCGCCTTGATGACCTTGAAGGCGGCTAAACAGTTAAAAACGGAGGGAAAAGCTCATTTTGGAAAGTTCAAAGTGCAACAACTTGGGACCTCTCTTACCGTTCAACACCCAGGCCAGCTCGAAGACCAATATGTAGTTGAGCGAGTTGGGATAATAGAGCTTGAACGTCTCCACTATGCGCTTGACGAAGTCCAGATCCATGGTGGCCAAGCCCGTGCCGGCCATGTCGAAGAATATGCTCAGCTGGGTCATGTGGGACTCGCGCTGCTTGCGCTCCACCCAGTAGACCACAATGCGAATCAGCTCATCCAGATTCTTGGATTTGCTGTGCAGCCTGACGCGGAATATGAGCAACGGCTTCCCGTCCACGTCCTGGCTGTGCACGAACACCGAACCCTCCATCAGATACTGCTGATTGAGCTTGTCCTCGGTCAAGTCGTTGGCGCCGTATGCCTGACGCCAGACACAGGTATCCCAGAGCTTCGTGAAGGACGCCTCCATGTCCAGATCGTGCATCTCGAGGAAACGCTGCAGCCAAACATGATCGTTGCGTATGCGGTCGAGGTCGACGGGATGGAAGGGGGCTGCAAATGCAGTTAATGAAGTGGCAAATCTTGAGTGTTGTTGGCTGAAACTCTTCAAAAGATCAGTAGTAAATCGTGAAGATCAGCTGAAGGTTGACATACTATATACTATATATATATATATATATATATATATATATATATATATATATCTTTTATTTGCTATTGACACCCGCGTAAGGTAAATAACGGAAAAGCAGCAATATTATTTTAATGACTGTAAATAATTTCCCATAGGCGACGCCTCGATAGTGACTCAGTTAATATATGCTGTAGATATGTATTTATATACAGTCTATATACATAACACTCCGGGTGCTTAACTAGTTGACCTCGAGCTGGGCCAGGCCAGGCCAGCCAGCTGCACTTTGTAACTCAATTTGCTCACCTGCTGGCGGCGATTCGGCATATTTCGTGTTGAAGCGCTGCCGCAGCTCCTCGATCTGCGCAGTGGTCGGGACTTTGGCTTTAATGCCCATTGTTAACACTCGACAGGTGGCGACAGGTGTCGGCAGTAACTAAACATTGAACTATTCGAAGTTAGGTGGCTTGTGCGCTTATCGCGCTCAGGCAATCGATAATCCACTTTCTCAGCACGATAAAGCGATAAGATTTCTATTTCCAGCACTTCCAGGCAGCAAGCGACAACGACAAGCGACCAGCGACAACCGACGAATGCAAGTGCTTTGGCCGAGCCAACTCTGGCCAACTAACGGCGGATCGGCAATTGGCAAGCGAACGGCGTACGCGCCTATGTGGAGCACCAATACACCCAATGGAACGCCTACAAAAGGGCAGAGCTCTGCTGCTACTGCTACTGCTGCTGCTGCTGCAATAGAACGTGATCGTTGCCCTACGCCGGCTGCATTTAAATGAGGTGTGCTTGGAGTGCAAAGCTCGACTGTGCGAAATCAATGAAAGCTTACGCTCAACCATGTTGCAGCTGGGTATGACACTAACGAAATACCCGGCATGTGAGCTTTGAATAGAAATATTTAAAATTTATTTTAAAAATATATCAATTTAAATATTTAAAATATATATGAAAATTTTAATATTTAAAATATATTTTTTAAGTATTTAAAATATATTTAAAATGCACTTATTTAAATATTTCAAATAAATTTATTTAAAATAATTAAATATTAAAAATACATATAAATATATAAAATATATTTATATGTATATTTATTTAATTTAAATATTCTTAATAAAAACTTGTTTTGTTTTTATTTATACAGTTTTTATTTTTATATATTTTTTATGTATTTGTTTTTAATATTTTTTGATATATTTTAAATAAAAACTGTTGTTTTATTTATATATATATTTTTATTTAATTTTTAAAATGCCTAAATAGCTTTATAATTTTGTCAGCTTTTAGTTTCTTCTATAAATCAAAATTTATTATATCTTTCTTTCAGCTGGCTTATCTGCTGTAGTTCTTCACCATAGATAAGATTGAGCTCATTCATGTATGAGGAATGCTTCGTGAAAGTATAAAAATTGTCAACCCGATTGGTCATACTGATAATAAATCATAAATTATTTACATGCTTCAATTTATGCCACTATAAACTGGAAACTATAGTCATCCTTGCCGCCCCAGCTCTTCAGGCAGTTGTCCTCATTCACATACTCCTTGATGTCCTTTTTGGTGGTTACGCGCAGTATCTCTAGAGCCTCGGCGGGCATGAAAGTCTTCACCACTTTGAAAGCCGCTAAAATAAACAGTAAATATATGAAATTAAAACTAGTTTGAGTAGTCGCAAAGGTCTGAGTCACCGTTGAGCAGGAAGGGCAGCTGGTGCACGATGATGTAGTTGGGCGCATAGGGGTACTTGGTCTCGAACAGGTTGATGATTGCCTTGATGAAGTCGGTGTCCAGATTGCTCAGGCCCGAATCGGTCATGTCCATGAAGAGTGTGATCTTCTGCAGACGATCCTCGCGCAGTATGCGCTCCACCCAGTAGACAATCACGCGGATCAGATCGTCCTTGTTCTTGCTCTTCGAGTGCTTGGCGAAGTTCACAATGAGCAGCGGCCTGTTCTCGATGTCCTGGTTATGCACATAGATCTCGCCGTCGTGCAGATACTCCTGATTCACATTCTGCTCATTGACATCGTTCGCTCCGAAGCTCTGGCGCCACTCGCAGTTCTCCCACAGGCGGACAATGGCCTTCTCCACGTCCAGCTTGTAGGCCTCCAGCAGTCGCGTTATCCAGATGTCGTCATCATTGATGCGTGCCAGATCGCTGGCATTAAAGGGCACTACAAATACTCAGATCTAACAAAATTCTGATCAGGTCAGAGCCAATCTTACCTGCTGGCGGTTCGGCTGCGAGTTTGGCCAGAAAACGGGTCTTCACCTCGTTGATCTGCGCGGCGCTGGGTTGTTCTCCTGCTGGGGGCATTGTGACTAGTACAACTGGCAAGTGCAATTGGGCAAATGGCTAATTGGTAACGCTATACCTTCAATTTATATATACTGAAAAAATAAACAAAAACAAAAACTGGACAATTATCGCTTTGCTACTGTGCTCGATCGCTGATAAGTTGAGTTAGCAGCGTTCTCCAGCACTCGCGGATGACTCGCCCGAGCGCATGCCAATCAAACACTAACAGCTGCAACTGGAGCAAGAGAAAGACAGGAAGAGAGAGCGAGAGGGGAGAGAGACAGAGAGAGAGAGAGAGAGAGAGAGAGAGAATTTAGATTGAAACAATTCTCTCTCAGCTCAGTGCGATCATTAGCGTGAGCAACTCAATGCGGGAGGCAGTTCCGACAGAACCGTTCTTTAATCAATCTAAATACAGAAACACTACAAGAGAGATAGCAAGAGATGTTGAGGCAGAGAGAGTGAGAAGGCAAGAGCGAGTGATAGGCAGAGCCGACAATTGCGATAAGATGGAAAGAAACGTAGCCAAAGCAGCGCACAGTCGAACGAACTGTTCGATCCGATTCCACGACATAAAACTGTTTTGGAAATGCATATATATAGATATATGTATATATAATGTATACTGACTGTAAGCAAGACTACATAAACAACTGTGGAATTTTCTTATATAATCTTTAGCTTATGACTGTTCCATAGAAATATTAGACAGCTTGTTTATTTTAAATAAAATAATTTATAATATATTAAATTATAGAAAAATATAGAAAAATGATAGAAAAATTTGGAACTTGTTTTAAATTTATTTATTATTATTTTTTATATATTTTTGATTTACTTTGTTTATTTTATTTTTATATATTTTATTCATTTTGTATCCGATACTTTATTTTAAATAAATTAAAATATTTAAAATTTATTTTATATTCCTATTATACACATTTAAGCTTTTAGTATTTCTTACAGTGCATTGCTATTTGCCCGCATTTCTCACATTAATCAGTTACTAATTTACAAAACTTGTTTCTTTCTAACGCTCCATAGTTTTGAAAACATTTGTACAGCTGCTGAGCGTCTAACATATGCATTTAAAAATAAATATATATATATATATATATATTTAAATATAGAATATATATAGTATTCTTTATCACTTACAACTTTCTGCTTTTGTTAATTATATTTTCCCATTTCATATTTCTTTTACTGACACTTTTCGCTTAATTTGGCTAATCATCTAATGGCGCTCTGCCTTTGGCTTTGTTGACATTGGTCGGCAAATGGGACAATAACAAAATGTACATATTGAAAGCTCCTTTTGGCGTGCCGCCCACCGCCCCCCGCCCACAGCGACAGCGCTCTGGCTGGCATGCCATTTGGGCCATCGACGAAAAACTTTCGCTGGCGTTGGCCCAGTTGTGTTGTTTACGTGAAAACGTGCGCGTGAAACGCCGTCGTCGCCTCGTCTATCATTTGGTCCAATGCGGATGCAGTGCAGCAGCAGCACCTGCAGCTGAGTTAGCCGAGTCCCTTCCCAAACATGAAGTTCGCCGAGCATTTGACGGCGCACATAACGCCGGAATGGCGTAAACAGTATATTAATTATGAGGTAAAAGAAAAACGCGCAAACAGTGTGCGAAAATTGAGAAGAAAAATATGTATCTCGCAGATATGGCGAGCGTGTGCTTTTCCGAGCTGTCAGTTTCTCGGTGACGTCACGTGAAAAACGGCTGGCCAGCTGTCAAAATGCCAAAGAGCTTTCCGCATGCGGCACTTACGGCGCAGGCGCTTTGCGCTCTCATCAATCGGGCGTTTTGTTGTGGTCTCGTCAAACGTAAACAAGCAGATGAGAGAGTGCGCAAGACAGTGTGTGCGAAAAGTAAATATACACACTCGATTTATGCTTTATGCATGGCCAACTTTGTTCACCTCAAATGTAAACAATAGGCTGAATGCAAAAAGTAGCTCAGCTCTAGCTAGTTCCTTATGAACCGATAAGTGCTCAACTGTTATCGATATTCCTCACAACACTAATGAACTTATTCCCTTTTGCTTGCAGGAAATGAAGGCCATGCTGTACGCTGCCATTGAACAGGCTCCTTCCGCGGAACTTGTGGATCGCGAGATGCTCACGCGCTACTTTGCCAAGTTCGATGAGGAGTTCTTTCACTACTGCGACAAGGAGCTGGCCAAGATCAATACCTTCTACTCGGAGAAGATGGCGGAGGCAACGCGCAAATATGGCAGCCTGCGCAGCGAGCTGACCGAGGCATTGGAGATGGGCCATGTGAAGAAGCAGCCGGCCTGGAAGCGACGCACGCCGCTGGGCAAGAAGAATGTGCCCGCACGCAAAATACAGGATCTCAAGTTGGCATTTAGCGAGTTCTATTTGGGTCTGATACTGCTGCAAAACTATCAGAATCTCAACTTCACGGGCTTTCGCAAGATACTCAAGAAGCACGACAAGCTGCTCAGCGTGGACTTCGGCGCTCGCTGGCGAACGGATCACGTGGAGGCGGCGCATTTCTATACCAACAAAGACATCGATAGATTGATACAGGAAACGGAGCAGGCCGTTACACAGGACATCGAAGGCGGCGATAGACAGCGTAAGTAATTTAATCTATTATTAAATCCTATATAATTATGATATTTGATTTTGCAGGTGCCATGAAGCGTCTGCGCGTTCCGCCGCTCGGCGAGCAGCAGAGCCCTTGGACCACATTCAAGGTGGGCCTCTTCTCGGGCGCATTTGTGGTGCTCTTCTTTACCGTCGTCATAGCAGCCATGTTCTACGGCTTCGGGGAGAACTGGCGCGTTGGCCTACGCATGTTCCGGGCTCCTTTCCTGATCACGGAATGCCTCTTCCTCTGGGGCGTCAATGTCTACGGCTGGCGCTCGTCGGGCGTGAACCACGTGCTCATCTTCGAGCTCGATCCACGCAACCATCTCTCCGAGCAGAACATCATGGAAATCGCCTCGGTGTTCGGCGTCATCTGGGCCTGCTGCGTGCTCTGCTACATATTCTGCGAGCCCCTGGGCATTCCGCAGTATGCGGCTCCCTTGTTCCTCTACACCCTGATGGTTGCCTTCCTGCTCAATCCGACGAAGACGTTCCACCACGAGGCCCGCTACTGGGCGCTGCGTGTGCTCAGCCGGGTCATTATGGCGCCGTTTTGCTTCGTCAACTTTGCGGATTTCTGGCTGGCCGATCAGCTGAATAGCATGGTGCCAGCCTTTCTGGATATACCCTTCCTCATGTGCTTCTTCGGCCGCAATCCCACATGGCACAAGGCGGGCGAGGGTGAGTAATTGACAGGGCTTTAAAATATGCCCAAAATAAATTATGCTAATCAACGGAGGAATTGAAAGTGCAAAACAAAATCATGGAAAGTAACTCTGTTAACAGTGGCAAGAGAATATATGTGTATATATACATGCATATATATCATTATTATTCATTTTGTGCTGTTCTATGCCGTTTAAAGTTGAGTAAGAACAAAAAAGTTTGCTGAAAGAGTTTGTGAGCGAGCGCTCGGAAATACCCTGAAGTCAGTTGGTCTTATATTTAACATTTATGATGTTATGTTAACATTTAAGATGTTAAGCTAACATTGAGGATGCTAAGTTAGCATTGTAGATGTTAACGTTGTTATGTTAACAGTTAACATGCTATGTTAATATAACAGAAGTACATTAGATTCTCATTGAAGCATATCTAAAACATGCGTAAACACAAATATATTTACATTATCATATAACACCTGTTACCTTTTCTTGTACAAAATCCATATACCCCTCAGTTCATTTTAAGATAGGTACAAATTTGAACTGAAATTCCCGTGAAATTTCATGCCAAAGTTTGTTAAAGCAAAAACTTTTTTGTTTTTCTGAAAATTCGCTTTTAATTTCGTTTTAAATTGCTGAAAATGATATTAAAAATTTAATGTTGACTGGCACGGCTAGACGCGAGGTGTTTTACCTGAACTTGCCTTGAATAAATAATTCAATTTAATCATTTTAATATTTATTTGCTCCTAGCTGGCAATCACTGCGTGCAGTACGTCTCCATTCTGCATCCCATTGTGGCCATTCTGCCCGCTTACTTTCGCTTCGCCCAGTGCATACGCCGCTATAGGGATACGAAGGAGTTCTTTCCACATCTGGTGAATGCGGCCAAATATGCGACGTCCTTCTTTACGGTTATTTTCGCCCATAAATATCACACGACAACGGGTAAGTGCAGGAGGAGGCCAAGGCGAGTGCCAACGCCAACGGCTGAGCATGTTGTTTATCTTTTGGCCTGTTAGCCAATTAGCGTTAATTTTCATGCGGTCAAGTGCTATAGAAATTGGTTGTTAATTTTATTTGTCACTTGTGAGCGTGTCGCAACTGGCTTAATCGTGTTACATACATATATACACATTACAGATAGCTATCCGCTGTCGAAGGAGAATCCTTGGTTCTACTGCTGGATCGTGTCGGCCATGGTCTCGTCCTGCTACGCCTATACGTGGGACATCAAAATGGATTGGGGCCTCTTCGATGCGAAGGCGGGCGACAATCGATTTTTGCGTGAGGAAATTGTTTATTCATCGACGGTGAGTTGCTGGCGTCCACCTCGCCTTGTGTGTGCTAATGGCCGCCATAAATATTTGGCCAAGCGGGCAGCACGTAAAACAATCATTCAAGGATACTCCTCCCTCTCTCTCCCTCTCTGCCTCTGCTCATCTCTGATTTCCCGCAGTGGTTCTATTACTTTGGCATAATTGAGGACTTGATACTGCGCTTCAGCTGGACGCTCTCGATGAGCCTCATCCAGGCGGGCTACATTGAGGGCGACGTCATGATGACCATCCTAAGCCCGCTCGAGGTATTCAGGCGCTTCATCTGGAACTACTTTCGCCTGGAGAACGAGCACTTGAACAACGTGGGCAAGTTCCGGGCTGTGCGCGATATATCAGTGGCGCCCATGGACTGCTCGGATCAGGTGGGCTGTTCATTTATCTATCTATATATCTATCTATTTATATATCTCTCTCACTCTTTGTGTAAACAATAGACCACAATTTTGCGCATGATGGATGACGCGGATGGCGTGCTCAACCGCAGGCGTGGCAAGGCCTCCAGCGGAAAATCCGGCAACAAGAAAAACAAACACGAGCAGCAGCGCCTGCTGCTGCAGGGCGAATCCGTTGAGGACCTGTGCGCATAGTGCACAGCCCGCGGCCCATCAACTCAATGTGCGCAAATATTAAGTATACGTAAATGTGTAAGAAATAAAACATCGACGAAGAAGTTCTTAGTCTCTGGGTGCGCTGGGTCAGCGAGGCGGGGCACGTAAGCCACATTCAATTGAATTGCCAACTCAACGCCCCGAAAATGATGTGAATCAACTACCCTGATGAGCAGGACGTGCCAATGGGTTTATCGTGGGGCCCAGCCACAGCCAGCAGCTGCACGTTTCCAGTGACATTATTTTGTGCACATTTTACACTTTACACAACTTTGTAGTTTTGGCCTTCGCACAACAGGACAGACACAATTGTTATTAAGGACAATGGGGAGTGCTCGACTGGCAGATATCCTGGCATATTTATAGGACATTTATCCTCATCGCAGCTGCTAGCCTTAGCCTGCTCCCATTCTCCTTTCATTAACTTTTAATGAGTTCTGGCTATATTGTTATACAAACATCATTATTCGAGTGGGTGGGTGTGAGTGTGTTGGCTGGGCTATGCCATCCGGCCACACGCACATTTCGATTCGAACATCATTATTATTTCAATCTAATTTTATTGCAGGCACATTGAACTGAACGAATTCATGTTGCGAAATTGGTTTGCATGCGCAAACTAATATAACTTTCAAACTAAATTAAAATGTTGGCAGTGGCTGACAGTTGTTTAGCGCATGGAAACACACGCAGAGGGGAACGTTGCTAGAAGTAATAATTACAACAAGTCAGAGTAAAGAAGTACATAATTTTTGGAAAATGACAAAATAGAGGACGTCAACAACTAGAGGCATAGCCAGAGCTGAGCCAGAGCAGAGCCAGTGGCAGCGCCAGAAGCTGAGCCAGAGCAGAGACAGAGTTGAGGTAAAACTCAGCCAGAGGCAGAGCTGTTAGCAGCGCCAGAAGCTGAGCCAATGGCAGAGCTAGAGCAGAGCTAAAACTCAGCCAGAGGCAGAGCTGTTAGCAGCGCCAGAAGCGTAGCCAGAGCAGAGTCAGTGGCAGCGCCAGAAGCTGAGCCAGAGCAGAGACAGAGTTGAGGTAAAACTCAGCCAGAGGCAGAGCTGTTAGCAGCGCCAGAAGCTGAGCCAATGGCAGAGCTAGAGCAGAGCTAAAACTCAGCCAGAGGCAGAGCTGTTAGCAGCGCCAGAAGCTGAGCCAATGGCAGAGCTAGAGCAGAGCTAAAACTCAGCCAGAGGCAGAGCTGTCAGCAGCGCCAGAAGCTGAGCCAATGGCAGAGCTAGAGCAGAGCTAAAACTCAGCCAGAGGCAGAGCTGTTAGCAGCGCCAGAAGCTGAGCCAATGGCAGAGCTAGAGCAGAGCTAAAACTCAGCCAGAGGCAGAGCTGTTAGCAGCGCCAGAAGCTGAGCCAGAAGCTGAGTCAGAAGTAGAGCTAGAGCAGCGGCATAGGCAGCGCCAGAAGCTGAGCCAGAGCAGAGTCAGTGGCAGCGCCAGAAGCTGAGCCAATGGCTGAGCTAGAGCAGAGCTAAAACTCAGCCAGAGGCAGAGCTGTCAGCAGCGCCAGAAGCTGAGTCAGAAGTAGAGCTAGAGCAGCGGCATAGGCAGCGCCAGAAGCTGAGCCAGAGCAGAGTCAGTGGCAGCGCCAGAAGCTGAGCCAATGGCTGAGCTAGCGCAGAGCTAAAACTCAGCCAGAGGCAGAGCTGTTAGCAGCGCCAGAAGCTGAGCCAGAGCAGAGATAGAGCAGAGCTAAACCTCAGCCAGAGGCAGAGCTGTTAGCAGCGCCAGAAGCGTAGCCAGAAGCTGAGTCAGAAGTAGAGCTAGAGCAGCGGCATAGGCAGCGCCAGAAGCTGAGCCAGAGCAGAGTCAGTGGCAGCGCCAGAAGCTGAGCCAATGGCTGAGCTAGAGCAGAGCTAAAACTCAGCCAGAGGCAGAGCTGTTAGCAGCGCCAGAAGCTGAGCCAATGGCAGAGCTAGAGCAGAGCTAAAACTCAGCCAGAGGCAGAGCTGTTAGCAGCGCCAGAAGCTGAGTCAGAAGTAGAGCTAGAGCAGCGGCATAGGCAGCGCCAGAAGCTGAGCCAGAGCAGGGTCAGTGGCAGTGCCAGAAGCTAAGGCAATGGCAGAGCTAGAGCAGCGGCATAGGCAGCGCCAGAAGCTGAGCCAGAGCAGAGTCAGTGGCAGCGCCAGAAGCTGAGCCAATGGCTGAGCTAGAGCAGAGCTAAAACTCAGCCAGAGGCAGAGCTGTCAGCAGCGCCAGAAGCTGAGTCAGAAGTAGAGCTAGAGCAGCGGCATAGGCAGCGCCAGAAGCTGAGCCAGAGCAGAGTCAGTGGCAGCGCCAGAAGCTGAGCCAATGGCTGAGCTAGCGCAGAGCTAAAACTCAGCCAGAGGCAGAGCTGTTAGCAGCGCCAGAAGCTGAGCCAATGGCAGAGCTAGAGCAGAGCAAAAACTCAGCCAGAGGCAGAGCTGTCAGCAGCGCCAGAAGCTGAGTCAGAAGTAGAGCTAGAGCAGCGGCATAGGCAGCGCCAGAAGCTGAGCCAATGGCAGAGCTAGCGCAGAGCTAAAACTCAGCCAGAGGCAGAGCTGTCAGCAGCGCCAGAAGCTGAGTCAGAAGTAGAGCTAGAGCAGCGGCACAGGCAGCGCCAGAAGCTGAGCCAATGGCAGAGCTAGAGCAGAGCTAAAACTCAGCCAGAGGCAGAGCTGTCAGCAGCGCCAGAAGCTGAGTCAGAAGTAGAGCTAGAGCAGCGGCATAGGCAGCGCCAGAAGCTGAGCCAATGGCAGAGCTAGCGCAGAGCTAAAACTCAGCCAGAGGCAGAGCTGTTAGCAGCGCCAGAAGCTGAGTCAGAAGTAGAGCTAGAGCAGCGGCATAGGCAGCGCCAGAAGCTGAGCCAGGGCAGAGCTAGAGCAGAGCTAAAACTCAGCCAGAGGCAGAGCTGTTAGCAGCGCCAGAAGCTGAGTCAGAAGTAGAGCTAGAGCAGCGGCATAGGCAGCGCCAGAAGCTGAGCCAGAGCAGAGTCAGTGGCAGCGCCAGAAGCTGAGCCAATGGCAGAGCTAGAGCAGAGCTAAAACTCAGCCAGAGGCAGAGCTGTTTGCAGCGCCAGAAGCTGAGTCAGAAGTAGAGCTAGAGCAGCGGCACAGGCAGCGCCAGAAGCTGAGCCAATGGCAGAGCTAGAGCAGAGCTAAAACTCAGCCAGAGGCAGAGCTGTCAGCAGCGCCAGAAGCTGAGTCAGAAGTAGAGCTAGAGCAGCGGCATAGGCAGCGCCAGAAGCTGAGCCAATGGCAGAGCTAGCGCAGAGCTAAAACTCAGCCAGAGGCAGAGCTGTTAGCAGCGCCAGAAGCTGAGTCAGAAGTAGAGCTAGAGCAGCGGCATAGGCAGCGCCAGAAGCTGAGCCAGGGCAGAGCTAGAGCAGAGCTAAAACTCAGCCAGAGGCAGAGCTGTTAGCAGCGCCAGAAGCTGAGTCAGAAGTAGAGCTAGAGCAGCGGCATAGGCAGCGCCAGAAGCTGAGCCAGAGCAGAGTCAGTGGCAGCGCCAGAAGCTGAGCCAATGGCAGAGCTAGAGCAGAGCTAAAACTCAGCCAGAGGCAGAGCTGTCAGCAGCGCCAGAAGCTGAGTCAGAAGTAGAGCTAGAGCAGCGGCATAGGCAGCGCCAGAAGCTGAGTCAGAAGTAGAGCTAGAGCAGCGGCATAGGCAGCGCCAGAAGCTGAGCCAGAGCAGAGTCAGTGGCAGCGCCAGAAGCTGAGGCAATGGCAGAGTTAGAGCAGAGCAGCGCCAGAAGCATAGCCAGAGCAGAGTCAGTGGCAGCGCCAGAAGCTGAGCCAATGGCAGAGCTAGAGCAGAGCTAAAACTCAGCCAGAGGCAGAGCTGTCAGCAGCGCCAGAAGCTGAGTCAGAAGTAGAGCTAGAGCAGCGGCATAGGCAGCGCCAGAAGCTGAGTCAGAAGTAGAGCTAGAGCAGCGGCATAGGCAGCGCCAGAAGCTGAGCCAGAGCAGAGTCAGTGGCAGTGCCAGAAGCTGAGGCAATGGCAGAGTTAGAGCAGAGCAGCGCCAGAAGCATAGCCAGAGCAGAGTCAGTGGCAGCGCCAGAAGCTGAGCCAATGGCAGAGCTAGAGCAGAGCTAAAACTCAGCCAGAGGCAGAGCTGTCAGCAGCGCCAGAAGCTGAGTCAGAAGTAGAGCTAGAGCAGCGGCATAGGCAGCGCCAGAAGCATAGCCAGAGCAGAGTCAGTGGCAGCGCCAGAAGCTGAGCCAATGGCAGAGCTAGAGCAGAGCTAAAACTCAGCCAGAGCCAGAGCTGTTTGCAGCGCCAGAAGCTGAGCCAATGGCAGAGCTAGAGCAGTGCTAAAACTCAGCCAGAGGCAGAGCTGTCAGCAGCGCCAGAAGCTGAGTCAGAAGTAGAGCTAGAGCAGCGGCATAGGCAGCGCCAGAAGCTGAGCCAGAGCAGAGTCAGTGGCAGTGCCAGAAGCTGAGGCAATGGCAGAGTTAGAGCAGAGCAGCGCCAGAAGCATAGCCAGAGCAGAGTCAGTGGCAGCGCCAGAAGCTGAGCCAATGGCAGAGCTAGAGCAGAGCTAAAACTCAGCCAGAGGCAGAGCTGTCAGCAGCGCCAGAAGCTGAGTCAGAAGTAGAGCTAGAGCAGCGGCATAGGCAGCGCCAGAAGCATAGCCAGAGCAGAGTCAGTGGCAGCGCCAGAAGCTGAGCCAATGGCAGAGCTAGAGCAGAGCTAAAACTCAGCCAGAGCCAGAGCTGTTTGCAGCGCCAGAAGCTGAGCCAATGGCAGAGCTAGAGCAGTGCTAAAACTCAGCCAGAGGCAGAGCTGTCAGCAGCGCCAGAAGCTGAGTCAGAAGTAGAGCTAGAGCAGCGGCATAGGCAGCGCCAGAAGCTGAGTCAGAAGTAGAGCTAGAGCAGCGGCATAGGCAGCGCCAGAAGCTGAGCCAGGGCAGAGCTAGAGCAGAGCAGCGCCAGAAGCATAGCCAGAGCAGAGTCAGTGGCAGCGCCAGAAGCTGAGCCAATGGCAGAGCTAGAGCAGAGCTAAAACTCAGCCAGAGGCAGAGCTGTTAGCAGCGCCAGAAGCTGAGCCAGAAGCTGAGTCAGAAGTAGAGCTAGAGCAGCGGCATAGGCAGCGCCAGAAGCTGAGCCAGAGCAGAGTCAGTGGCAGTGCCAGAAGCTAAGGCAATGGCAGAGCTAGAGCAGAGCTAAAACTCAGCCAGAGGCAGAGCTGTCAGCAGCGCCAGAAGCTGAGCCAATGGCTGAGCTAGAGCAGAGCTAAAACTCAGCCAGAGGCAGAGCTGTTAGCAGCGCCAGAAGCTGAGCCAGAGCAGAGTCAGTGGCAGTGCCAGAAGCTGAGCCAATGGCAGAGCTAGAGCAGAGCTAAAACTCAGCCAGAGGCAGAGCTGTCAGCAGCGCCAGAAGCTGAGCCAATGGCTGAGCTATAGCAGAGCTAAAACTCAGCCAGAGGCAGAGCTGTCAGCAGCGCCAGAAGCTGAGTCAGAAGTAGAGCTAGAGCAGCGGCATAGGCAGCGCCAGAAGCTGAGCCAGAGCAGAGTCAGTGGCAGCGCCAGAAGCTGAGCCAATGGCTGAGCTAGAGCAGAGCTAAAACTCAGCCAGAGGCAGAGCTGTTAGCAGCGCCAGAAGCTGAGTCAGAAGTAGAGCTAGAGCAGCGGCATAGGCAGCGCCAGAAGCTGAGTCAGAAGTAGAGCTAGAGCAGCGGCATAGGCAGCGCCAGAAGCTGAGCCAGAGCAGAGTCAGTGGCAGTGCCAGAAGCTAAGGCAATGGCAGAGCTAGAGCAGAGCAGCGCCAGAAGCATAGCCAGAGCAGAGTCAGTGGCAGCGCCAGAAGCTGAGCCAATGGCAGAGCTAAAACTCAGCCAGAGGCAGAGCTGTTAGCAGCGCCAGAAGCTGAGTCAGAAGTAGAGCTAGAGCAGCGGCATAGGCAGCGCCAGAAGCTGAGCCAGAAGTTGAGCTAGAGCAGCGGCATAGGCAGCGCCAGAAGCTGAGCCAATGGCAGAGCTAGAGCAGAGCTAAAACTCAGCCAGAGGCAGAGCTGTTAGCAGCGCCAGAAGCTGAGTCAGAAGTAGAGCTAGAGCAGCGGCATAGGCAGCGCCAGAAGCTGAGCCAGAGCAGAGTCAGTGGCAGTGCCAGAAGCTAAGGCAATGGCAGAGCTAGAGCAGAGCAGCGCCAGAAGCATAGCCAGAGCAGAGTCAGTGGCAGCGCCAGAAGCTGAGCCAATGGCAGAGCTAGAGCAGAGCTAAAACTCAGCCAGAGGCAGAGCTGTTAGCAGCGCCAGAAGCTGAGTCAGAAGTAGAGCTAGAGCAGCGGCATAGGCAGCGCCAGAAGCTGAGCCAGAGCAGAGTCAGTGGCAGCGCCAGAAGCTGAGCCAATGGCAGAGCTAGAGCAGAGCTAAAACTCAGCCAGAGGCAGAGCTGTTAGCAGCGCCAGAAGCTGAGTCAGAAGTAGAGCTAGAGCAGCGGCATAGGCAGCGCCAGAAGCTGAGCCAGAGCAGAGTCAGTGGCAGCGGCAGGAACTGAGCTAGAGCAGAGATAGAGTTGAGCTAAAACTCAGCCAGAGGCAGAGCTGTTAGCAGCGCCAGTAGCATAGCCAGAGCAGAGTCAGTTGCAGAGATAGTGGTGAAAAACAGGTCAGGCAGATCAGAAGAAATCGGATCAGCAGAGTCAAAGCAGAGCCAAAGCAGAGTCAAAGCAGAGCCGGAGCAGAGCCAGAGCAGAGCCAGAGTAAAGCCAGCCATAAATGCAATTATCTGCTTGTGAGTATCACGTAGAAAGGACTCAATTAAATCTATAATTTGATTTTCAACGATGTTTACGAAATGTATGCATATAAAACAGTGATGCAGATACATACATACATACATACATACATACATACATAAGTAAATACATATACACATAAGAGAACAATAAAAATAACTTTAATTTGCGACGCGAAACCACAAAATATAATTATGCTTGTTTAAAAATGTTTTTGTTTTTCTCTTTTTTTATTTATTTTTGTTTTTGTTCACGAACTTTGAGTGGCTCAAATGAATTTAATTTAATTTAATTTAATGTTATTTTTTTGCAATGACATTTTTTGTTGTTGTTATATAATTGATTGTAATCAGCGCGGAACAGAAATCTTTATTGTGTGAGTTGCACAAGGCTATAGTCCAGCTCTAGATAAGCCAATAGGGGGCTGCAGCCCCACTTTCCCCCCAGCGAATGAAATCTATTTCCAGCCGGGCTAATCGCTCAATTTGCTATCTGCATTCGAACACACAATAACTAAATACTGATAAATGAAACGACAGACTTTTCGCTTTGGCATATTTTCTATTTAATTTGAATGCTAAGGTGTTTGGCCTCCCGGGAGGCACGGCTCGACGAGGCCGGTGGCAATTTTGCGTGTTGTCTTTAAGCCTGGTCACAGTTGCTTTCATTTGATGTTGATTGATGGATTTCAGCACATTCTATCTCACTGCGTCGATTTTGTGTCTATGCGGGCTAAGGATGTGAAAGGAGTATATTGGTTTACTGAAATGAAGAAACGAAAGAATAGAAATGGATAAATATATTTGATGTATATGGAGAATAAATGAAATTGGGCAATGATAAATCTATTGTAAAGTGTTTTTGTAGAATTACTCAAGTTTAAATTTTAATATTAATAAAATAAGTTTATTTGCTTAGCTGTCATATGATTTCAGCCATGGCCAAGAGCACCTAAATATTCATATATTCACAGCTTTTTTTCTCAAACCCCGAACAAGTATCACACCCTCAGTTATACCCGTCTGTGTGTAAGTGTGTGCTTATGCATTCACTGTCTATTCATATAGAAATTATACTCTAATCATCTAAATGAAGCGTTTGCTGTGGGCCTTTGTGAATGATTTATTTTGTGGCAGGAGCAATTTAATTTCTGCCAAATAACTTAATTTAAACAATATTTTGTCGTCATTCGAGTGAGCGCATAACAAATGAAATATTTCCACATTTTTCTATAATTTTTTTCAGGCTTTTCATAAATGATTTTCATCTGGCAGCCGACAGTGCATAATTTACTCGAAACTTTTTTTAATTGTTGCAAAGGAAGTTGGCGGCGAAAGTTTTTGCGAAAGTTTTTAAGTTCTGAACTTTGGGGCAGAGGGAATTGAAAACTATTTAAAGCACAGCTGTAACTTGATATACGCTTCTTTCCAAGACATTCAATCTGTGCCCGCCGCACCAGGGCGTATGATTGATTTGTTATTGATTTCTAATTCAATTTAATGGCAGCCATTAGTCGTAAAAGCGCGCCATAAACTGTGACAAATCAACACTTTTTAATGGCATATCAAGTTATGATGACGATAATTCAACACAATTTTCCCGTCGACTGCTTTAAAGCAAGTCCGACTTTAGCTGTTTCAGTTTTTATGTGGGACTTTAAGTAGAGCGAAACAAAAACCCAGAAGTGCATTTGGAGTCCCTTTGCTTTAGTTTTTGCCCCGAATTTTTCGCGTACTCGAAACTTGTTTTGAATGCCATTTGCTCTGGCTTAAACAAAACTGAACTTGAAGAGTTGTTAGCTGGCAACCGTTGGAGCTTTGAAGAGGAAATGCCGCTTGGAAAACAACAAATTGCAAATTAATTATTTTTATCAGGGCTACGAGAGGCTTAGTTGCTGGGTAACGCAGAAAAAACACCGCCAGATTTTGCTATCACGATTTTTTTTATTTTTTATAAAAGGCTGCCACACAAAAGGGTTGGTTGGGATGCGGAAGAAAAAGGGCATGAGCAGTAGTATAATACTCGCTTGGGTTGACGAGGTAAAAGGTAGACATAGAGTATAGATATATGACTTCAACTCCTTTGTAGCACAATCATTTCAAGATAATCCTACACAAAACCTATATACCCTTCTGCCCTAATTAGACGTGCATGGAAAGAACTGAAACAGGAACCGCAACAAATTTGTAAATAATTTGTGCGAAGAAGCCAGCTAAAAAGCATAAATATCCAGGGAAAAGGGTAGAAAAAAAGCTTGTTAGAAAAGTATATATACTTATATATATATATACTTTTATTTCGATATATAGCAAAGAGTTCTTAGACATGTCAGATTCGCTTGGGCCTTTGTCTGCTGGCGCGCTAAGCTGACATTTGCTGTGAGGAGACACAGGCACTTGGCTGCGCACAGGATATGCCTAAGTCGAGCACTCTTAAGTAGTCTAATTTGCGTTTTTATTTTCCGTGTTTGCATTGATGGCCAACTGCTGAAGGCGAGCTCCCTTTTTAAAGCCCTGCGGCGTTGACTCCAAAGCATTAGATAAGCAGCCATTTTTGACTGTTTTTATTAGGCTGTGCGTGTGTGTGTTATGTGTACTTAAACGGCGTTGTCATCATTTAACAGCGTTTATAACTCAGCTGCCTGTTTGTCAGATGAAACACTTTGATAAGCATTTGCTCAAGGCGCTGAAAAAGGGTTGCCCGGGCTTTAACTTTCCGAGCTGCTATTTGCACTTTGCCTTTGCCCAGCGGCTGCGGGAGTGTGGCCATGTGTGGTGGATATGTATATGTGCTCGGGCTCAGGGCTTGTTGTTGCTCAGCAAGACTAAAGTGAGCAATAATGTTGTTAAAGGTTACGCTTACACAGAAAAGCAGAGGCATACCCCCTGCAACGTTGATACCGAAAAAAGTTTATAATGGGTAAAATGATTTGTGCTGCTGCCAGGGACTACCTACCTACTACAATTGCAGGGCATCACAAGTAAGAACTTGCAAATATGTTAAATACGTATACAATAGAAGCTCTGTTTTGTTTCTATGTCATAACTGAATAGCATCTTATACAATGCAGCAAATACAGGGTATCAAAGCTTTCAATTGGAGCCCAACTAACGCTCGTTAGCATCTGTGCTTTGCGGCTCTTTTATTGCTGTTTTGTATGCTGCTTGCCAGGAAGTTTTGACACGTACTTCTGAGGGTTTCTCTGCTGCTGCTGTGACAGCAGATTTTCATTGATTTGACAGGCGCACACATACACCCAAACATACACACACACACACACACACACACACACATTTGCCAGCTTTTGTTATGTAAACAAAGTAAGAAAATTCGCAGAGCATTGACATACGAATATTCATAAAACCTATATATATATATATATATATATATATATATATACTTGCTGTATTCATATTCAGCTCAGCTTGAATAACAACCGCTACACAGGGCGTATGTGCATTTTATTTGCGCGTGTTGCGTATACGCAACGTTGCACTCGCTTTTGTCTTGCTCGACTGCTGGCTGCTGGCTCTGATTGCAATATACTCGATAAACGTAAACGTCATTGCCAATGTCAGAGGCTGTGATTAAACGCCATTCGTCCAACTCGCCGTTGTTGTTGCCATAGCTGCGCGTCAAACTGGATTGCGCTCAACACTTCGGTCCCGCATAATTGCCTTTAATTGCATTGAGTGGGTGAGCTGGACTCGCCTTCAAGTGTAAATGCGTAGCGTCTGGTCAGTGTGAACTTATAAAGCGTAATTTTAATGATATTTTTGCAATTAAAATCTGTATTCCTTCAATGCGGAGCCAATTCAATATTATATTAACATTTGCACTGTTGAGTATGATGTCTGTTTTGAGAATGACTCTATGGAATTATTGGAATTTCCAATATATGCTACCCTACGGCTGAAAATGGCAGTATTGTTAAGCTGCGCCCATTGGGCGTGTGACAAGCTGGTTGTTTCTTTTTTTATACTGCCCAAATATTTGTCGAGGGAGAGAGAGAGTTTACCTGCGCTTGGTAGCGTGGGAAGTGGGAAAACAAATATTAAATTTATAAAAATATAAAATATTTAATAAATTTCGCCCGTTTCTGAAGCGTAAATGAGTGCTATTGTAGTAGTTATATAGCTGGCGCCCACATTTGTGCACAGTTTATGTATTCTGAATAGAGTTGCGCCGCTGCCTAGCATCGATTCGATATTGCGCGTATTCAAATTATTGCATGTTGTGTGTTTCCATTCAATATACTATTGTGAACAGAGTTCTGGCCGGCTGTAGCCATAGAAAAAGCAAATATTATCAAGTGCCGCCAGCAGAACGCAAAAGTTTTAATTGTAGTAATACCCTAAGCTACAGAGAGCGGTAAAGGGGTATAATGGTTATCACATCTCTAATATTTCAAAACTTCCTACATCTCTCTCTTCAATTCCTTTCACCTCTTTTTACGATTCGCATCGTATCATCTCCAGCTTAGCTGCTACATAATTAAAACATTTCAATGTTAATTAATTACAAGTTGTATCTACTTCCTCGCGCTGTGCTTCTAAGTTTCAACTCTGTGATTGTTGGATAAAAGTTTTTCGGCCATCGCATGTCTTTCACGACCACACAGCCTCCGCACCGCAGGCGCCGCTGCTCTTGAGCGAGCAACAACAACAGGAAACTTAATTAATTAATTTAGTTAAAGCCACTGACACTCGTTCGCTTAGCCTCAACTCAAGCGAGGCAACTCGGTAAATATGCAAATCAAATAGGCTTTTAATTAACCATGAAAACAATTTGACAGGACCGCACAGGACAGCAGTCGGCAAGTCCTAAAAGGGGTCAATTGTACAGCATGATTGTGGGTCAAAACTCTTAAGCCGACTTTGCGGCCTAAATAGGTATTTAAAATGTTTGGTTGGTTACCCGCCGGACTACAATTTGCTTGTTGCCCGAACCAAATAGGATCAAATCTGTGTTCCTTGCACACACACGGGCGAACAGACGAACAGGCGAACAGTTGGCCAAAATGTGCTGAGTAATGCGAAACGCAGAGGGCTTAACCTTTAGTGAGCATTGATTGATGGCAGACGCTGTGCGTGAACCTATTTATAATACTCGTATGTTTATTATTTACCCAGCATACCAATGCCAATACACACAGATACATATATACACATATATACTATATATATTGAATGTGGTTAAGTATATTGGTTCTGCTTGTTTGCTTAAGAAATTTGACTGAAACTAATGGATACGGAAAAGTGTGCCATAAAGAGCCCAGCAACGTCAAATGCGACCCGATGGACGCGTAAAGCGCATTAGACATTTGCCCGAGTTATAAATTATAAAAAGTTCGCTGAGTCCTTTGTGTGGCGAGGACGACGTTTCGCAGGAAAATGCTGCCTCATGGTAACTTGATTTGAGAGAATTGTAAATAAATTTATGATATAAAAATATATATAAATAACGAAGATGATTACTTAAAGAATTTCCAGCAAGGCGCCAAGGGGGCTGTGTGATAAGCCGGGCTGATGATGCGTCTGACAAGCTATTTTATTTTCTAAAATTTATAGATATATGTATATACATAATATGCAGATCAATTGGCAAATGTAATTTAAGCCGATTTAGTATTGAAAGCATTAGCATACGATGTCAGCTATTCAGTGGCTTAACGCTAACCTGGCGTGTACTTAATATGCGAGCGAGGCGCACACAGCACGTATACTTAATGTGAATGGGAGAGAGTGGAGCGTGTGTGTGTGTGTGCAGTTGAAATGCCAAGTGTGCTCTCGGTATTAAAATCAACAACAGCGAAAATGACAATGAAAACACTGAGATGAAATATCAACAGAGTTTTAATGTTGTTTGAGCAGCGACTGGGAGCTAGGAGCTAGACCCAGGTGCACGATGAATAATTTGTAATTTCTGCATTTCATTTAAATGCAAACAGACGAGGAAGCTGTTGCGCACCCAGCGTCAGCTCAGCATAAAGCATGAAGCGAGCAGGCCAATTATTTCAGGTATTTCAATATTCTACCCCTGAAAGTATGCTTTAAAATCTTAAAGTTCACATTTTGTGGCTGCAGAAATTGTACTTTTGGGTCTGTGGAGTGTGTGCAGCTGCAATTGTCTTGATTGCCTTTTGATACTTGATATTATAATTGAAGGCAGCAAAGGCTGCCTACTCAGAGCTGGCACAAATTACATTGGCTAATCATATTGTTTGTCTGTTTGACTTGAAAGCACTTTGAGAATAATAATATTTAAGGCAATTTAAGCACTCGGCATTTAAGCGAAATTCAATGAATCCTCATTTGCGTGTAATGCTGGGTAATGCTCTTTGAAAAGGGTATTACTCGGCTTTTGTTTTTGACTCGGCATATTTTTTTCAACGCTTAACGCGTGGGCCCAATAACACAGCAGCTCTGCTACCAAGGTGTCATTCAGCCTGGGAACAGCGGCCTTGCTCACCAAGATTGATGCTTTCACTTACCCACATAATTTGCGTTCGCAATTTATTGCCGATGTTTGCCCCAAGGCTCAGAGCAAAAGTCTGATTAAACGTGCCGGCTAATGCCTCAGTCGCTCGAGCATAATTAGTCTAGCTTTTGAATTATGTGATTTTCCCAGCAAACAGGCTCAAAATTTGACCAAGGCCCAAACATTTTTCTAAGGCTGTGCTCTTTACGCCTCACGTAATTATCTAAGCTAAGCTGTTTATAGTTTATTGTGCTGATTTGGTACTAAAAACAGAGATTTTATTGCTCCTCAGTGTGCGTAATTGTAATCTGTCTAATAGCATCAATTGGCTCAGCTCCAGTCAGCAATTTCCTGTTTATTTGTTTATTTAGCAGTTAAAGCTTATTTCAAAGCTTTTCAACTTCTTTGCCAAAGCGAATTTGACTGCAGCTTAAATTTTTCCATTGTTTCTGGCTTGGTTTGCATGGCAAATAGAACTTGGCGGCTGAGAAAGATATATAACAGAAATTTCTTGAAAATATTAACAAGCTAAAGTTGACGAAGTGGTAAGGTATGCGACCACCAGATACTCTTTAAGATTAATATACATCTATATGTAATCTGCATAAGTTTATATTTGTTGAGCTTTAATCAATCATTCCCCTTTAGTTTTTAGCCTGAACAGCCTCTGAGTATATGAGAATTTCTATATTTTCAAGCTGGGATCATGCTGCCTATACTTAATATTGATTTGCTTTAATCTCTAAGTACACAGATGGCCATTTCTATGCATCTTTAGTCCACAAACTCAATCTCTATCACATAGTCCTAGTGCCCTATCTATCTATTCTCCAGTGTTCAAAGGCGCTCAGTGCACAGAAACTGAATGCCTGTGCGTATACTTAATATTGATTAGAAAATTTCAGTAATTTTCTTTGCAGCTAGAGAAGTCTTTATGGTGTCATGCCCTAATTTATGTGCACGCCTAATTCATAATTCATAGCGCACATCTCTTTAGCCTCTCTCAATTCATTTGCAGACTGATGTGCTAATCTGTCTCGTTTTATATGCTAATTTTCCCATTGACTGAGTGCCTCCTGGCATCTGTGGTCTTACATAAATGTGCGTATATGAGTGTATGAAGATGCCTTAATATGGGAGCTCGTAAATCTGAGAGGCTCGTAAATGTCCAAGTACTGTAAACTTGAGCTCGCCTTGGGCAGGCGTGCCGCGTGCTGCCCGCTGCGTATACGCAATAAAAGCAAGTGACAAACAGAGCATGGCTGAATATCTATGGCTTAAAATATAACATTGCTCAGTTGTCATATACGATAAATCAAGCGGTGGCGGCCAAGGACTCGCAGCATGTGCGTCTTAAATTTGTAAACATTTTGATATGTGTTTTGGCCAATTTAAAGAGGCTCTCAACTAAATTTGATGACAACTTACCATTTCAACGTGCCATTTCAGTCAAGTATCCATGCACACACAGACAGAGACACACGCAAACAGAATTTAATCAACTTATGTAAGTGCCTTTGCGACTTTGTTATTTATGGGGAGCTGACATTGCCACGACGCACACAAACATTTTGTGACAGTTTCTTGTTTTCTGTTATATGAAATTCGTAAAATGTATCGTGCCACAAGTGGCTTGGCGTGGCCTGATGTGCCAGGCTTTGTTCCAGCCAACTTTGCCCGCGATTAAACGACCTAAGACTTAAGAACTTGCTGTGTGTCTAGAGGCGCTTCAATTCACTTTTGCGGTAATTGAATTCTCACTTAAGCACTAGTTGAGCCGGCTCGGGCTGGGGCAATTATTGTAATAACAGTTCGCACTTCAGCACTAATGGAAAACCCATAATAGCCATATAGAACCGCTGCAGCCGCAATTAGACAATACGGATCGAGTGTGTGGCAAGCAGATTTGAGCTCATTGCTAATTACGCTGCAGCTGCCATGTGCGTGGGCGGTGGGTGAGGCAATCACAGCAGCTGCCAGCGCACGAAACTTTGCTATGCAAATGTGCGAGAGCAATGGGACTCGGAGCAATGGCAACCGCAAGCATGGGCAAGGATTGGCAAGGGCAATCAAAATCTCTCTCTCTCTCTGATGGGTTGCAAAGTTATGCATATAATTTCACGGTCGCCGTGGCGCTCAAATGTTTAATGCATATTTATTACACGCGTCAGCGGCTCTGCATAAATATTAGTTCATTGCAGAGATTCCGCAACAACTTGCTAGCAACTGAACAATTTTTTAATTGAAATGAAATTCCCGAAATAATGTGTAATGCCAGTCGCGAAACTTTTGCTGCACAGTGTGCCGGGGAGACTAGTTGAGCTTGGCTAGGAGACAGGAGAAAGCACGCTTTCATCTTCTGGATTGAAATGCTTTGTTATCATTTTTTGGGAACTGAGTGAGGAAGGCTGTGAAATGAAGCAGATTAAGAGAGTTGTACTCCTTTCAAGCTCAACTAATTTTGATGAAAAAATCAAGCTGGATTGTATGGAAACTGTCATAAAAGGCTTTTTGCTGTTTGATGTTTAGAGATAGATAGATTGAGGTAAATTTCCCTCAGAGCAAGTTATAAACTTAAAAAGGTCAAGTAATACATATTTGGGATAAATAAAGTATTTTTCAGAGTATTATTTATAAAAATATTTTTATAATATATATTTATTATATTTTAATATTTTTTTAAATTTAAAAACTTTAATATATTTTTAAGTATTCTGTTATATTTAATTATTATGTATTTATGATTATTTATTTATATATATATTTTATTGTTAAATATTTATGATTATTTATTAATATTTATATTTTATTATTATATATTTCTTAATAAATTTTTAAAAATTAAGTTTTAAATTTCCTGAATCACTGTGAAATTAAAAAACTAAAAACATTTCCTACTTACCCACCGTTAGTTAGAGTTACTATCAACTCAACCATTGTAACTGTCGAAGCACCTGCAGCCGTGGGCTGCCAACTGCTAATTACAACATTTTAGCTCTCAACTGACGAACAAGCTTTTTTTACGTAACAGCGGAAAAGGGGCTAAAAATAAAATCCAGCTAAAATGCGGATATAAATTAGCGGGAATAAACTTGGAGCGGGCTAAGCTGGATAATGCCCACATATATATTACAAGCCCATTAATTGGATACTTTCGAGTGAGTGAGGTGAAAGCTTTTTTCCAGTTAACAGAGAATCGCCGCGGGTCAAGCGTGTTTGCACTGCTGAAATTTAATTCGGATTAAGCTTTGTCCTCTCTCTGTGTCTGTCTCTGTCTCTATTTGTATGTGTGTGTGTTCCACAGCACGTTTCACAGTTGCACTTAAATAAAAACATAATAAGATAAAAGCGAAAACCATTAAAAATCCACTTTCAATGGGTTCTGTGACATCTTGTCGTCGAGTCATTATCTTTAAGTCCGACAGCTGTGTTGATATTTGCTCAGCCAAAATTGCGACTTTTCAGCAGCTAATAAGGGTCTGCCGCTGCCAGCTAAGTGCAGCAATGTGACTCTCTGTCTGTGCCAGAGTGGTTGAGTGGTTCGTTTCGGTACTTTGTGACAGCTTGGCAAATACTGTGTCTGTTTGTTCGAGCGCATATAGAGCAGACGCTTAATACCTGTGCGCAGCTGTGGCAACTGTTGCACCAGTGATAACAAACCCACAGAGACACACGCACTGCAACTTGATATGGTTTTTGCGCTGTCATTCACAGGTCAGCGAATGCTGCAGGTCCTGCAGCCATGCCATCCAGCTGCACACACACAGTGCTTGTAATTAAGAGATCCAATCTAAAAGAGTGATTAAGTGACATTAAATGACTCTACCTTTCGACCAAATACGCAAGTGCCGCTGCCAGCTGGCAAACACGAACTTGTGCGAGCCAACTCCAGCAGCAATTTGTCAGCCCTGGCTTGGCTGTTTAAAATTTAATTAGGTAATGCTGAGTGGAATGCATTTAAGCTAAGCTGTCGAGCTGCATTAATCAAATTTAAAGCGTCTTCTCTCTGCACTTGACCTGAGAGAAGACTAAAACTTTACTGCCATCAAAAGTTTTCGAGTTAAACTTCTAAATTGCTTTGTGACTGTCTCTTGTGACGTATTACATGTGCTCTGACATATGTCTAAGCGAGTAAGTCTATATATTTACAGTAATATATTCAATTACCTGCCTGTTCTACGAAGCTTCAGCTTGTTGGCTTTTAGCTCCCGTCTGCTGCTGGAGTGGGCTCGACCCTTCGTAGTCACATGAGTTGAGCGTAACTATGGGCTACTCTACATCCTGTGCTTGATTTTGATTAACTTTTATAAATTTGCGTAGGTGTATGTGTCGATGTGTACTTGTATAAAAAATACGCCTACACCTACTCAAATGTTGTGCTTCTGCATCAGCTGCCTCGCCTTGATTGTCTGATTGGATTTGAGCTCTGTAAAATATATTCAGCTGCATAAATATAGCATACAATTGAGAGCTAATGACAAGGCCAATGCAAATTGGTTCAAGTATTAAAGAAAATATATATATATATATATATATATATATGTATACATATATGTATATCTTCATTCAGACATTCGACTATTGAGCTGTTGTTTGCGATTCCTTTCAGCTGTTGCCCAAATCACCTGTACACAAATCACTTTTAACCTTCGAGAGTATTAATGAATGGAATGCGTGCTTCACGTTAATCACTGTCAATCGCATGTCGCATGCTGCCTCGCCCATAGTACGAGAGTTCTACAAACAACTATACAGGAAATTAAGGGCATTGCGAACGGATGCTGCAAATAAGTTCTGCGGGCGACGGCGACACGAATGAAGAGACATTTGTGCTTGATAGAATTTCCGAGAGCTTTACTTTTTCCATACATGTAAAAATATGTCAACTCTGTGTGTGTGAGTGTGTGTGTGTGTGTGTGTGTGTGGGCGTCCACTTCGGGCGATGTCAAGCGGAGCAGCTGCATCATTGCAGTGAATTGGGATCTAAAGTAATAATTGGTATATTGACATTGGAAGCCTCTGCCTCTGCCTGAGCCCCTGCCTCTGCCTCTGCCTCGCTCGATTGGGATGGCGACTGTTCGGGAATGTGGCCGTTGTCGTTATGGCCATTGACAGCTGAAACGAGCAGAAGCATTGTTAATGTCCTTAGGTGTCCTTTGGCTCTTTAATACCTGCTGCTGCTTCGGTTCCTGTTGGGGTTGCAGCTGCCTTGCTCTGCTGCTGCTCCTCCTCCTCGGTAATGGTGGAAAAGTTGGTTGGCCGCTGTGACGTGATCAAAGGACTCGCTGCCAGCAAGCGATGCGAATGCCTTTTGCCTTTGCCAGCGCTGGCAGCCGTTAACAGTTGACGCTTTGTTTTGCCCTGCTTCTCGGGCGCCGTGAAGACCACCGTCGGCTAGTTGAATGGAAACCGAAAGCTATTTGATTGCATTTGCATTTACACATTGCCAGAAGGACTCACCGACAGAGCTGGATGCTGTTGCTGCTCGGCCGGTTGTGCGCGATACGCCTGGTACTGTGATATCACACAGAGCAAACAGTAGAGCTTGAAATTGAGTCGGTTGCTAAGCTAATTAGGAAACGAAAGTCAGCAAATATTTTGGCCACTCACATTCAGGCAGAGTATGAAGAAGTCCAGGGTGAATATGAAACCGACAATCGGATCGAACACCACGCGCCGGGACAGTGTCAGATGCACCAGATGGGCGATCTCAATCAGCAAATCGCAGAGCATCAGACCAATCCAGGGCAACAGCAATTGACGTTTGTTCTGGATAAGAAACGAGGTGAGCTGTTATACAATGTTAAGGACCCACTTTGAGCCCGCCCCACACTCACATTCCGCAAGCCCACAATCAGCAAGACGGAGGCCAACACCATCAGCATCGAGCAAAACAAAAACAAAATGTTGAATATCACAGTTACTGCAATCACAAATTACGTCAATCAACATTTGCTACATGTGGCATGTGGCTACTGGACCACCCAGGCTCGCTCCCTCACCTACAGTTACATCACCCTTCTCCAAAATGCTCTCGCCCAACGGCTGTGTTCTCTGGCCGAGCAGGAACTCCTGCTCCTCTTTCAAATAGAACGTAAACATTAATGTGGACACGCCAAAGTAGATCTGGAAAAATGCAGAATGAAATGGGAATTGTTGAAAGGTTGAGATAAATAAAAATAAAAAAAAAATGTATTAAAAATTTATATTAGAAATAAGAATAAATAAAATATAAAATAAATTTATATTGGAAATAAAAAAAAAAATATAAAATAAATTTATATGAGAAATAAAAATAAGTAAAATATAATATGACTTTTTATTATAAATTATTAAAAATTATATTAAAAAATATTAAAAATAAAATATAATAAAATTGCTTTCTTTAGGATTAATATATTTAAATAAAATATAATATTAATTTATATTATAAATGATATTATAATTATTAAAAAAAATTACTAAAAATTTGATTATTATAAATTATTAAAAAATTGTATTATATTATTATATAATATAATTAAAATATAATATAATTGCTCTTGTTCTTTTTAAGATACACTCTAGTTTCGCTTTCCCTATTTTCTCTCATTTTTTATTGAATTTTTCCAGCTTTAATTCATTTAATTGTTTCAAATTTTGTGGTTTGCTGTCAGCTGCTTTGCCTGTCGAACATTTCTTTTATGGTATCTGTCGTAACCCGACTCCTGGGGGAATCAGATCCAACAAGAGCCGCTGAGTAGTGCTTCGTGTTTAGTTCGCTTTGTTGCTCAATAAGTTGCTCCCGCTTGGCTCAACGTTTTGTCACGCAATTACTTCCGCCTTTCGCTCGAGTTGCTACCTTTTCTATTCACCTCGCATTGCTACTCGCTTTGTCTCTGACTTACGCTTTCGCTTGGTTAGTCGTTGCTCGCTTCATTTCTTGCTAGGTTTGTCAACTTTCTGCATGCACCGCAATTTGCTTTGTTTCTCATTTGACTTCTTGCTTAGCTTCTCCTTGCATTTCTCCTTTTGTTACTCGATTTCTCGCTTGGCCTGACTTGCATTGATTTGTGGCTATAG
This sequence comes from Drosophila paranaensis, assembly GCA_035047545.1. Lineage (NCBI taxonomy): Eukaryota > Metazoa > Arthropoda > Insecta > Diptera > Drosophilidae > Drosophila > Drosophila paranaensis. The sequence continues at coordinate 11,246,597 of JAWNPL010000145.1, forward strand.
TTGAAGCTCATGAAATCATAGCTCCCATGTTGCTTGCTCAACTCTGCTCACTTGACTTCTCTACTTTGCTTCTTTACTTTTAAATTAGTTTAGAATTGACTTCTTCTCCCTCTTCAGCGTAAATGTCACTTAAATTTCCTCAACTTCCTTAACTCTACTCGCTTACTTTATAATCTCCTTCTCACTTGGGTTTTGACTTTTAAACTGTAGACTTGAAGTTTGTCTGTATCAAGCAGCTAAGCTCAACTGTTGTTTATCTTGTTTAAGTTCGTCATGCAAAGCAAATCAAAAATCTCGCATAATTGATTACCCACCAGAGTGTAAAAGGCGCAGGCGAAGCTGCCCTTCCGCACGCTCTTCCAGAAGCAGCACGACTCCAGTATTGCCATTGCGAAGGATCCTTAATCCAATAACTTATATGTAAATATATATATACATACATATATATATAGAAATATATATATATTTTTATGGGAGCATCATTTGTACGACGGCAGCCGCCACTTATTCATTACTTTTTGACACTTGTTTCGGGTGCACTGGGCGGCAGTTTGTCTTGGGGCGCCGCCGGCTTGTTTATTGCTGCCTTTTTCTTGCCTTTTTTCTAGGATATTTTGCGGCCTGTCATTGGACTGCTTATCCTTATCTCTAGCCACGGACACTTAATTTCATACGCAACGCACGCAGATTTATGACACTGATTTATACGCCGTATTTCGGCCCGTACAATGCGGACGGAGTCGAACGCCGCAACCAATCGCTTTGAAAGTCGCGCCAGAACTGTTTCGAATGGTCTTTGTATACGCGAGACTTGGCCAACATTTCGAACAGCGTGCGGCATTTTATGAATGGGAGTTCGAAAGGGCCGCATCCCCTTCCCCCTCTTCACACACACACACACGCATGCGCTTGGGCCGGGGCCGAATAGCAACAGGCGGCAGTTGGCACTTGGCTTTGGCATTGGCAGTGGCCGATTTGCATGTAGCGTAGCTATGCAACGGGTGGTCGGGGCGTATACGCAATAACCACAGTTGGCCACAAATGTGCAGTGTGTGCCTTGCGCATTCATTTCGATTAGGAGCAGGCAATTAAATGATACTGCGATGAGTCGGCAAAGGACTATGACCATGACTAATGGTCGCCAATGGCGTCGATAAGCCGCCGATTGTCGTCTGACAGGAAGCGGGAGCAGTCGCTTGGAAACTTGATGAATCGCACGAGCATTCGAATCGAAGCAGGCGGCACACTGACTTCCACACACAATTGCTTTGTCCGGATGCTGTGTGTGCCATGCCCGATAAACCAATTGCGCGGGATTTCGGCGCTCAAGCGTCGCCGGATAATGCGTGAGTCTTGAACCATTCAGGTGAACTCATCCAATACATCTGTATATATCTAGTGATAGGGCCGAAAAGCAGTCCTCGTCGAGGCCGCAAAGGACGTCTGTGAATAAAGCCCAGCAGACCAGCAGCTATACGCCGAATGTCCGGGATTTCCGTAGTCACTATGAGATCAGCAGCACAGCATCCGATGACTCCAGGGCCAAGGGCAGGCAACCCTTTGTTGAAATGGACACATATATCGACTTCGACGATCTGCTGCCCGAAATCGGCGAATTCGGCTGCTTCCAGAAGATCCTGTTCTGCCTGATGATCCCGTTCTGCTTCATCTCCGCCTACGTGTACCTGAGTCAGATCTTCATGACGCTGCCGCCCCAGCGCTACTATTGCTTTGTGCACGAGCTGAAGCTCATCGCCAGCGAGGAGGAGCGCAAGGAGCTGTCCATACCCAGGATGAAGGACGGCAGCTACAGCCGCTGCGAAATGTACGACACCAACTATACGGCCGTCTACAAGGCCAGCAATCGCAGCCAGTTCATCAACAGCTCGCTGCCCCGGATACCCTGCCGGGAGGGCTATGTCTTCGGTAAGAACGAGGACTTCTACACGGCCAACATGGAGTTCGGCTGGGTGTGCAAGGATGACTTCTATGCGACCTATGCCCAAATGATCTTCTTTCTCGGCTCTGTGGTGGGCTGCCTGGGCTACGGCCACTTTGCGGATCACTGCGGCCGCCTGGCCGCGCTGGTCAGCAGCTGCTCCCTGGCGTGCTTCGCCAGCCTATTCACCGGGCTGACCAAGAACTTTTGGAGCTTCGCGATCACACGATTCATGGTGGGCGCCACCTACGACACCTGCTTCACCATGATCTACATACTGAGTAAGCCCTGACGGCTATCCCTCCCATTACCTACTGATTCGCCTTTTCCGTCCCTTCCGATTGCAGTGCTCGAGTATGTGGGGCCGAAGTATCGGACATTCGTGGCCAACATGTCGCTGGCCATGTTCTACTCGCCGTTCACCATGGTCATACCCTGGATAGCCGTGTACCTGCACAGGTGGCGGCTCTTTGCGCTCTACGGCTGCATTCCGCTGAGTTTCGGATTCTTTTCGTTCTGCTGCCTGCCCGAGTCGGCGCGCTGGCTGGTCTCGCGGGGCAAGATCGACGACGCCATCGAGATACTGAAGCGTGTGGCGGCGAAGAACAAGCGCGACGTCTCCAAGAACCTGTGGAAGCGATTCCGCGACAGCTGCGAAATGTTCTACAAGGAGGAACTCGAGGGCCGCAGCTTCACGGTCTGCTCGATCTTCAAGCGGCCGCGCTTGGCCCGCTACATGGTGTTCCTGTGCCTGATCTGGATGGTGATGTCGCTGCTGTACGATGGCCATGTGCGTGCGGCCTCAGTGCTGGACAAGGAGAACGTGGCCGTTGTGTTCACCATAGCCTGTGCCACCGAGCTGCCCGGCGACCTGCTCGTCATCGTCACCCTGGACCGCTGTGGCCGCCGCTGGTGCGCCTTCGCCTTCACCCTGCTGAGCGGGCTGTTCAGCCTGATAGGCGCCAACATCAGCAATTCCACGGCCACCCTGGTGGCTGCTCTGGCAGGGCGCTTCTTCGCCAATGTCTGCTACAACATTGGGCTCCAGTGGGCCGCCGAGGTGCTGCCCACGGTGGTGCGGGCCCAGGGTATATCGCTCATACATACCCTCGGATTTGTGGCCATGCTGCCGTCACCGCTAGTCATCCAGCTGGCGACGCTGTCGCTCTCGCCGATGCTGAACACCCTGGGCGCCTTGGGCATAGTGGGTGGCGTCCTCTGCCTCTTCCTGCCGGAGACTCTGTACGAGGATCTGCCGCTGACGCTCAGCGACGGCAACGACTTTGGCAGGGACCAGCGCATGTGGCATCAGCCGTGCTGCTGCCAGGGCAGGAAGCACGTCACCCACGCCAAGCACACCTGGCACGAGGGCTCCAGCCTGCGCACGCTCTCCTCCGGCGAGTACCGCTCAAAGAAGCTCGTTCGCGTCGCCGTGGTCAAGCGGCCCAGGCCAAACGTGTCCAGCTTAATGCTCCTGCCCCGGGGCCAGTCGCATCTCAGCCAAGGCACCGAGATCTTGGAGAGGGTGCAAAACCTACGGCACGAGTCCACCCATCAGAGACCCAAGTAGCTCGAGACGAACATTCCACTTGACAGCCGACTCAAACTTGTCGTAGTATTATTACAATTCTGTATTTTCGCATTATCGACTCAGTCACACTCCGTCTGCGTCTAGAGCAAATGCTTTCGTTCCACCTCTGTCCTAGAGAGTTTCTTCAAATTGAGGTTTCCGTTCAGCAGTTCTAACACGTTGGCCGCCACGAAATGTTCCGCATCGCTCGCGCTACGTCCGCAGCCAGCATCGCTGTGATGCTGCTTTTCTTCCTATATTTCCTGCTTCCTTGGCTGAAAACGCCTCGGATTGGGTACGATGAGAGATACTTCAATGAGATCCTCGCCAAAATTCTGCGGCCCCGCTGGTCTAGCAGCCCGGGTCATGCAGCTGTGGAAGCCTTTCTCGTCGAGCAACTAGAGTCGCTTGGATTTGTTACGTTGCGCGACGAGTTCGTCGACAGCAAGAAATTCGTCAATATTTTGGGCATTATGAATGTGGATGCGCGACGCTTCCTGCTGCTCACCTGTCACTACGACTCGAAGTTCCTGAAAGGCGCGCGACAATATGTGGGCGCCACAGATGGCGCCGTCCCCTGTGCAATACTGCTCCACCTGGCGAAGTCCCTGAATGCGTATCTCCGTGTAAAGCTATCCAATAGGCAGGACATTGGACTGATGGTGAGTACTGAATAAGACTATATGTCTGCTAGATCAGAAATGTATATGTATCTCTTGAGTTTCCAGCTAGTCTTCTTTGACGGCCACGAGTCCAGGCAGGTGGACGAACAGGATATCAAGTCTCTCAAAGGCTCACAGCACTTTGCGTCGGTCGAAACTCTGCCATTGCCAAGTATTGTAGGTAGTTCTCATAGCAAATCTATCAAGTTCTATATATATATATATATGTCTGCTTTCCCCTGTAGGACCTGCTCATTACGTTAAACATGATTGGCGCGCCAGATCACGTCTTCTTGAGCCACTATGATAATACATATCAATTGCATCAGCGCCTGGCAGCCATCGAGCAGAAGCTCATCGAAGCGGATCAGCTGAGCAAGTGTCATAAGCTGTTCCGCAACGTAAAAGATCACGATAGCGACTTTGAAGACGATCATTATCCCTTTATAACCGAAGGTACGTGTGACTCGAATCGTTTATCTACTCTTCAGCTGAGTTGATTTTATTTCAGGTGTGCCCGCGTTGCACATAGTGCCCCATACTTTCCCAGACTATTGGCACAAGGCGGAGGACAACTTAACGAATCTCTACTGGCCAGCCATACGTAATATGAATTTGATTCTGTCCCATTTCGTTTACGAGTATTTGGAAAATCATGTGGAGTTCATGGGATTAATTGAGGAGCCATAATTAATGGGAGCTATATAAAATGTGTAAATTTATGGCTAAATGGAATAAAAGAACAAATTCAAATCTCGCGCCAAACTGAAAATAACGTTAATGGGCTTACGTGCTTTGCGTAGCAAATATTTGAACGCAAGCTTTCGGCGCTAGAGCTTTGAGTGATTGTGTATGCTCTGTGCACAGTTGCAAAGCTCTGCTCAAAGCTCTCCACACGCACTCACACACACACACACACACACACACACACACACACACACACACTGAGCTGCTATGCTTGAGAGCGTAGCGCAACAGATTGTTAACATCTGTATCGAAAGCTGCAGCCAGACGAGGAAATCAAACCATGGCAATGGCAACTTGTTCCAGTGAGACGATCTGCTTCAGTGTTCCGTTAAGCTCGCCATTGTTCAGACGCTGACTGTGAGTATGCTGCTGCGGGGGTCTTTTGATTACATTTTGATCAGCGTTGGGCTGATGGCAGTGCTTGATTACGCACTCGCCCAACAAGCCAATGTGAGTTGTTAACATGGAAATTCCCCCTCTTCGTCGGAATTGTTGATTTTCTCTGATCGATAGCTGAACCCAGCGCCGTTGCCCGGCGACGAGGCGCACTTTAACAGCACTCTGGAAGCCATTTTGGTGCCACGAGTTGTTGGTAGCCGCGGCCATCAGCAGGTCCGCAACTACCTGGTAACCTCGCTGAAATCCCTTGGCTTTCAAGTGGAAGTGGACGAGTTCAAGCAACGTGTGCCAATCCTGGGCGAGCTTACGTTCGCCAATGTCATCGGCTTCATCAATCCGCAAGCGCAAAACTTCCTGGCCCTCGCCTGCCACTATGACAGCAAGTACTTTGCCGAAGATCCGGGATTTGTCGGCGCCACCGACTCGGCTGTGCCCTGTGCCATGCTGCTGAACACGGCCAAAACGCTGAACAGCTACCTGCTGCAGCAGTTCCGTAACCGCAACGATCTTGGGTTGATGGTGGGTTTGGAGTGGCAGTTGACTGTCATTTAATTGTAAACTCTAATTGTAAACTCTAATCTAATCTAAACAACTCTACAGCTGATCTTCTTTGACGGCGAGGAGGCCTTCAGGGACTGGACCAGCACGGACTCGGTCTACGGCTCACGCCACTTGGCCACGAAGTATGCCCAACTGCGCAGCCCATCTCCAAATGGAAAGGGCCTGGGCACACGCCACATCGATCGCATCGTAAGTGAATGACGCAGCTGCGCGACTCTGGCTCGTTTATTGAATCTTCTTGTTTAGGAGGTGCTCGTGCTGCTGGACTTGATTGGTGGCCCCAATCCCACCTTTTCCAGCTTCTTCGAGAACACAAACGGCTTGCACTCCAGTCTGGTGCAGATCGAGCAAACGTTGCGCGCCTCTGGCCGGCTAGAGGGCAGTAACAGAATGTTCCTTAATCGTCCCGCCAGCAGTCTCACCGACGACGATCATCGCCCGTTCTTGGACGAGAATGTGCCCATATTGCATTTGATAACACACCCGTTCCCAGCCGTTTGGCACACGCCCAACGACAATGCTGCCAACCTGCATTGGCCTTCGATACGCAACTTCAACCGCGTCTTCCGCACCTTCGTCTACGAGTATCTGAGGCGTCACAGCGCCCCCGTTGATCTGCGATTCCACTAGAGTATCCCAGCTTTTATGTGGCTTAAATATTATCATTTGTATTTATCATGTAAATTGTGTGGTTTGTTAATAAAAAGTCCTAGTGAATCCCGCCAACATCTAGCGTCTAGCGACGCTTGCGGCCGGCCTGGCCCTTTTTGCCCGGCGCGCGCTGCCCTTGATGACCCTTGGGCTTCTTGCCCACCGCCTTGCGGCTGCCTTTGCCCTTCTTGCCGCCTTTTTTCGCAGGTCTGTTGCCGCTCTCCGCTTCGCGTCTACAAATAAATCAGAATTAGTATAAATATCGCTTTAGTTGCTGCTTCAGTGACTCACTCTAACCGCTCATCTTGCTTTTGGAGCGATATCGCCTTCTCAACGTCCAGTTTGGGCTTCTTGTTCAGCACGCTCTTGATCAGATCCAAATTGGCCTCCCGCTCGGGCTGTGCTGTGATATGGGATGCCTTGCGCTTGCCACCCGGTATCAGCTCCTTGATACCCAGACCACGCGCCTCCTTCTCTTTGGGCAGTTTGCTCTGGAATTTGCCCACCGATGCAGTCGAGGACTTGGCAACAGTTACGGCCGTCAGCAGTTGATTGGAAGAGGCAGCCTCTGGGCCCAGATAGCCGCTGCGTGGCACATCAATCTTCTTGGCGCGCACGATATTCTTCATGCGTTGAATCTCGTTCTTGGCCACCTTCTCGTTGCGCAAGTCGATCTTCTTCTGGAACATGTCTGTGTTGGGGTCCGTGTTCTGGGGCACCTCCAGCACCCACTCCTTATCTTTCTCAGCCTCGGCACGTTTGAAGCCGTAAGTAGGAACCCATTTCTGTGCGATTGAATGTGATTAGATGAACTCGTTCAGGTGAATGCTTGATTACTTACGTCCAGGACGTCATCGTAGGTCTTCTTGTCCTTCTTCTTCTTTGTGATGCCCTTCTCCTTGGCGAACTTCTCCCACTTTGTCAGAGGACGTGGACCAGGAGGCTTGCGTAGGCGTGGCAGCACTGTCGTTGGCTCTGGCAGCTTTGCCACAATGCTCTCATCAACGCGCTCGGTAGGCAGTTCCCAAATTGCATTGACCAGTAGTTGTGTGTTCTCACGTGTAAGGGCGGACAGGTACTCCTCCTTGTTGTTGCTAAATGTGCTCATATTCAATTTAAATATTCATAAATTGCTTTTCGAGTTTTACTCACGCCAGCTGCCGGTCATCGAAATCGTTGGGATCTGTGATGAGCAGTGTGCCAACATCTATGCGGCATTCTAGATGTTTTTCTACTGTAATTGGCTTATATTTGTCCAATTCCTTTTGGTGTTTTTCCAAAACTGCCTTTACAACATCCATTTTCTTTGAAATAAACAGTAATACAACTTCTTTAGTATTTATACACGTGCGTTAGCCACAAACGTTCAGAGCGTGAGCCACAAAGTGGTTCATTTGGTGAACTGAACTACCTGTGGCCACTCTACATTTTAACATTTTGTAAAATGTTAATAACAGCGCGCACAAATTCGATTTTGGATGAGATGCCTACAAATATCAGTTTAAGTTGCAATGATGAGGCAAAACAGTATGTAGCTTAATAAGCAAGCGGTTTAACAAATGTAAGATACCTATTCAGCAATTTTATAATATAAAATATATAATTGACACTGCCTACGCTTATATCGTAACAAAAATATTTCAAAATAGTGGCATCACTGTCCAAAAGTACTAGTTCATTGCAAACTGAACGACTATTTACCGAAACGATTACGATAATCATTTGGACAGTACGCGGAGCAAATCATTTAAAATGTCGAAAATAATTGATAATATTTTAGACGGTCTTGGTAAATATAAATCAATTTTCCCATTACTTTAACTTATTACATGCAATTGCAGTCAAAGCACGTCAGAGCATGATCCAGCAGAAAATTAAAATTGGCGAAATCATGGAGAAGTCGAACAACACGCTTCTGCAGATTGAAGAAAACGCTGAACTGGCACCGCCATTGGAAGATGAAGTTGAGATGAAAAATGTTTATCATTTGAATCTCGATTGTGAGCAGTCGCTGACAAAGATATTGGAGCAATTTCAGCAGCTCATGCAGCAAGTAGTTAACGTTGAGAGTAATGTAGAGAATCAGAACGCTTTGGATTGCTATTTAACAACCCGCCAACGCGTAGAGAATTTGCGGAGCAGTTCTCGCAAGTTGGTGGCCCTTCACGATACTATTGCTCAATTGAAGATCAATGTGCACGAGCAGCAGGAGCTAATCAAGGAAGAGAATACTGAGAGCGATTGTGATAACTAGCAATAATTTATAATTTAAAAATAGCCTAATACGGTTTAGCATAAATAAATATTTTTCATCTCATTCGTGTTTGAGCACGATATTCAACAGTGGTATTTGAGTGAAGCTTAATCGACGAGCCACCACAACTTGTCAGTGTTGCAGAGTGCGCACCGGTCTTGTTCCAGTATGAGCTCGTTCGCTCTCTGGTTCAAATGGCGCCAAAGTTATAAAAGTGACAACAGGTTGCGTTCGTGCTAAATAATTTTAATTCGTGTGCCATGGACGAAATAGCGCATTTGCGAAAACGCATCACAACATCGTTTAAGCTGTGTGGCTTCCTAATACGCTCCGAAAACAGCAGCTACCTCGCCGAGCAGCTGCTGCCCTTCGAGCCCACCGAACGTGAGAAATGGCTGACGATCATAACGGAGAACTTGCAGGGCCAGAAACTGGCGACGCCTCATGTAGAGCGGGATGCCTTGGAAAAAGCCATTAACGAGCTCAATCGTGTTGGGTTGGATGAGGGTGAGACTGTATTTTCACTTATCGATGCATTCACTGTGCCCCGCTATCGGTACAACACGCGCGTCAAGAAGTTCGAGCTGGACTCGCAACCACGTCGTCTGCTGACGCAGCCTCGCATGAAATCGGACTATATGCAGCAGCGATATGCTATGCTACTGCAGAAGACACTCCGTCACGATCTGTTCGCACCGGCAGTCATACAAGACGGCGTTGCAGCTGACGCTCAAACCAAGAAATTCAAGTTGCAGTTCGCTGAAAATCTACTGGCGACATCCAACTTGAAGGAGGCCGTTGTGTTGGGCCTGCTCACTCAGTTGAAGGAGGGCAAGTTCTATGTGGAGGATCCAACAGGTTGTGTGCAACTGGACCTGAGCGGCGCTCGCTTTCATGCCGGTTTCTTCTGCGAGGGCTGCTTCGTGCTCGCAGAGGGCAGCTATGCGAATGGAGTACTCAAAGGTGAGTTGAAAGCGAACTCCAAGAGAGAAAAAGTTTATTGAGTACTTGAATTCTCTCTTTACAGTCGATGGCCTGGGCTTCCCGCCCGCTGAGCCTGCCAGCAGCAGTCGCGCCTTCTTTGGCACAGGCAACACTTGGGGCGGAGAATCGGCAAAGCTACTGAAGTACTCGCCTCGTTTGCAGGAAGTGGAGCGCACCAATACGGAGACAACGCTAGTGTTCCTCTCCGATGTGCGCTTGGATCTGCCTATTGTTATGGAGAAGCTGCGTCAGCTCTTTGTCGGCTACGACTCGTGTCCGCCGCAAGCGATCGTGTTGATGGGCCCCTTCACGGCCAGCACGCGCAATCACCATGAGCTGCGTCAGCATTTGGATGCACTGGGCGCCCTGGCTGCCGGCTGCGAGCAGCTTAAGAAACAGACTGATTTGATACTGGTGCCCTCTGCTGAGGATCCTACAGCTCCAAACATTCTGCCACGCGCCCCCTTGCCCGAGTGTCTGGCCGCTGGCTTGCTCAAGGCCTGGCCTCGCACCCAGCTGGCTACGAATCCTTGCCGACTGCAGTACTGCACTCAGCAGATTGTCGTCTGCCGGCTGGATCTCATGGCCAAGTTCTGTCGCAATACGCTCCACTTTCCGCCAGACACGACGCACATTGAGCAGCATTTCGCGCGCACGCTCGTCTGCCAGGGGCACCTGGTGCCCATACATCCGATAGCAATGCCCGTGCACTGGGACTACGATCCAGCACTGTGGCTCTATCCACTGCCCGATCTCATTGTTATGGGTGACTCCTGCCAGAGCTTCGCCAGCACTCAGCACGACTGCACCGTGCTGAACACTGGCTCCTTTGTCAAGTCAAAGTTTGCCTTCAAGGTTTACATACCCGCCACACGCACCATTGAGGACTCTGAGATACCCGGTGACATGGATATGGAATGACTAACTTCTAGCGATGCACAATTATCCATATATATGTGCATGTATGTATATACTCTTTCTAATATTTTCCTTTCGAGTCTCACATGTTGCATTGCTCTACCCAACCCACCCATGAGTGTTTGCCAGTTGATAAGCGCTGAGCATCCTCTGCGTCGGCCATCATATGCGGCACAGCATGTGTTCCACAATCTTTTTTATTTATTTTTTTTTTTTCGGCTGCTGACGCGCCTCGCAATCTGCTTTTTACTACTCGTCGAGGGTTGTCTATTATTTTTCATGACTTAAAGCCGATTTGGAAGAATATTGTTGCTCTGCTGGCGTCGTCACTTAGCGCCGTGGAAATTCAATTTTCCAGACACACGCATATACATACATATAGTTGATATAGAGCCTCGGCAGCTGAAATGGCAATTTAGTTAATGCGTTTGACCTGGGGACATCAATTGCCCTCGTTTTGTGACATTGCCACGTTTATTTTTCGCTCCTGCCCGAAATCGTTTTTTAAGACATCATTAGCCAGCCCTTGGCCGGCGCAAAGGGACACAAGGGACAAACGCTTCCGATTGCCCTGCCTGCCAGCGTTCGTATTGATTTATGATTTATTGCCAAATACTTTGATAGTTCCATCGAGTGTCCGGTGTCCTTTTTGTCCTATCTGTATCAATTTCCAAAATGTGTCCAGTGTGCAAATTCGATTGTGTGGGCGTGCCTATCACAGTTGGGCGTGTCCTTGGCGCTGCCATTGTTTTCCATTCTGCGAGCGTCTGCTGGAGCCAGAAACTTGAAACATTTGTGCCGGGGCAGGAGGCGACAATCTTGCTTCTGCTTCATTTAACTGAAAACATTGGAAACTTTTGTAAAATTTAAATATTGTTTGCGACTGCTGTCGAAGTGGAGCAATAACATAAAAAGAGAACCAGAAAAAAAAAAACATTTTATCTCCGCTGGTCATTATTTTTTATGTGACCCACAGTTGACACCATTTATACATAGTTCCAGTCCGCCCCCAGCATTTCGATTAAAGCAATCGCTGATGCGGCGAACTGAGAGCTGTTGGGCCATCAATCAGTGTCACAGCTGTGCCTCAATCAGGGATCAAAGCCACTGGACTGGGTCCCAGCTCAGCCCCATCAGCATGTTCGTCATTAAGCAGCCAACTCCGACACATCCTGCGCCCAATCACACACAAGATGCGCGCAAGTGCATGTCCTGTGGTTATTCGACAATTGGTTTGCCTCGTTCGACTTGTTAGCATATCCTTCACCGATTTTCTATGGCGTCCAAGTGCCCATATGTCAGGCGTCCCACACAATCAGGTACTGCAGCTGCCTTTGTGGTGTGACTTTGAGTTTTTAATTTTCATGGGCGGCGTTGGCTTTGGTATTTGCTATAAACCCTCAGGCAGGAGCTAAAACACTTGGTGTTGACTGTGGGCACAGGGGTTGATAGCTGTAATGATTGTTTATGTATATGTTTAGGATTTGGGAGAATTGTTAAGGGGTTGACCGCGTACCAAGTTCAGCTGAGAACTTAGAAAATAATCAAGTGTAGTTCTGTGGAACTCTATTAGTTTTAAATAAGTATAAAGTTCGTTAAAATAAGAATGTAAATAATTCTTATAATTAATAAATAGTTGTTTAAATAATTTATTATATCTCTAATATACTTAATATATTTTTATTGCATTATAAAATACGATATTTGTATATCTAAGAATTATATATTTGATCAGGATTATAAGACAAGCTCTGTCTGTTCGTCTACCAGTCGTTGCGCCTGCCAGCCTGTTCATTCGTCTTTATATCTATGTTTATTGGCAATCCCAAAAGTCAGGGTATCTCTCAGTCAGCCATACCCGTCAAAAGCTTGCCTATATTAACTCAAGTTAGCAAAGCAGCACAATTGCTTATAGCTTGGTCAGTTCTGAAGAAAGCTTTAATTCATAATATATAGTATATATGGAGTATTTAAGCAACGACACCCCTTATATCTCGATTATATTTTTATCACATATGGTCAAAGACTTTGAAAACGGTTCATCAACTGGAAAATCAAAAGGCGCCTTTGTTTGTGTGAGCTTCTTTGTCTCAGTCATTTGATGTTTGTGGCGCAGCTTATTAACTTTTTTATGCAGCCTGCAAATGGGCGATTCGCGAGCTTTGCATACCCTATAAAAGTTTGATGGGGTTATCATGGACTTTGTTGCCAATGGCAGCAACTCTACTAAAACTGAATAGCTGCACTAAAAGAGAAGAGCTCTTCCACATGTACTCATAAATCTGGTTGGCAATTGTCGCGAACATAAACTCCACTTGGAGTTTAAGGAAAGGGCGGACCCAGAAGCTCTCCGGACGTGTGTCAACATTTACGCCTCAATTATCAGCCGCCGCACAACAAACAGATCCCACATAGAGCTGATAATTTGCTGTCCATAAGCAGGCCATTCACACATGACGACCACCCAGCGTGGACAGAGTCAATCCCAGAGCGGACGGAGTATCAATTCCCAGCTTAGTGGCTAAACCAATTCTTGATACACTTATAGCCTGGCTGCTGGCTCTTCGTGGCAGCGTCAAGGACACGTGTCGGCCATTAATTTACGCGTCGGTTTTATCTGCGATTTGCTTGCGCACTGCCAGCCCGACTCCCCATCCCGATAGCTTGTTCTGGCACGTGTCGAGTTCGGCAAATCAAATGTTTTTATTATTTAAAGCGACAAACGCGGCGGCGTTTTATTGTCTTCCCTTTTGGCGGAGATAACAAGGACGTAGCGCTGCGTCGACGCCAGGACAAATTACAGTTAAGCCACATCCTGACCGCCATTGTCCTGGCGAATTGATAACGAATTGCACCTTGGGGACTGGCGCTTGCTTGACTTTCGTCTCTTAATGAAAATAAAGTGATAAATTTTAATTGATTTCACTCTGGCTGCTCGAGGCGATGCCATCGCTGGTCAGCGGCAGCTCATTAGCCAAGCATAATGCATCGCGATAACTGAATGTTTGACATGATTGAATTTTATAATGGCTTTCTGCTGCTGCTGCTTCTTTTTACCTAGACTATTGCTAATGACACCAGAGTAAGAATTGATGAAGATGATCTGCTTCATCTACTGCTTCCTTTCTCTTTCAAATCTGGACTTTCAATTGTTTAGTTCTCTTTAAGTTTGTGGCCTCAGTCAATTAATAAATTTCATTTGATAACTTATCTTGCCGTTTCTTGCCTGCCTAAACTCTTTTCGGCTGCATATTTCGGAATTGATTGCTTTTAAATTAAAACTGGGCATAAATCATGGAATGCCTGGCCGCACAGATTGGGCCACGGCGCCCCATCTATGCCATGGTTAAAACAAAAGCTCCTCGAGCACTGTCAGCACAATGCAGGCGACATAAGCCGATTTCAGATATCTGGACCGTCGTCCAACCTCTCTCTCACTATCTCTCTCTCTCTCTCTGGCTCTGCCTGTTACCAAAAATGTAAAAATTATCATCAACGCACAAGTGGCTTGTACTTGTCACAAGTTCCAGCCCCAGTCACAGTCCCACTCCCAGCCCCTGCCCATCCCTCCTGTGGATGGCAAAATATTTTCATTGTGTTTCAGCAGATTTTCAACACGAAGTTTTCGTTGGGCTGGGGTTGAAAATTGGTTTGTTTTTGTTGGGGTTGAGGGGAGGCAGGGCAAACACTTTTGAAATGCGATTACCTGCGTTTGCCTATTTGCAGCTTGGGCCAACAGCTCTGGCCTGGGCAACTGCCATCGGGCCTTGCATGCTAATCGACTTTTGATTGTGTGCGTGTGTGAGGCACGAACAAAAAGGTTCAAATGTTCGACCATAAATATGAATTTATGTGAGATATTAACTGAGATTTATCGTGTGGTGCGAACTCTGTGCTGATTGAATTTTGCCTATCAGCGCAGCCGTCGCTTGGTCAGCTCTGGGCCCCGCCCAGTCTCCTGCTCGCAGGTGACATATTCCTGTCTCGGCTGACAAGTGTTAACGCCTGTTTTTGTTATTATGCAGGCTGGCCAGCTCGCTCGTCGCTCATAATTGCTAAAAAACTTAAGCTGCGTGAAATCCCAAGTTTCAATTTAACGCGTTTATGATTCGTACACACAGGATTTGTGGTGCACTCCACAGCCCAACCACCCCCTCACCATCAACCCTCTCCCTCTCCCTCTCCCTCTGTGCACTTGCCGTTCTTTATATTTGTTATTTGTTCTGCAAAATCTTATCTAGTTTTGATTAAAAATCGTCGCATCCGCCCAGCCGCCTGAGCCGCATCTCACAGTTGACACTAAGCAGCTGCGAGCGCAGAGAAATATTCCCTTTTGGCTAAGTTTGTGCGAAATTCGATATCGAAAGCGTTTCGAACTGGCGCTGAGCATGCGCCTGGCGCCCCGATGGGCGTGTTCAGCTGCCAGCGCCAATGGCAAAACCAAAATGGAGTCTCCACAGCGTCGCTCAGCCTGGATTGGGGCCTTGGGGTGGGCTCCACGTGATTGCACATATGTGCTCGCTGCGATTGCTGGCCAAGATTTGGGCCAGTCGACGCCAGCACTGACGTCGACGTCGACGGCGACGGCAACGGCGACGTTGACGCTATCGCTTGCAGGCAACATACGTGTGTACTCGGAACAACATGTGTGATGTGTGCCCCGCCGTATGGATGCCGCAACAACCGGACCAGCGCTTGGCAGTGCGCCTACCGCCAGATACCCGACTCCACGCTCTCGCCCTCGCCCTCGCCCTCTCCGTGGCCCTGGAGGCGTCCATATGTAAGCTTCTACATACGATGCGGCGTAAATAAACAGACTGTCTTCTGTATATGGCGCAGTCAGTGGGCCAGCCCCTATCCTCCCTTTCTCCCTTTCTCCCTTTCTCCCGCTCTCCCTCTCACTGCCTTGCCAACTTCTTGGCTTTTTGTGTGCGGCTTCTAAGCATTTTGGTTTTATTACGCGCCTTACTTATTATGGCCGCTTTTGGTTGCTTTGGTGCCGGAAGTGGAGCTTAAGTTGAACGACTGTTGCTCAATCAAGCTGATGCGGGACCCTGCCCATGGCCGACGGGCGCATAGAGTCCGCCTCTCTTGCTGCTTCTACTATAGATTTTGACTCTTGTCTTGATTTATGTTCTCTGGCCGTGTGATTGATGAGCTGCCCATCAGCCTGGCAAAGGCAACAAAGCTGCATCTTTCACTCTGTTTACTTAACTGCCTACAAATTGCGCTCTGTTATCGATGGCAATAAGCAGCTATAACTGCATTGATTTCTGTATATTTATTTAAGGCGTAAATTTAGCTGTTTGCATTAAGTGTTTTAGTGTTAATTCAATCCATCAGTGGGAGAATGTTGAGGGAGTATCCATTCAGATTTGATTATCGCCAACGATCGGTTACAGGATAAGAGTTATAGGAAAGGGATTCTTTGACTATTCCAGATGGTTAAAAAAGGCATTAGAGGGATTATATTAATCTCTAAACTCCTTTATCCCTAAGAAAAGATTATTTAAGGAGTTTGTGCATACAATCTAGATAAAATTCAGATATAGGTATGCGACGTATATGTATATAGTCTTGATCAACTACAATGGTTAAGTCAGGCTGTCTTTATTAACAAAATGTCTCTGATAGTTAGATATGATCAGTCAGTTATTGATAAATCGCTCCTGAAATCGATAGTACAGAATCATTGTAAGCTTATCATACTCTGGGGATATTAAGAGCTAGAGACAGACAAGATAACTTGCGAAGCTTTCATGCATCTTTCCTTTATCAATCTTAAGAGCTTGAAAGAGACGAGCCTATAATCAGAGCTCTCTAAATTACAATCTCATATTGATTTCTATTGATCTAAGTGATCTATTTCATTTCCATTTCCTTTTTCTTCACTTCGCTCCTCTCCACTCACGCATTTGTTTCAATTTACTTCGCTTTAGTTTAGGTGGCGCACGTTTTGGTAATTATTCAAACTGATTAGAAGCCAGCCATAAAACTGAATGCTCAACTTTTATCAGTTGGGTATTTACGAGCGCGGGCTTCTTTCGCGTTTTTATCAGCAACTTTATAATTTAAGTGTTCGCGGCGTGACTTGCTCCGTTCGGCGGCTGAATAGCGAGCACGGCTTAGTGTTGTATATCAATTAGAGGCAACATTTAAGGTGTGCGCGACACATCCTCGCCCCACGTATTTCCCGAAAGCGACGCTGCCACAACCGCCTTCAGTCAGTCGGGCATAAAGTGATTTCAACAATATTTCGCTTAAAAGATTCAAATCGCGCGCAAAGCGCGTTCGCGAAACAGGAAGAGAGCAGCCATAACAAAGCAGAACATGAGAAAATATAAATACGCATACGACAAGTGGCATGGGGCAAGGGCCGAGGGGGGGGGGGGGGCAGAGAAGAGTCTGCCGGTGGGGAGACGCACGCGACAGAAGGAAACGGATACGCTCGAAGGGGTTGCAAACAGATTCAAAATTTCCAACCACATATGACAATGCTCCACAGTGGCACCCGCTCGCTGTTTTATCCCCCCGTTTGGCTTCTCCCCTGATCCTGTAAATGCGCAAAAAAAAAACAGAAATCGCCAGCGAAAATTCAAATTTTTCGCGCTGTAGGGAGCCGCCGGCAGTTGGGGCCAAGTGGTGGCCAACTAACTGTTTCTTCTCCTCTTCTTTCATTTTTCCGTACTCTAAGCGGAAGCTCAGTGCCCGCATGTGTTTGGGTCGGGGCTCGGGTATTGTCGTCCTTATGCCAAGGGTCGTCAAGCGCGAACATTTGCATAATCAAATAATAAAAATTTGCATAATTTTATTTTTTACGATTCGCTCTCGACGCTTTGCAAAGTTTCAGTTTCTAGTTTCCAGCTTCCAGACCTCCACTCTCTTTGTCTGCTCTACAGCAGTACATATAATGTTACCGTTATCTCTCTGCCTCCGCCTCCGCCTCTGCCTCTGCCTCTGCTAGTTTCAGCTCTCCAACTTTTCCATATAAACACAAAATGGTGTCAATATTTATTGGCGAACCTGTTTGTTATCGCTGCCAAAGAAATTTGCAAGTTTTAAATATTAAAAAGTTCGTTTCCCTCACTTTGGCTCTATCTGAAAATATTTGCATCGTAAATTTGTGGCGAATGTTTAAGATAACTGAATATTGCGCCTGCTTACACATTTGCGATTGCAATTGAGACGATTTTACTGGATGGGCAGAAAAAGCTTTAGCATTTATAGTTGAAGCGAGAAAACATAACTTTATTTTATAAGAATTGCAAAGAGGAGTCGAACTTGAATTGATGAGAATTGCATAGAAAGGAGCACCTGAGAATTGCATAGAAAGGTGCTATTTCACATAGAGTTTATTTCATAAATTCTACAATCATGCCATGTTGTTTCTCACATTAATTATATTTATTATTGGACCCATTCGATATTCCTCTGTGCCCCAGCTCTGTGGAACACTATCAAATGCTTTAAAGGTCAGAGCACATAAATATTCAGGGCGAAGGCAAAAGCCATTTCATTAAGTTAACTTTTATGTGGCTCATAAATCAGAGCCAAACAACAAACGGTGGGCAACGAGTGAAAAAATAGCAGCGACAACATTCACGATTTCACATGTTCCATATTCATGGAATATGGCAAACCCGATTTTTTCCGGAGCAGCACCACTGCAAGGTGGCTGGCTGCTGGGGCAACTAGCAAAAACTCGCGCCAAATAAAATAAATGGCTCAGGCAGTGCGCGACGCTGACCATGTTGTTCCCAATGTGGCAGCGAATCATCGCCCAACTCCCACTCAGATTTTTGCCTGATTTTAATTTAGCTTGGAGATAGAGCGAGAGAGGGAGATAGAGAGCTGCATATGCGTGGCACATTATGAAATTATGAGCATTATAAATATGAAGAATGACCACTTATCTAAATTACACCATGTGTGAGTGTGTGAGCGTGAGAGATAGATAGAGAGAGAGAGAGAGAGAGAGAGCTGGGTGGGTTGTCATCGAACGTTATGACACACTACGCGGGCTTAGTGGAGGATGATGATGCTGCTGATGCCCGTTGGCTGGGTTAAAGACACGCTCGTATATCATGCGACCGCTCTCTGGCCAGCAAATATGCTGAGTATATGGAAATGCAGAATTGTTGCCAAATGATAAATGGAGCACAAAACAGCGAAAATGGCGACAGCAAAACCAAACAGCTTCACAAAAGACACACGCACACATATGCCCAGCCAGCAGAGAGAGAGAGAGAGAGAGGGAGAGGGACAGAGGCTGAGCCATAATTGTGTGAGTGCTTGATGTGCTGGGTAGCTGCTGCCAAGGCGGCTGCCACACACACAAAAAAGCCCGCAAATATGTCATTTGACATGCTAAATATTTCGCGCATGGCGCAGCAGCATTTGCCAGGTAGGCAGCACCAAAAAAAAAAGGAAGTAAGACGAATTGCGCATACGCCCAGTAAGCCAGCTAAAAGCTGGGGTTCAGTGTTGGGCAAAGGAAGTGATAAAGATATATAATAGATTGAGAAGTATTGGAGTTGCTGACTTGGTTTAAAAATATCGTTTAGCTCTGTAGTTCAACTGCTCTTATCAGTCTAAGACTGCTTTCAGATTCAAAAGAAAGCTTGCTTAGATTGCCACTCTTCAGAGATTCATATTAACTAGTTATAATATAGGTTCAACTACAACTCATACTCAACTATATATAATAGAAGAACTCTCTTCAAACCCAACTCGCTTATACACCAACTGGCATCACCTTAAAGTCTCTGCAACTCGCGGCGCTGGCTCCCACGCTGTAAATCAATTAGCAACCGCAGCTGGTATCCTGCGGCTGCTGAAAATTAACTACCTGCTAAGTTAATTGAGCAAACAACTCCGGACAAGCGGGCATAAAAGTTGCGCCATCCAAACTAAAAATGCGCTCGTTCGCTCGCTTTTGCAACTATTAATTATGTGCGCAAAGTTATGACAGCAGAAAACAGGCGCGCGGCTCTGAAAAGTTTTGCAGAAACTAAAAACTGGCAGCAGGCAGGCAGGCAGGCAGGCAGTCAACAGTCAGTGAATAGCGGGTGGAGGGGCAGTCGAAAAAATAGGAAGCGCACATCATAAATTACAGGACGAACGGACATGGACACGCGGATGTTGTCCTGGCGCTGCCGTTGCTGCTGCTGTTCAGTCAGTAAGCCGGCTGTCTTGCGGCAAGCCAAACAGCTTCCATGCTTCCAAAAATCATTTCAATGGAGCGCCGAGAACCACCACAAGCGACAACGACTCCAGGCTCTGCCTCTGTCTCTGTCTCCGAATCCGGAGACAATGACAGTGGCAATGGCAACGGCAAACTGCAAAGGTAGACAGTCACACACACACACACACACACGCACACATATATAAAATGGCGCACAAAAAGTGTCATGGCGCATGAAAAACTTCCTGGCCATGGGGCAGGACTTCATCATGTGGCTTGGCCGCAAAACAATGGCGGCAGCTCCTCTCAGCGGCCAGCCACACACAGATCCACAATTTTTGGCCAAACGAAAGTCGCATTGTCGAGCTCAATGTTTCCGGCGGCTCATGGCAGGCACGGCCAAGCAGCAGGAGCAGCAGCCTCTGTGAAACAAAGCGCATCCGTTGGCGAAAATTGAAATGACAAAGTTCAAAGTTTAAGCGGCTTGGCTGTCAGTTAGTGCGATTCGCTGCTTTTAAGTCGACTTGCAGCCCGAGCAACTACTGCTGCCACTGGCCCTCTCTGGCCACCTGTCAGCCAATCTCGGCCTGTCCATGGCTAATCAGGACATGGAAATTAAATGACCCACAGGCAGCGCTCGCTCGCAAATGAAATTGCCTGCAGTTAAAAGCACTTAACGAGGCTTAACAACAAACAACAACAGCAGCAGCCGCAGCAGCAGCAGCAGACGTAAGGCCACTGCACAAAAGTCATAAACTGAAAGTCAGTTTGGGGCCACGCCCACGTCCCCTGCCCATGGTAAGGGCAACCCCTTTGGTTGGAAAATATTTGCATACTTTTAAGCGGAGCTGAGAAAAATCACTCATACGCACACGTCTCCATTACAGCATGGGGCGTAGCCAGGCCCTGTGGGCGCAATGGCTTACCCAGCTGTCTGGTTTTTGTTGTTGTTGTTGTTGTTGTTGTGCTATTATAACGGTATTTGCATTGTGTTTAAACGTATTTGAACACGAGGTCGACGTCGCTTGTCGTTCGTCAGGGTGGTAGCGCTCCTGCTCTGAAATTGAAAGGAAGCTGTTGGGAAATTCACTTTGGGGTTTGCCGACTGGTACAAAGGGGCGTGGCGGGGCGCTCAAGTTTGGGGCAAGTGCTTACCAAATGAGCAGGCAATTTATTTACGGTCAAATTGCGAGGTTAGGCAAAGGCAAAGGCAAAGGCAACGCGGCACAGGCAAACAATGCGCACGTTTGGCAAGTGCCATCCAGCGAGCTGCCTTTCGGCTGCGTGTGGGCGTAAAAATGTGATAAATATGAAATGCGATTATGGCTGCTATTATATAGACCGTCATGATTAGGCTTATTACGGAGTTGCCACTGCGGTTGCTCCGGGCGTCGTTTTGAGTGAGTAGCTGCCGTCTCTGTCTCTCTCTCTCCCTTTCTCTCTGTCTCTAGCTTAAATGAGGAAATGTGATTTTGACGATGTGTTGGCTTAACGAGACGAGAGCAAACAAAACCCTCTGCTACTGTGTGTGCAGAGGAAGTTGTAATTGTTTTTAAAGGAAGTTGAAATTGCTCATTGGGGAAATGTATAAAATAAATCAGGGACACGACTAGACGCCAGCTCCATTGCAAAGTGTAAACATATCAGTGAATAAGTCGTAAAAACTATAATAAAAACATAAGAGAAGAGCTGAGGGCAGCTATAAGAGTGAAGTTCGAACTTGTTAAGAGAAATAAATTGAAAATATAAATTTAAATGAATTCACTAAAAATCTAAGTTCCAAATAACATATTAGATAACATAAGTACATATTAAATATAATATTTATAATATATATATAGTAATAGATTGCCTTGCTGCGTAGGTAGTCACCTTTAACCCTTGCGCTTCTTTGTCACGGCTATGCTTGACTTTAGACAAGCGCAAATTCACTTCAGTTCAATCAAGTGCCATCTCCCATCTCCAACGTATCGCTTCGCTTCAAACTTCAATTGCTGCTTTCAATTCACTCAGCTACAAAGCAGACTTTCTCATGTCTCTCCCACACTGTGGCACCGTCAATGGCTTTATCAAGTGTCTGTGGCTGTGAACACAAGGCTATAAAACGCTAATCCCATCATGGGAACAATGCGAACAAAGCCATGATTTGGCTTGAGGTGCGGGGCGGAGGAGCGTTTAGCTACGCCGTCAATTGATACATCTCAGTTGATAAGGCCACAGAGAGACAGAGCGAGATCCTGTGAGAATCGCGTGGCTCAGCGGCACGGGCTAACAGGATTTGGCCACGCTAAATCAACGCAATTCGCCGTGGCTCATTTGAGTGCAGCAAAACGAGGCAGCCACCACCCAAGGCTGCGCCATTCGCTGCGCTTTGTCGGCATTTGGCATGCTACAAATTTTGGACTCATGGGAATCCCAAGGGTTGCCATTCGTTGCCATTTCGCATCGGAGTCTCGAATTATTGAAATTCGAATATCATTTTCGCCAAAAAGCACTTGAGCTGCGCTCGCAAAATAGCTTGGCAGCAACATGCCGCATTAGTCGCGCTGTCTATCGCCCGACTTCGGCTACCCTTCATTTATATTCCATCTTGTTTAGAGCTCTGTTCCCAGCTTCAGTTGCGACTCTCATTAGCGTCGCCAGCGCCGTTTTTGTTGGCGCATCTAATTGCTGCATACGTTGACTCGACTGCTCGACTTGCGACCAAACGGCCGCATCCCCGCCCACCATATTTTGGCTTCACTGCGCTAACAAGGCCAACATATTCTCGTCCACTCACATGGCGTATGCTACGCCAATGCATGTGGCTGCCGCCCGTTTTTCTAAGCCTGGGAACCTATGTTTTTGCACTTAACTGACAATTGCTTGGCAGTAACTGTGCCATGCTTTTCAATTTGGGCAGCGAAAAGGTTGTACAAATGAGAGAAATATACATATAGGGAGAAATATACATATAGAAATATACATATAGGTATTTATTGTAATGTTCGGTTGTCTTATTACTGAGGTATTGTATTGAGAGGATCTTGAAGTAATAGAAAGCGTTAGAATCAGTTTATTAAAGTTGTAATAGACTATTAGGAAGTCTCAGTTGTCAGTTGTGAATATAAATTTATAATATATATATAATTTATAATCTATATCAACTTAAATGGAAAAGATACGTCCTTGTTTTTAGAATAGAATATGAAAACATATATTTCATTGTTCACCTAGCGAAAGAGCTTGAACAGTTTCATAATTTTATATATTTTTATGAGCTGGTGCTTAGAGGATTTCTGAGGGTTTTCTCCTTCCCCTTTGATGAATTGAGAAGGCTTTCTCTTCCCTCTAAATTCCTCAAAGCTGAAATCTATTAAAATATATAGAAAAATATGCTTCGTTTATAATTTGAACTATTCTTCATTCCTCGTCAATAAAGAATTAGAATCACCTGCAGCACAAAGCCTGGTTTTGCTCTTACTATCTTTCGAGATGAAAATCTTAGGAATATGTTGGCAAATACAGAATGAAGTCAAGTGTCTTCAGTTAAGACACTCTGTTTAGGAGACTTTTTATACTTACTGGCTCCAAGCCATAGCTGGTCAATAAGTAAACCAACTCTCATAAATCTTGTAAGATTTTAGTCATAATAGCTCACATCTTTATATAAAACTTATCCCACCCACACCCTTCAATAAATTATTCATAAATTTGTAGTTTAAATAACAATTACATATTTTTATTTGTAAACATTAAGACGCACATCAACTAGTTAATTGGATGAGCATGAGACTTAGTTCTAGTAATTTACAATGATAAAACGGGCAGATTTAATTGAGCTCCGCCTTGCCTAGCGCTAATGGGGTGGGAAAACAAGGTTAAATCGGATGCGATAAGTTAATTGCACTAGAGAAGGTTACTGGCTAAGGTTTTCAAATTAAGCTGGGGCCGTAACTAAACTTAATATCACAATGGAAACATTTCGGTTGGGGTTGGGGCGGTAGAGGGCCGAACAAAACGCGCAGCAGCTTAAAAGTATCCGAAGAAATGCTTGGATCATTTGGCACCACCGCCGGAGCGGCGTCCCGCCGTCGTGCCACCCACCACATTGATGATCTCGTTGTCATTGCTGGACTCCTCCGGCGTGGGCTGATGATCGCTGGCCTTGTCCTGGTGCGCGGTCATGTGCCGGGTGAGATGATGCCGTTCGCGGAACGTCTCCTGGCAGACGGGACAGCGCAGCTTCTCCTCGCGCTTGCGCCGATTCGGATCGCAGGCCACCTCGCTCTTGTGGTGGGAGCGCATGTGGTAGACCAGGTCGCTGGTCATGCGGAAGCTAATGTTGCACTTGGCACAGACGTTCTGTGCGGTCAGCGTGAAGGTGGACGCCAGCGTGGGTGGGATGAGCGTGGAGAGAATCGCGGCTGCCGCGGGATTCTGCAGCGGTTGAGCGACCGCGAACGGATGTGGAGGCGGCCCAAATCCTGGATAGGCATGCAGGAACTCCGGCGGCGGACCCGTTGGCGGTGACGAGGGATTCGATGAGCAGCCATTGGGACTGTGGCCATTCGGAGCAATTGGTGGCCTGTAGAGCAGCTGCTGCTTGAGCCGCTGTTGTGCCTGCAGCGCCTGCATGGGATTCACGGCCTGGAAGGCGCCATTGAACTGATACTCCGGCCGAAAGTTGTGATACATGATGGGATTGGGTGGCATGCCGTTGGGCAGAGTGTTGGGTCCGGCAGCTGTTGCTGCTCCATTGTTGCTGCCGCCGCCGCTGCTGGTGCGCGGTGGGGGCGTGGCCACCGGCGGACTCATGGAATGGCAGCTCAACTGGTCGGGGCTGAGTGGTGGAGCACTCACATCCACTGGCGACTCCAGCCGCGACACCGTCGAGGGCGACGAAGAGCTGGACAGCGAGGAGGCCACCTTGGTGAAGGCGCTGCGCATGGGTGGCGGCGGTGGTGACACCGTTGCCTCTGGTGAGTCCACCAAGGGGATGACCAGCGTGGGATCATCATAGACCCTTGGCGAGCGTATGGCCAGCTGTGGATAGCGTTGGCGCGCTTCCAGCAGGCTGATGTACTCCAAAGCCGCCGGCGAGGGCGGCTGTGAAGCGGCAGCGCGCGGGGACAAATCCGTGGGATAATGATTCAATTGGAGCGGCTGCTGTTGCTGATGCTGCTGCAGTGCCTCCTGTAGGCGCGCCTGCTTCTCGGCCTGCTTCTGCTTGATGCGCTCATCGGGCATCATCAGGAAGGCCACGTCGAAGGAGCGCTTCAGTGTGGTCTTCACGCTGGGCGGCTCATTGTTGTTGTTATTGTTCTTGGAGTGTTGCTGTTGTGTCATTGCTGCTGCTGCTGTTGCCGTGGGGCTGGTGGAGATGCGCAGCTCGGTCTGCTGTTGGGGCGGCGTTGTACGACGCACGGCGGGATTCGCATGCGACGGCAGGCTATCCATGAGCAAGTTCATCGCACTGGACTCGTAGCACTTGCTATGATGCTTGGCGTAGTCTCTATAGAGTTCTTTTCTGTGGGATTTATATTCACTTGTCAACTTATGTGGCACCGTTCGTTTCGAAGCTCTGTTTTCGACTGCTGCCCGCACGCAATCTGTTCCTCTTTAAGTAGTCGCCGTCGCCACCACCGGAGCAGCGAGTCCACTTGGAATTTTCATATTGTCCCATTCAAATGCGAAACTCTCCGCTCACTCGCGGCACTCGCACATCTGTCCTGATTCTGTTCGAAGAGAGTCCAATTCGAATCGTCACCCTTATGCTCGCCACGCTGCTTGCTGTTGCTGGCTATGGCTATTGCTATTGCTATTGCTCTCCCGCTCTCTCGACAATCCATCTGCTTTGCCAGTTGCCAACATATTCTGTGGTTTTATTGTGTGCAGAGCGCCTGGGCGCGCCTCCTGGTTGGCTGGCTGGCCGACCGACGACTGCCAGCCCGCTGAGACTTTCCTATTATATTTTGACACAGTCTACATTGTATGTCATATATACAGTGGTTGAAGAGAGCTCTAGCTCGAGTGATTTGATTGAGTATTTAGAATTGCATGCGGGTTGCTGGAAATGAATAAATAAAATATGTAATATAAATATTTATATAAATAAACCAAAATAAATACATATAAAAAGAAATTTAATAAAATAAGTAAATTAAAAAAAAAATAATAAAATAAATAAAATTATATATGAAAACTAAAATTATATAATATTATTTATTTATAATGAGAGTAAAATACTTTTAAAATAGTTAAATAATATAAATTTATATAAATAAAAATTATAATATTTTTATTTGTTTATTAATTAGCCGAAACTAAGTTAGTTATCATAAATCGGTTTTATGTGCATTTAAATTTGATTTAGATTTGAATATCAATTTAGCTTGCCCTTCTGACTGGGTATTCTATTTGCCTTGATTTATGTATATATGTCCCTCTTCTCATATTAATACGGATATTCAATATATTATCCACAAACTCAAGTATTTACATTTACCACATATTCTCCTTTTTTTTACAGCTTTAAAATCACAGTTCAGCCCACTGTGCCATTTAGTCTATTTGGCAAGTTTCGAAAAGAGGCGGCGCTTAGATGCCAGCCAGCTCTAGCTCTCTGGCTCTCGCTTCCATCCCCTTTTTTGTGTGGGCTAGCAATCTGTTGTCTATCTCGTTTACCCACCTCTCTATGTATCTCGCTCTCGCTCTGTGGCTGCGGCACGATATATATCCTTGATGTCCTTGTTGCAAGTGTTTCCGAACAGGTTGTTTTTGTCGATTTTTTGGCAGCACCAGCGAGATTGTCTGAATATGTATTCATGTCCTTGTTGTTGCTGTTTGTATTTTGAATATATGCTGCGCGTAGCTTTTACATATTGTATGCCAGCACATAAACACACACATACAGAGAGAGATAGACAAAGAGAGAGAGATAGAGAGCGCGAGAGGGGACTCTGCATGTAGGCGACTGTTGAGCGCAAAAAGATTTTGCAAACTAAAATATTTATCCGTCTGCCATGTCGCTCTATGCATATATATATATGTGTATATATTTTAAATAAAAAAGAGGAAATAATGGAAGAAAAAAAAGCTTAACGGTGTGTCCATTCTCCATTGTCCATTGTCCGTTGTCCGTTGTCCAGCAACAACAGCAACAAATTGTGCAATGTTTTCCGTTCGCTTTGCCATCTCGCTTCAACTCGAGCAGCTCTGGGCAGGATGCTGCCACTGCTAGGTCGAAATATGTGTTTGTTATGGCCACGTTATGTTGGCCCTGAACAATGCACACTCACACAGACTCAATGTATTGAAATTCCACGCCTTTTATTGCAGTTCTTGCAATTGTTGCTGCTGCTGCTGCTGTTTGTCTGCAGTTGGCAATTTAATGTTTGCATATTTTCAGGTGCTAATTGCTCCACTTGCCATATGAGCTGCATTTTTAATTAAAATTTATAGCTGCCCACTATCGGCTCGCTCTGTCTGTGTGTGTGTGTGTGTGTAGTTGCTGATGCCTATAATTCGACTGTTTGCCATGTTTTCTGTCGCCACAAAATTAATATTTAACACATGATTGCCTTCGGCACTGGCATTTCATTAAAAATATTGTTTAGCTTATAATTAATTAATTGCCGGCAGAACTATTAAAGCCAAGCCAAAATGAATATTCAACGCTTCAAGCTGCGAACTGATCCGATTTTTATTGCTCAAATGAAAAAAAGCTATAAATAATCTAGTTTAAATTTCAAAATAATTGAAAAACTCGATAAAAACTCATAAAAAATCTAAAAACAAAATTTAATTTAAAAAAAAATAGCTTAATCTTAAAAACATATAAAATACTTTAAAGAACTTTCGTATGGACTATAATTCTTGTCTAAATATTTAGCGGAAGTTCAGAAACGAATCGAAAAAAATCTTCAAAAAATATAGAACTAAATTTTAATTTATTATAAAATATTTAGAAAACTCGAATATTAATTTATTTAATTAGTTTTTTATTTAAAAAAATATAGAATTAATTTTTTTTTTTTTATATATATATAAAATATTTAGAAAATCATTTATTATTAGTTTGCCAGACTCAGCTCTCTTTTATAAATTTCTTCTTCCTTTTTTGTCCGCCCTTGCTCCGACTCTTAGCACACTCAGAACTTTCTTCTACTTATGCTATCCTCCACTTGCCACTTGCCACACACTCGCACACATGTGGCACGTGACTGCAATTTGGGTGTAGTGTAAATCTTGACACATTCGACGAATAAACTTCAATATATTCAATGAAAATTAACACAAATCTGGGATATACAAATCGAGCACAAAATTTGCTAAGGCCAAAAG
Organism: Drosophila paranaensis; assembly: GCA_035047545.1. Classification (NCBI taxonomy): domain Eukaryota; kingdom Metazoa; phylum Arthropoda; class Insecta; order Diptera; family Drosophilidae; genus Drosophila; species Drosophila paranaensis. Next base: position 11,274,791 of record JAWNPL010000145.1, read on the forward strand.
CATTTGCTAATCTACCCTTCAAGATCTGCTTGACTAAAAACAATCTGACGAGCTCTGTTTGCCCTGTCACTTCTACAGAGGGGTGTAGTTGTGTTGTTGTTGTTGTTGTTGTTGTTGTCGATACATCAAACTGCCAAGTGACAAAGTGATTCCCAGGGCCTGAGCCTGTTGGGTTATGGGCAAAAAGGCGTGAAATTGCCTTTTGTGTGATTAAGTCGGGACGCGAAAGGTCTGGGGCCAATTTCAATTGGTGCGCCTTGGCAGAGCGAAAAGAAAAGCCAAATAACTAAGATGGCAATCTGAGGACTAAGTTTTAGAGAGCGCTACGTGCTCCTTATGCCGTGCCGTTGGCGGCTTTAATTACCGAAGCAGATAAGTAAAATGTAAATGGTAATTGTTTCTAGTCGAGGACTTGGCTCGGCTTGGCTTGGCTCGAGTTGGCGCTAGTAAATTCTGAAGACAGCAGACACCTTTTCTTACGGTTATTGTTTAATGTTAATGCCTTGGCTGCTGTCGCGTAATCTGCGCGCTTTGCGGGATTATGTTTCGCCGGAATGGAACGGCTTCTGGCTGCCTGGCTCAGTCGGAAGTTGGCGACTTGAAAAGTTTCCGGAAGGCTTACAGCTGGCTCGGCAACCCTTGTGTATCCCTGGAGTTGTCTGCGCTGCTTTACCGATTCGAGAGCATGGCCTCGGTTCAATCAAGTGCTTTTCGCGCATTATATAAAAATTCGAATTGGATTTCAGGGCAGAGCACCTAATTTGATGGTGGCCGGAGGGTGGTTTTTGCCCCTGTTGCTGTTTGTTTAAATACCGTGAATAACATGTGGTTTTTTCGAAGCATATGGCAAGGACTTTGTCACTATTTAGACGGCCGTCTGGTTTGTCCTTGTTCTCGTTCAAATCCTCCAATTAGACTGTCATTCATTTAAACGGATTAAAAATCCCCGCACAAGGGGGTCGCTAACAAGGCCCGAGGGCGGAGGGCCGAGGGTGGTGTTCAGTGATTTTCAGTGGTGGCGGCGGCGGCTCTTGTGGTTTAGCGCTCAGAAGTTATATGTATGTAGTTGGTGTCCGCTAAGCGGCTGAGCTATGCGGATTAGAGCCCTTGTTTTGGTTACCAAATCGCCTCATGACGACAAAACTCAATGTTGCTGTTGTTGTTGTTGTTGCTGTTGCTCTGTTTGTCGATTGCTGGCATCGTGTGCGTTCAATCAGCAAGGAGAAGTTAGTCACAATCAAGCGAGGCAAACATTTTTATGCTGTCATATGCAAAATGCCAACGAACAATCTCTGACTCGGCACCTGCCGCTGCACTGGCGTGTCCTGGTTGCCACCTCAGTCGCGCTGCGGGCTTTATCTAAAATGCTTACGCTCGAGAAGCTTTCAATCGAGTGGGGACGCATAAATATTTATGCTCAACGGGCATACGACCATATATATTGCCCAAAAAGACTTGCCAGCTGCATGCGCTCGAGCCACAGCCGAAACAAAGCCATCGCAATCCTTGCAACAGTTAACAGTTGCGAAGTGTTCAATTCCTCATAGGAGAAGCCCAGCCAGAATGTCAAGGACACTTCAGCTTTGGCACTGGGCGGCAACAGGAAACAGGAAAGCCAAAGGAGAAGGGGAAAGGCAACTCCTGGCCACTTTAGCTCTCAAGTGGGTATAATAATTCTATGGTGATTATTTTGTGTACATGAAAACACATATTTGTTGCTTAGTTGTAGGGGAATATTTGTGAGCGGGAAGTAAAGTGAGAAATAACCGATTCGAGCTAACTTTGAGATACTTCAAGCTTCCCTGACTTTCCCTAGCTTAACTTGACAGCCCGGACTATAGACCTATATAATTTCAGCAGTTTACAGCTAGACTGAACAGTTTTCTTTGTCTGTTAGCAGATCTACCCTATATTCAGCTTCATTTTTTAGCCCACCCAACCTCGTAATGTTATCTACTCTCTTCTCCATCCAACCTCCTCGTTAGGGTATTCATATTGCGACGTTTAATCAAATTCATAACGAGCATATTCGTAGGCAAGTGGGCGACATTTGCTAAGTGCAGGTCCTTCATCTGCTTCAACTGCGTATGCGGATGTGCAGCGTATGCTCAGTGAAGCTGCACAAATGAAGCGACCGCCAAGTCACCACCACCAGCACGAGCGACAGTAGACGACACCATCATTACCACCAGTTGCCAGACTCCAGCCAACTGAGGCCCAGTCCAAGTGACCCGCATTTAAAGTTGCTCAATACGTTTCCTGGTGCTATAAATTGTGACCCGGCGCAACGAACCTGTTTCGTCCTTGCAATCAGCTTGTGATCTAATCAGAGTGGGATGCGGCCCCGGTTCCAATTGCGATTGAGTCCAACTGTGCTGAGGAAATGATGAAAACTACCCTTTAATAAACTACAGCTCGCTTGTTGTCTTTCGGCCAGACATCTGTGCAATTTCGACTAGAGCAACAGTGAGAGAGAGAGGGAGAGAGGGAGGAGAGAAGGATCGCGCTGCCCACCCGCTCGGCGTTTAAAAAGTGTTTAGTTTATGGTCCATTGATGGCTTTGTTAACTCGCCGAACAGTTTGCGCCATGCACTCATGAATCTCAATACTCGATTCACAGTTTCTCGATTGCAACCCCTCGCACCTTACGTTTTTCGACATTTTCGATCTGTCCGGGGCGGACTCTGTTAGGGGTTTATGTTCTTGCTTCTGCCAGTCTGCCTTTAATTATGCTGAAAACCACAAAATGCTGTTAGAGCAGCATTTTTCGATTCCAATTCGAGAAATGCTGACATATGCGTGGAAAAATGTGCCTCGCCGCGGGTTCGCTCCCCTCCCCAGCCTCGCTGCAGCTGGGACCTGCAGTTCCCGCGGGTGCCTTTCGCTGTTTGACTCTCTGATTGGAACTGGTCCGGTGATAAGGCTCGACAGCCAGACAAGTGAGTTGTACATCTAATGTGGCATCAGCATATGCTCCATTCCGTGCCAGCCCTCTAAACATCTATCAGTTGCGGTTGCAGCGACGACACATTCCTCTCTATTCTAATGCAGTTCTAGTCGAAATTGACTTCATTTTAGATTGGCATCTGCCCTTTGAAGCATCACAAATTGCGGCATGCTGTGTCTTTGTCCAAAAAGCAATTCCTAGTGGAATACATGAAAAAGTTCATTATGTGGGGCTTGCTTAGTTTTGATTTGAGATTCTTTTGCTGTAGTTAGGCAGGGGACTGAGCAGGCATATCCAATTCAATTATAAACTAAGCCAAATTGTTGCTTAGCGACGATGTTAGTTGATGTGAGCTAGTCAGTCAGCAAGATCTGTCTGTCTAAGAGCTGAACTTGCTCTCTTGCTGGCCCTTTTCTTTCCTTTCCTTGACAATTCTCCATATTCTTACTGTCTTTATGGGTTTATTAACATCTTTTCTCCATCTCCAATATTGTTTAAAAATTCTTGCAGCTAAATCTAATTCCTCCTTTCTCGCTACCTGTTTCTCTTCTAGTTCAATGAGTTATTTTTATAGACTTAAAGTCTCATACATTTTGGCAAGCAATATTGAAGTATGAATATAGATAATTTTACCCATTTAATTCCTTTATATATTCCTTATATCTTCTAAAACCCAAGCATAGCCTGTTCAATGGGTCTGTAAGAGCATAAAAGCTTCAGCTTCGAACACAAATTCCGCTTATTTCCCATGGCAATCAATGATTTCCCTGATTTCGCTGATTTCTCCGACAGCTCAGCGTATTTTCATATCATTAGTTTTCTGCTGCAATTTATTTTAGCTTCGTTTTCGATTTTCAATTTTTTTTTTGTCTTAGCGAAAGAGAGAGAGAGAGAGGGAGGGAGGGGGAGGGAAGGAGGCAGGGAACGGCAGCATTATCATATGTAATGAGCCTCGCTGATTTCGTGGCAAGTCCAAGTCCAAACACCTTGAACAAATATTTTACTTTATGGCAAACTTGGTCGAGTGCAGCGGCTCCTTGTGTTCGTTCGTGTTCTGACAAAATCGAATCTTGAATTAATCATGCGGAATAAATTTACTCGACATTTGCAGACAGACTCTCAGCGGCTGAGCGTGGGCGCCGAGCTATGGCGCAATGATTTCTGTGTGTTTATTTTTCGGCTTTCTGTTCGCCAAGTTTCTATTAATTGAATTAAAATTGCAATTTCATTGGCATTCGAGCGTATAAATAATATTCGAATGCAAAAACAGGCGAATTTATGACAGCTTGGAAAGATTTACGTGTGCGGCACTTCGATTCGCATTCAATAACTTTTCCTTTCTTTCTTTGCTTGCATGGGCTCGGGGTGGATTAAAGCATAATTCCATTGTCATGGTAATTTATGAGCTTAGTTCGCATTGTTGTCGTTGCGCATTGGATTGTTCGAATTAGCAATTCACTTATGGCATCCATTACGGACAAGGATTCGCGCATATGTGTCGCCCGCAAGGATATGTGTAATGGACTTTGGCTATTACTGCAAATGTTTTGCGCATCTTTGGCCAAATGCCTTTTCAAAACTGGGTCACAATTTGTATGAAGTGTTAAACGATATTTGAAAATGGCTTAAGAGTGGTTCAAGCCTAAGGGTGTGGGTAGTTGGTGGTTCGGTGGTTTGTCACATATGCGCATATTTTAAACGGCAAAGCTTGCCTCGAGGGCTCTGCTCGGGTGTGCGGCTACAGCGCTTGTGGGATTGAGAGCATTAAACTGCTCGAAATGAGGCTTTGTCTTGCAAATCTTATTAAATGTATATTTTACGATCTTAGTGTTAAGTCGAGACTGTGATATATTTAAATACATTCTGTTTGCTTTTGTAGTAGCTATTGGGTGTTTGATAATGAGAAACTATTTTTAGAGTATTTAATTCAAAGGGTATCTTGTAGTTAGGGCACTTTCTTGCAATGAACTTAAAATTTCTATGGGCATGGTATCTCAGCTAGAGATTCAAATTTAACACCTGAATACTTATACCTCTAGTATCCATAAGGATCATCATTTAGTCCTATGACAACAGCTCTAGTCTATATTCATTATCTCCTACTCAACCCAAGCATTTCCGCTCCTTAAGATCATATTAATTACCAAGACCTAATACCCATACTCAATGCTCTCCTGCATGGCTAATGAGTTTGCCTGGCCCTTCTGCCATTGCTTGTTAGCCATAATCAGATTTCGTGATTTAAGCCATGTCGTTTGGCCACAACAAACACTCAATAACATATCGCAAATATTTGCGCAACCACCAAGCGACCAACTCTATTCTAATAAGAGTTTGGAAACAAGTGGATTAAGGGGTTGCACAGGGCAGAGTGAGAAGGGGCAGGGGGTGGGTGAACTTGGCTTAACCCTAAGCAACGCCTGTCAGCCTGTTGGCTGTTGGCATTTGCGTTTTGCATTTGTTTTTATGATCATTGTCAAGATGATGCGGCTGTCCATGCTCCTGCCACCCCCACTGCTGCTTAATAAGTGAAATGGGTTTTCGGCCTGCCCTGCGCATTGGTCAGGGTTGCCAGCACCACCCCCCAGCCCTGCCCTGCCCTGCCCCTCGCCAGCTCTCGCTGGCCCTTTCGCTACAGTCAACTACATTTGTCAACACGCATTCTCAACAGTTGTTGCCGATTATCATTTCGAGATTCGCTTCCCATTTCTCATTTCTCTCGTCTATTGTTTTTCTCTTTCTGCTTCTTCTACATTTTTCTGTTTGCTTTGTTTGAGTTCCCTTGGCTGCGTTTGTGTTTTGATTTATGCATTTTTAAGCGTTTCGCTTATTGTTTTTGCCCATAAATATGGTTGAGCAGCGGCCTAAAAGTATCCAAGTATCTGCCAGATACAATGCAAACCCTTCCTGAGATGCCGCCGCCGTAGACGTTGCTCCTGCCACGCGTAATTTGTTGATTTATTGTGCATTCGGCTTTGATTTGCTTCACTTTACAGTTGCCTGACCAGCCCCCAACACTTGAGCAGAACTACGCCTTCCACCTCCCTCTCTCTCTCTCTCTCTCTCGCATAATTCGCTTACCGTTAGTGTTCATTATTATTATTATGCATTGCTGCTGTTGTTGCTGTTGTTGATGTTGTTATCCTCGTTTGTCATGCTCTGTGCGTCTGCTTAAGTTTTTGCACGCTTCGACGCCTAAAACTTCCTTGGCGCTCGACCACCAAGCAGCCACTCTACCTCTCTCTCTCTCTCTCTCTCTCTCTCTCTCTCTCTATCACTTGGCAGCCTTGTGTAAATTGAATTGAAAACGTGCTGAAGCGTTAAATGCTCAGTGTCAACTGTTGCCAATTCTGCCTCACTCCCTCCCTCTCTCCCACCCACACTCTCTCTCTCTCTCTCTCTCTCATCGACGACATATGAGAATTTGTAACCTCAGCACAAGCTGGTCGAACTTTGGCCCAACTTGGGCAGCTTGGGCCCTCCGCGACGTGTACTCCATGCTAAGCCTTAGCTGAAAAACTAGCAAGTGGCAGGCGTAATTAATTCCAAATTGCATTTACCGAAACTGACCTGCTCCAGCCAGAACAGTTATTTCGGCATGTACATCACGTTTGAGTGCTTAGCCAACAAAAAAGATTTGAACAAAAATCTGTTAATTTTGTTCGCAGTTCGAACTTGTTGTTACGTTGAACGTAACGTAACGTAAGCTGCGAGCTGCATGAGAGAACTTGTTGTAGATGGCGCTGACTCAAGTTGCCACCTAGCGGCGAACATGTTGTGCCTGGCGTGTGTGCTCGTTTTGTATGGCGCTTTAGTGTGCAGCAGTTGCGTGTGTTAGTCAGTAGATGGCGTTCGCCTGTGGCGGCAGCTAGTGGCTGGTAGCTGAAGCAAAAGTAACGATAATTCAAATTTGAAAAGGGAATGGAAATATTTGAATGTGCGTGAGTACGCTACTTATTTATTTAAATTATGTATTTCAATTGTAAATATTTATTTAAATTGTATTTTTAATATTAATTCATTTAAATTAAACTTTTAATATTAATCTTAACATTTACATATATATATATGGCTGACTTTATTTAGTTTTCTACGACTTTTTTCTGTCAACCTGTCAACCTGCCCTAATGCGAATTTCGTTTTCTGTCTGCTTTGGTGGATGATTTTGCATTGGGCGTGGTTGGGGCACCGGGACTGGGACAAGGCGACAGGAAACAAATAGACAAAGTGCAAAGTTTATTTTTTAGTAGTTTTTGGCGCCGCACTGACTGAAACGCGACGCCAGTTGTTCCTGTGCTTTGTCCCTCATACATATACATATATATTTGCGTGCTATTGTTGCTGATGGGGATTGCTTTGGGCCAAGTGCTTGGTTAAATGGAAATGTCTTGGCACAATATTTGCGAACGCTTCAATGATGAGAAATTTGCATGTTTATGCAGCGAGCAGATTGAAACTGTCTCGCATGTCGTCTGGAAGCGTCCTGGAAGACTCCTTTGTGCACTGTGTCTTGTGTCCTGGTTGAATGCAATTTGCTGGAAATTGAATTTGTGGCGCAGTTGGCAGTTTGCGGCGCAATTCAAGTTCCGGCTCGCTGTTTTATGAGCTGTCCTCAAAATGCAGTAAATATGCCTGGCGAGCAGCCAGCGCGGCGACATGTCCTGCATAGTCCTGCACTGTCCTTTGGCCGCAGCAGAATACAGTCGAGCTCGCTGCGGCCAAATTGATGGCATTCTGCGCCAATGTCCTGTCAGCGCGTGTGGGCGGCAACTCGCCAACGACTGCAAGGACTCGGCATTCGAGTTCACTGACTTGAGCACAAACGTTCCGTTTGCTTTGCGTCATCTGCGCTTACATAATCGCATATGCGGCGACTTCATCTGCATGATAATTGAGAATTTCCCATAAGCATGTAAATTATGAAGATATATTCCTATGCAAAGGACTTGATTATTATGAGACTGAATATTGTTATGCACGAATGTGACAATTTTTGACTCCTGCTTGTTTATATTTATATTTAAACTATAGTCTTTATGATCATATAGTAGAGTTTACGTTTGCTTTACTATCTAACACTGTGATGAGGACTGATTTGGTCCACCCTAATTTACTGTTTTTAGACAATTTTCAAAGTGAGTTTCTCTGTTTATCTCTTATGATGGATGTATGCTATGTCTTCATCACGTTCTCTCTCGTTATCTTTGTCTCCTTACATCTTTCTCTCCCTCTCTCTCTCTCTCTCTTTCTGTCTCAATCTATATATTACCCATATATATATCTGCTATCTTAAGGATCTGCCCAGCATAATTTAATCCTAGGTAGCTCGAACAGTTTAAGTTGTGGCCCGCGGTCTGGGAGGCTTTGCCTAAGCGTTGCCCATTCCCATGCTCACATCAAGTGGGCGTGTCTTGGGAGGCCCATAAACAACCACTCAGAGTTCCCGGTAACAATCCGAGGCTAATCGCCGGGCAGGCCACTTGAAGTAGCCGCAGCCTCTGTCTCTGCTGCTGCCAAAACAAAGTCAGAGGTTAAGCACGTGCGTTCCAGCGCGCTGGCCACAGGTTGATGCTGTGCTCCATCGTCTAGCTGTAGCTGTGACTGTGACTCTGGCTGTGGCTCTGGCTCTGGCTGCGGCTGTGGTTGCCGCCTCTTGGCTTGGCGTTTTACGAGCTGCGCCGCCTCGTTTGTCTCAGCGCCCCGCGTTTGGGCCAATTATAACCTTGGCCTGCTGCCGCCATATCTCACATTCTTCTTGCCCTCTTCGCTCTTCGTTTTTTCACTTTTTGTGTGCTTCGTGGTCGGCAAATGATGAAGATGATCATTTTGGTAACCATTGGGCATTTTGCGGAGTTTTCGGCCAGCGGCGAGCCTGGCGCTTGGCAAAATTTATAAACGCGCTGTGCGAACACCTCGCCACACGTTGGGGCGTCTCTGTCTGGCCGCGTCGCTTCGGCCAACTCTCTCAGCTCAACTCTCAACGACCTGGTAATTTATGATTAATGTTGCGCAGTCGTCGACAACTCAGTGCCAGAGCCAGAGCCAGAGCCAGAGCCAGAGACGCGACTCAAAACGAGATGTTGTTTTGGGGAAAAATCGGCGCGTACCATTTTTGGCAAACTCCCTCCCGTTGTGTTTCAGATTGCAGTTTTTTTTTTTGTTTTTTCTTTTTTTGTTTTTGGTTTTTTATCTGACGATCGGGCAGTGGGCTGCAGGAGGGGCGGGCGATCTTGTCAACGCTTCGCTGCGCTTGAGTCTTGCCCTCTGGCAGTTGTTAGCAGCATTTCGATTGGGCTGCCTTTTCCTTCACTGCGGCCTTTTCGGCCACTTCGCTGCACTTCCTGGCGGCTCTGGGCTTAATTAAAGAGTGGTTGGCGCTCATTTGACTGCGATGTGCGGAGTGCTTCCTGGAAATCAAAGAAACAAACTTGCTAAATATTTCAGTTAACGCTTTGGTGGTCTTGGCCTATAATTTGCCAGGCGATTTGCAATCGCCGCTCGCTCGAGAGGCAGATAGAGAGAGAGAGCGAGATCGGCGACGATCGTGCCGTGCTGTATAAACAAGTCTCACTCTCAATCATAAATGAATCACGCGCAAATTATATGGCAGCAGCTGGAGGAGCAGGCCAGGACACGCAGCAACTGGCGCTGCTTAATAAACAATCATCAGAGCAGCAGCAGCAGCAGCTCGAAGGTGATGAAGGGAGGCAACACCAACGCCGCCAACGCTGTTGTCCCCTCCCAAGCCTCTTCAAGCCTCAGCTTCAGCTTGAGACTCTTGCATGTCCATGTGATAATGATGATTTCACAACCAATTAAGCGTTGAAAGCCAAACACCGCCAGCCAGAAATTTGAGGTTAATCCTTTAGCTGCTGCAATTTTCGGGGCCCCCACTTGGAACGTGAGCAGAAGGCGGCAACAACAACAACAACAACAAAAACAACAACAACGATGAAGATCTGAGATCTGCGATCTGCTGATGGCGTTGATGCAGGCGGCTTCAATCAGCGCGCCCGGTCACACACTTGGCGGCGTCTGTCGGCTAAGTGGAGTGTGGTGTTGTTATTGTTGTTGTTGTTGTTGTTGTTGTTAGTGTTGCTGTTGAAGTTGTCGGGTCGGCAAACGCCACGGGAAATTATGGTGGCCAAACTTCCCAGACCGCAACTAATTTAACCAAAGTGCGAATTGGAGGAGTCGCAATTCGGAGTCAAACTCAGAGTCAGACTCGAAAGCGAATCGAAATGGAGAGGCTGAAGCAGCGACGTCGACAGAGACAAACTGAAAACAGACCGCAACAAAGCTGCCGATGACGCTTGTTAGGGACTGCAAATGGCCTGTACCCGAACCGAAAAGGGCCAGAGGCAGCAGGAGAACAGGCAACTGGCAACTGGCAACTGGCAACTGGCGACTGCATTGAGAATTATGAGCGCTGCACAAGCTGCGAATTTGTGAAGCGTGATGGGCGCTGGCAGCGGCAAGGGTAACTGGGAGTCTGCTTTACTGTAGCTGCAACACGCGATCTTGACGACTCGAAATTAACTCATAAAATATACATTATCATAGCTGAAACGGGCTTTTGCAGCTTTTGAGTGTGCCGTCTGCGATTGCAGCTTTGCCATCTCTGTTTGTTCTGTCTGCCTTTTTGGCGCTTTCGTGTGGCACCTGTCGTCTGCCTCTGTCTGTCTGTCTGTCTATTTGTCTATCTGTCTGGCTGTCGTGTGCGCCTCGTTGGCTGATTGGCCGGGCCCAGCCTGGCCTGGCCTGGGCTCGCTGCTGATCATCATCAACTGGTAGTTGCCTTAACAGATTTTTCGCAATTAGCCAAGCCAGCGCCCAGGCCATGGGGAGTACTTGGCCGCTACTCGATGCCATTTGGGACTTTCGATACTTAAGCACAACCATCTACCGTCTACCATCTACCATCTCGCAGCTAACCACCTGACCGACGCAGTCGAGCATAGTGCTATAAAGATATACTCTGCTGATTGCCGGGCAAGCCCAGCTATACGAATGGAACAGAATTTGACGCCCGGTGCATACATCAGATAAGCCACGTAATGTGCGGCATAGAGATTCACGACAACTATCAGGCACATGGCTGAAGAGCCCTAATTAATTGTCGTCTAATTAAAATTAAATAAATTATGATTGGCTGCCCACTTGACGAAGAGCTGTCCGAGTGATGAGGATAAGGGCTCGAAGCCAAGATCTTAGACAAGCTGTTTAAAGCTTGCAGTTGGCTGCGGCTGATAGAGTTTTTATTGGCCTTAACTTTGCGAAGTCTAAGTTGTTTTTTACGCATATCTCGAAGACTTTAAGAGCTAAGCCTACCAAATTTGGTGTGTGAGCTCTTGTTTAGTCAATGAATATATCAATTAAATGTTTCTTCATATTATGATTGCTTTACGCATAATCTTAGCAGTTGTTCAGATCATATATATGTATATTTCTTTCAATTTATTTCCCTTACTTTCGCAAATCTCTTTCACTTTCAGCGCAACTTCTCCTTTTGCGAATCTTTAAGCTGTGGGAACCTAACTCGCTTAGCCCTCCATCCTGACCTGTGTGTGTGTGTGCGTGTGTTGTGCGCCGTACTTATGCACAATTATGGCTTTATTGTCTAAACTTGGGCACATCTATTTAAAGCCATCTCTGACGACTCCACTTGGACAACAACATAGAGCCAAAGCGTTGCATTTTCGGCTTGGCTTTCATTGCGCCGCCAACGCCGCAGCGTGGCATGCCTCCTCCTCCTCCCCCTCCCTCAACTGGCTGCCCGCCACGCCCCACTGCCCCAGCTGCCTGCTGCCTGCTGCCCAGCAGACCTAGTCAAGTTTCATTGTTTTTCGTTGGCGGCCCTTCGTCATCGTCAAGAGACTCCGCAAACGTCTGCGACTACCAATTCCAATTGGAGTCTCCGACTCCGACTCCGACTCCAACTCCAACTGACGACGAATTAACTTGTTTTGGTATAAACGGCGGCTATTTTGTAAGTTCATAAAGGATAAATTGCCAATTTTGGGATTTGAACTGGCGAATGTTTTGCGTGCCTGCGCCTGCGCCCGCGCTCTCAGCTCCAACTCCAACTCCAACTTCGACTCCAACTCCGACTCCATCTCCATCTTTCATCTACTACTTACCATCTACCGAACGAGCGCGCCTTCACTCTGCAGCCTTTCAGTCTTCTGTCTGCTGTTCGCTGTCTGCTGTAGTCAGTCGTCTCCCGTTGGCTCGGTGCTATATTGAGTTTTCAATCTTTTGTTGACTTGATGTGGCCACCGATCGACTGCTGTTGGTGCTCCTCGATCGTCTCCGCTGTCGTCTGTCTTCAGGGAAAACTGGCAGCCAACCTTGAGTTGCTTATTTAAGGCAGTCCGTCAATTTCTGTGAGACAATGCCCAGTGGCCATGCCAAAATGCTAGCCACTGTGGCGGGCATCGGGCACTGCTTGGAGCGTATCCTCGACGCTCGCCCGCTCCGCCGCGGCCTTAACTGGCGGCATCGGCGCAAAATGAAACAAAACCAATTAAAAATGTTTCGTTGCACCCAAAAACGAAGATGCGGCTGCGCTGGTGGGCATTGACTGACCACAAAGCGCCACTGAGTGTGCGTATATATGTGTGTGTGTGTGTGTGTGTGTGTTTGAGTAGTTGTTGCCCGTTGCCTGTTGATTGTCTTGGAGATATGCAAGCGCAGGCGCAACGCCGGCGCACAGCCTCCACGGTGGCAAGGTAACAAAAAGCGACAACAACAACATCAGCAGCAGCAGCAGCATTTTTTGGTCGCAGCTTGCTGTAGACACACACACACACACACACACACACACACACACACACACTCATACACTGTCGAGCGAGAGGGCGAAACATACATTCTTCTGGGTCTCAGGTCTTCATTTTTAATGAAATTCTTAACAAGGCGCACGAAATGCAAGCGTCTCGGCGCTGGCAGCGCTGCCAGCAGGGACAGCGACAGCGACAGCGCCAGCCACTAACTAACCAAATCGCAGTCGGGCGAGCAAGCGCAAGCGCAAGCGCAAGCAACTTGCAACTTGCAACAAGTCGCAGCAAGTTAAGTAAAGTGCTCGCCCGCCCGTTTAGGGGCTGCGGCTGGGACTGCGACCGCACACCGCGTTTGGACAGCAGCCGAAGAAGAAGCCGCTCATTGGAATTCATTAAAAATTCAACAGTGTGTGTGTGTATGTGTGTGTGTGTGTGTGTGTGTGTGTGTGCTGGTGTGTGCCTGGGAGTCGCCTGCCCAAAAAGCCGGTTGAAAATCCAGCAACAACTGCAGCACGAGAATGATAAAAAAATCAAAAATAAAAACATTGTGCATGGAATGAGAGCAGCTCGAAAAATTTACGAAATTAGTTCACAAGCCGACAACGGGCGCAGGGGGCGCGGCGGCCGAAAGGGGAGAGGGAGGTTGTGTGTGTGTGGGGGGGCGGAGGGGGGGGGGGAGTAGATGTTGCCCAAAGCATACCAGCGCCACTTTAATTTAGTCATCAGGTGATTTTTCGCGAGCTTCAAGTGAAATCTTTAACGTGACGCTGGAGATTGTTATGCTATGCGATCCGCGATCCGCAGACCGCAGTCCGCGGACCACAGCGACGAGCCCTGCACCAGGTCCAGGCTTCCGAGACATTGCCCCAGCAGCACTTGCTGGCCACAACTCGCTGAACAGTAGCGTAGTGTGTGGGCAATTGGCTTGATTTGCTTGCAGTTTTTTCTTTTCCTTTTTTCTGCTCTTTAATTTGATCGTATTTTTTTTAGGTTTTTGGGAGCTGGGAGTAGCTAGTGGATCTTAATGGAATGTATAGTTATAGTTGAAGTAAGTTTTATAGTGAGCTGTGGAATGAGAGTGGGTGAAGAGAGTTCTCTTAGAAGATCGTAATAGTTTAACTCATATGTGAATATAAAACATTTTCTTATAGAGATGCTGTGCATTTCCAGATTGGCCAGTGGAGAGATAAACAGTTTGCACTCCAACTAGGCTGGCATTTTCTATTAATTTAATTAAGCCAGAGTTCTTTGAAGATAATTGCCTCAAAGAAGTTCACATTCCGGCGAGCGTAACAGTTGCTGGCAGCAAATTCCTTTGGCTCTAGTTGATTAGCTTGAGTAATAAAAATATCTGATCGTCTTTTTTTTTGTTATTTTGTTGTTTTTGTGCTGTACGCAGCAATTGAAATAATTTGCTGGCACTTGAAGATCGGGCAGCTGAGAGCGGTGACATTGTGCACAAGATGTCAGGCCGACAGCGAAGTGGGAGCTGAGCTGCTTGGACGCCGTGCAGTCTAGAGCAATAATAACAACAGCAACATATTGCTGTGAAGGCTGTCTGGTCTGTGGGAAAGCCTTGCCGGGCCGTGGCCATCGTGGTGCGCTGTGGCATGCTTATCAACAAATGCCGCAGACAGATATTTAGAACTGCGAACTGCACTCGAATCGGCCAGCCTGTCAACTTGGCTAGCCAGAGAACGAGGAGCTGTTGCTGCTGCTGCTGCCGCTCCATGTCATGGCTGGCAACGTTGAAATATTTGACCATAACAAGTTATTTACTATGACGATGATGATGGCTGCTGCAACGTGCAATGTGCAACTGCAACAGCAGCCTCAAGGACGGTCGGGCTGCCCGCATTCCGCGCGTGAAAATGGGAAAAGCAAACTATTTTGTTTAGGAAGTGCCCGTTGCAGCAAACTGAAAAAAGAAGCAACAAACAGGTCCCTCCTGCAGATGCTGCTGCCCGCTAGCAATATGTTGCCAGCAACATGATGCAGACAAATTTCAATAAGCAATCGCTTGGCTAGCGGCGGTCATGCAACTTGTCGCGAGCAGCCACAGCTGTGGCAGCAACATCATTACGAGCTGCGTTTAATGACAAGATCAAGCGCAGATCAACTGGCCCAGCTCGGGCTCTGTAGTTGTGTGTGTGTGTGTGTGTGTGTGTGTGTGTGTAGAGCAAATGTTGTTGATGCTCGGCTGCTGCTGTCTGATGATGATGAACGTAAAGTGGGAAAAAAACCAGCTTCGGTGTGGCGCAGCAGCAACAACATCTCACCTGTTGTTGTTGCCGCGAGTAGCTCACAAGTCTAGTCGACCGCCGTCGTCGTCGTCGTCGTCGTCGTCGTCGTAGTCGTCATCGTCTGCGTCTGCGTCGTCGCTATGTCTGGGAAGTCGCTGTGTACGTTGCGCCTTAGTGGCAGTCATGGGAATTATTGTTTATTGGCATTGGCCACGGTTAGCCACAACAGCAGCAGCAACAAACAACAAACAACACCAACACACGACGACGTCGTCGTCGTCTTAGTTTCCCCTTTGTGGAGTAGACAAATATGAAATGAAATGGTATCCACACACACACACACACACACACACACAAAGGTTTGCCCCCAAAGCCCAGGCCAGACCTATTAATAGCTAGATATATCACTTAGTTTAACCATAAATTTTAACTACTCCATGCCCGCCGCCTGTCTCTGTCCCAGTCCCAGTCTCAGTCTCAGTTCTCTCTGCACATTGACAACGTGTATTTAGCTGAAAAGCCTGCGACTCCATAATCAATGCCTGGCCTAGACTTTCAGCTAGCATAAATTGGCCACGAGTAAAGCTTTTTCAGTTTATGTTTTTTCACTTAAGTGGAATAAACTGAGTCCACATATAATTGGAATTGTCTACTAAAAACTCTTTTGATATTTATTAATGTAGCTAAGAGCTTGGGTTAATATGCCAAAGCTAAAAGAATTTAATATTTTACCTTTTTAACTATTTTGCCGAAAGCTGATATTTGTATGTAAACAAATTAAAAGTCTGCCGAATATAATTGTATATGATAATAATATATATTTTCTACAAAATTTTATGGGTTTTCTATTTATTGTTTCCTCTGCTGTCTCCCACTCACATTCACTGTCTTTTTCTCCTTTTCTCTCTCTCTTCTCGCTCTCTCTCTTTCTGCATTTAGGCCTAGACTTAGGCTTGTCTTACTTCTTCGGCAGAATTTCTCGCTCTCTCGTTTCCTCTTTCTCTTTCTTACCTTGTCTCTGTCTTTCCTTATCTATCTTGGTGTCTCTTTACCTATCTCTCTTTCTTTGTCTCTTTATCTCTCTCACTCTCTCTCTCTCTCTCTTTCTCTCTCTATCTCTCGCTCTCTCTCTCTCTCTCTCTCTCTCTCTCTCTCTCTCTATCTGTATATCTTCCTTTCTATCTCTCAATCTGTCTCTCTCTTTCTCGTTGTCCCTTTTTTTCCTCTTTCTCTTTTTACCTCTTCCTTTCTTTCTCTGTTTCTCTCTCAGTCTCTCTAGCTCTCATTTTATCTGCATTTCATTCTTTCAATTTAAATTCCCTTATATTTCTCCCCCTCTCTTTTTCGAACTTTATCACTATATGTCCCTCCCTCTCTCCCCCTCTCTCCGTGAGTTTCTTTTTGGCAACTCGCCTAACTTAATTAAAAAGCAAGTCGAGTCTGCCCCTGTGCGACTAAGCCCAAACGTCTGCAGATCCTTTGCTAACCCTTGCATGTCCTTTCGCCCCAATTGTGCCCGCGGCAGCTGCGCAACTGTTAAATGCAGTTAGCTGGCGACAAGAAGGCGGCTGCGAGCCTCTTTCAAATTATAAAGCGGCTTTCGAGTCGCATTCCCATTCGCATTCGCATTCGCATTGCGAGTTGCAAAGCTATCGATCAGTGCGGCTAATGGGCAGTTGCAGGTGCTGCTTGCTGCAGGGGCTGCAGCTGCGGCTAAACTTGCGCACCACGTGCTAAAAAAAAGGATCAGGAGACAAACTTGCGGCCAAGGGTGGCTCCTCAGATTGTGAGTCATGCGAGCCGAATTTCGAATTTCGAATTTCGACAGACAGGCAAACAGCTCGTGTGGTCCCGGCGTCTGAAACGGTGCTGCTGATAAAGCGGCTACCTTCATTAATTAGCCGCACACGGAGCCAGGCAGCGGGAGTCAGAGCTAAGCAGAGATAGCACAGGAGGTAGAGGAGGAGAGTCAGTCAGTCGGGCAGACTCCTTCTTATTTTTGGCACCTTGTTGCCCATTTGTTGCCAGGCGGAGTGACATTCTGATTGAGAGCGCGTAGCACACGCCCCAAGCCAGCGAGCAGGTGCTACAGCACACACACACTCACACACACGCACACATCTGCAGGTCCTGTGTCCTGTTTGGACTGTCTGTGTTTGCAGCTGGCAGCTGTTGTGCCGTGGCATTGGCAGGATCAACGACTTAGCACGTGGCACATGTGGCGTTCGAGCTCTCCCCTCTCCCCTCTCTCTCTCTCTCTCTCCTGTCCCTCTCTGGGTCTACAGCTCCAGCTAGCCAGTCATTCAGGCAGCCAGGACTGCTCGCTGTGGCTCCTGCCAAAAAAAAGGTCATTCGGGAAGTGTGGCCTGTGTGTCCTCCATTGTGTGCAGCAAATTGCGACAGCTGCTGCGTATTCCCAGTTCCCTGTTCCTTGGACGCTGTCTCAGCCTCAGTCTCAGCCTCAGCCTGAGTCTGTGCTTTGTGTCCGTCCGTCTTGTGCTTGAATTTCGTTTTCTTTTTCCTTCTCCTCTGCTCTGCTCAGCTCTTTTCCTTTTTCGCTTGTGTCATTATTTATTATTGTTGGCCTTTGTGCGGATTTTGGCTCGTTTTTAATTTAATTACGATTACGACTACGATTTATGCATGGAAATCTCGAACAACCCCTCGCCAAAGGACTCGCAAGGACCCTCGCCCCCAGTCCAGGCAGCTCAATAATATTTGGACAGCGCGCGCATAATGAATTGGCAAAATATTTTTATTGGAAACGATGCGATTAGGGGTTGGGAAAAGCGTGGAAAAGCCGCTGCCATTCACACGATAAACAAATATATATATATATATATACAGATATATTTATATTTTGAGTCTGGGCTAATTGAGACATCATTTCGTCAAAATTATCTCGGCGTGGCCGCCTCGCAGCTACTTAAGATAATTCGCGTCGAGGGGCTTAGCGCCCCAA
This sequence comes from Drosophila paranaensis, assembly GCA_035047545.1. Taxonomy (NCBI): domain Eukaryota; kingdom Metazoa; phylum Arthropoda; class Insecta; order Diptera; family Drosophilidae; genus Drosophila; species Drosophila paranaensis. Next base: position 11,292,725 of record JAWNPL010000145.1, read on the forward strand.
TTGGACATTGTCGGTTCGGAAATGTTTTCAGATACTTTATCGCTGCGACGCGTTAAAATGTTTCGCGCTTTTTATTGCGCTTAACGTGATTTCTGTTTCTGTTTCTGTTTCTGTTTTTGTTGCCTTTGCGTTTCATGTTGTAGAGCCGCGCGTATAAATTGACAAACTTATTGGACAGCCGGCGAGGGCAGATCCTCGCCAGAGTCCCGCCACCTTCGCCTCCGCCTCTGTCTCTGTCTCTGTCTCAAGCTCGGCTCTTAACACGCTCCTCGCATCACTTCGCCGATCGGCGTGTGCGGCGTCTCTTATTGATTTTATAATTAAGCGTTGTCATTAAATTTTATGAGCTGGGCATGCAGAGAGAGAGAAAGAGAGAGAGAGAGAGAGAGAGAGAGAGAGCGGGAGACACGCTGCCTAATTGAGTTGTTCCGCTCTACAATGTGGGCAGAGAGACGAGCTAACTGAGCAACTATTGCCTAGTTCCTTGCCGTCGTAAAAGCTGGCTTCGCTTTGGTTACGCTAATGGGCCAGAGTGTATCTGGCCTGAGTCATTTGGTTCGTTTGTTCGATGATTTATGCATAAATCATCTGCATAAATTTAGCAGACGAAACTTGTCTGGAATTTCCTTTGTTCCATTTCGCTTCGCTTCGATTTGGATTTCGTTTTCGATTTCAATTGGATTAGCCCGGGCAGTTCATCATGGGTTTGTCACCGTTGATTGAATGTCTCTGGCATATTTCTCTGCTTTGCTTTTTCTGTGCTTTTTTTTGGGTTCCGTCTGTCTGTCGCATTGCTGAAATTTCACTTGATCATTGTGGAGCCTCAGCCTATAAATCTTCGCCCTTTGGCGGCGCATTGTTAGAGCTTCGTCTCGGCTTTGGCAGAGTCGCAGCCAATGGCCATCCAGTTCCAGCAGCTCCCGGGCTCAATTAACATCGACTTGGCTGCATAATTGCCGCATCATTCGGTAGTCGGGTAATGACTGCATGTGCCACGCCCCTGCCCCTGCCCCTGCCCCAGCCCTTGTTGCTGCTGCATCATAATTTCATCTGGCCAAAGATCAGCTGACAACTTTATCTAGCTGCTGTGTGTGTGGTGCGCGCTTCCGTTGCCGGAACACACACACACACACACACACACACACACACGCGTATGTTATTAAGGGTGAGGCACAAAGCCGCTCGTCTGCATCTCAATCTCATTGTCCTCGCTAATTGTCTGACTGTGTGAGCGTCATAAGCCGACGTCGTGGCGCATTGGTCTTCGCTTTGAGTTTGAGTTTGAGTTTAGGTTTGGGTTTGGGCTTAGAGCTCTCGCTCTCGCCCTGGCCCTGGCCCTGGTCTCTGACCATTGACGACGCGTCGAACGGCTGCTCATTGTATACCAAGCAGCAGGTCATTCTTCCTGTTTATCTGTGCTCACTCGCTCGCCCGCTCACTCTGCGCCTCTCCCTCTCTCTCTCTCACTCGCGCTCACTCATTGGTTTTCTGTGATATTTTCATGCCGCAACACGCACAATTTAGCTCGGCGGCTGCCCAACAAACACACAACACAAACACAAACACGAACACAAACAAAAGCCTAGCCAAGTCAGCTGACTCATGCAGACGCTGGCTGCGCTGGCTGCGCTGTCTGGAGCCTAGAAACCTGAGTTCTCAGCGCTGTGCCGAGAGGTAACTGGAACCTGGCACCATTTGGCATTTGGCTAGGGCGGTACGTTTAATGACCGGAACGGATTTCGCCTCAGCGCTACAGCCGTCAGCCGTTATCCTCGCGCACTCCTCACACACACAGCTTCCTGAAGCCTAAGGTCTTAAGGCACAGTGGGAGCTGCCTGTACGTGTGTGTGTGTGTGTGTGTGCACTTAAAATCCTATTAGGCTCAATTATCCGCTGATATTGCGTACACGATCTGAGTTCTTTCATTTCGGTTTCTTTTTCTTTTCTTTTTTCAACATTTTTCATTCATTGAGTCTCAGTTTTGGCTGCTTCCTTTCTTCAGCTCGTCTGCTGTGTGTGTTCTTGGAATTAGTTGGTTGTTTGTTGTTGCTGCAGTTGTTGTTGTTTGCATTCAATTTGTCTCTCCGTGCCGTTTCGGTAGCCTAGCCACTGGTGTCCTGGCAGGACGCGCAGCCAAGCTGCGTCTTTGTGCCGCACGCTTTGCCCTGACATTGATTCATATTTAGTAGATGTGAGCTCGCGCTCTCTCTCTCTCTCTCTCTCTCTCTCTCTCTCTCTCTCTCTCTCTCTCTCTCTCTCTCTCTCTCGCTGGGCATTTCTATTAGTTGAGGCTGCTTTCCCACTTGTAGGTCAGGGTCAGGGGCAGCTGCCTTCACGTGAACGTGCGTGTCGTTTGTGTAAATGATCTGATTAACACCGTTTGTCGGTCATCAAGGGGTTAATACTGTACAGCTGTACGGCGAATCGAAGCTGCTGCCAAATATATATATATATATTTATATATTTATATATAACTTCGAGAAGTCGACTGCAATCAGCAGCTCCAGCATCAGCATCAGCAGCGTCAGCTCCAGCGCTTTAATAATTCGATGCCACTTCAAAAGGCGCCTCTGCCTCGGCTTACCGTTAAATGAAATCACTTTTAATTTCGGAATCTGCAGCTCGACTGCTGCCTAAAAAAAGTGTCGTGTTTCAAATGCTTCATAAAGACATCAACTAAATCAAAAGCGACAACAGCACCCAAGCAACCACAGGCAGAGCCACAGTCAGCCATGGCCACAGTGGAGCAGCAGAAGCGGCAGTAACAACAACGATAAACATTCAATAGCCCACAGCCATGTTGCCTGGTCGTTGAAAAATTAATAAAATTAGTAATCAGCGCTTTAAATCAACAGAAATCAAGAGGTAGCCAGCGCAAGCGCCAGCCGCAGTCCCCGAAACCGCAGATTAGATAGCACCAAGCGAAGGGGCAGCCGATGGTGCTGCTGCCGAGGCTGCTGCTCTGGCTGATGCTGCTAATGATTTCTATTGCCACAGCTGAGGGGCAAGCGCTGCGACGCGGACTCAGCACGGTTGCCGGTCTGTCTGCCCGGCTGGCCACTGGCCACTGGCCACTGGGGCCAGCAAATTTTAATGACGCAACAACAACAGGCAGCAGCACTCGCTAGGCTGGTCGAAGCTGAAATACCCTTAACAATACTATTTATTAGGGCATATTCCTCATAGACCTAGCCGTGTGAGAGTCGAATATTCATTAAAGTGGCTCAGGTCTCATAAGCCAAGCTGACAATAGTTATTGACTGTTAAATCAAATCCTCATTTAGAGCTCGACCTATTCAGCTGCTGAGCTTCATTTCGTATGTGAAAGATATCTCTGAGGTAAGCTGGCTCGAATTTACTTGGCTCGAATTTACTTCAGCTTTACTTCAACAAAAATACTATAGAGTATATGGATCGACAGCTAAGTATGAAAGAGTAGCTCAAAGCAGAGCTAGATTAAGCCGGAGCTGGCTGTGCGACACACACTAATCCACAGCTAATATCCATCCCCAAGTAAAGCGTATATTAGCAGAGCTGGCTTGGCCAGGCCAGATTCTAAACGGCTCAAGGTCTCGCTCAAGCAGAGGCAGGGACGGCGGACAGAGCGGAGAGTGGAGCGAGACGACAAACTGGGAACTGCGGCCAGCCAATTGGCTTGGCTCACACTTGGCGCTGGGCATGGAGATTGCCGGCATTAGATAAACTTGCCACCAGCATCGACGAGTTGTCTTCGCTGCTTCACTCTCTCGGCGCTTGTGCGCGCGGCTGTGTGCTCGTCATCATTATAAAACGAATTGATGCGCGATTATCGCTTCAGGTTTTAGCGCCAGTTTCGGAGGCTGGGCAGCCCTGATTATGGCAGCTACCGCGGCAGGCGCAACTTTACACGAGAAAAAAGAAATAAAAATAAAAAAAAATAAAATAAAATAAAATGAATAAGAAGAAAACACAGATATTGCTACTCACTTCTGGGTGGATGCTGCTGTGGCTGCTTAACACCACACCACACCACGCCACGCCACGCCACACCACACCACAGCGTGGCGACCCCGCCCCCTTGGCCGACTCTGTGCTGTGCTCTGGTCTGGTCTGGCCTGGTCTGCTCTGGCGTTGATCTGTGTGGGAATGCGGCCGGCTGTTTTGCAATTTTTGCTTGGTTTTTCGGTGCGACTGCCAAAAACAATTGAATTCGATTGAATGCACCGGCATAAGGAGGCGACGGTCACATTCCAGACGGCAGCAACAATGCCGCAATCCCCATCGCATGGCGGAGGCCAAGAGGAGGAAGCCAAAGCCGCGGCCCAAACGGCAACAACAATCACAATCACAACAACTGTCAACGCGCCCGGGCGATGGCGGCGCCGCCGATGCCGTCTCTTAAAAGACAATCAGCGACACCTTTTTGGTCCAAAATACTCTCACTGCTGCAACGGCAGCAGCGGCAGCGGCAGCACTGCGACTGCAAGCAGCTACTGGCCAAAAACAACAACAACAACAAAATCAGAAGAAAAAAAAAAGAAAAGCAAAAGCCAAGTTCGTTGCTTAAGTCTTTTGTTTCGAATGCAGACGCAAACCCCAAATTGAACTCTATCCCTTTGTGAAGTGCGAAAGCGACAGTGCAAAGAACAATGCTCAATGCTCCCTGGACTCCTGCCACAGCTCTGCTAGCTGCCCAGCTTCCCATCTTCCCAGCTACCCAGATACCCAGCCAGCAGCTTCCCAGCTATCCCAGCTCGCAGTTCCACAACTCGGCAGTTATGTCGCGCCATGTTTGGCGTATGATTTCAAAAATTGCCCTTTTTGGGGTTTCGACTTACAGAGCAGAGCGGGCCTAAGTTTGCAACGCGCCAAGAGTCAGTGGAGATTCGGAGTGGAGGATCCTGAGCCCTCAGCGCGGCCGCGGCCATGACATCATATTTGGGTGCTAAAAGCGAGCCGCCCTGCTGTAAATAGAGACTGCAAAGGCTGCCTGGCGCTGACAGCCAAGATGGTAGAGGTCTCGATCTGGGGCTCAATTTCGTTCTGCTTCTCGTTCCCATACGGACTCTGATGCGGCTTCGCAATTTCCAACGCCAGTCGCCCAGTCGCCGAGTCGCCCAGTTCCTTTTCATTTCAGAGACGGTGTCGAAGTTCGCACATCAATTGCACAATCCGCAAACAGCAATAATCACTGTCAGAAGAGATTAAAGCGATAAGCCGAGGCGAGGACGAGAACGAGAACGAGAACGAAAACGAGCACGAGATTGAGGTTCAGACTGAGGCTGAGACTGAGGCCGAGACTGAGGCTGTGGCATGGGGACCTGCGCATGCGCAGCGGTGCAGATAACGAACGATCAGCGTGGCATGCCGAGGCAATTGGGTGGCCAAAAATGAAATCATTAACACCTAAGATAATAAAAGGCAGCCCCAATCAACAGAAACCCAGATAAAACAACAACAACAACAACAAAGCAGAGCTGAACGCAAGGAATGCGTGAGAGGCAATTGCCGAGCAGAGGCAACGCGACGAGACGAGAGTTCGAGTTCGAGTTCGAGTTCGATTCTAGCCAGCAGCTGCTGCTGCAACTGAAGCTGATTTCTATCTCTTCATTGCAGATATTGTACATTTCCAAATCGCAGAAATCAAAAAATAAATTACGACAAAAAATTACACGCGACGCGGCCGCAGCTCCCGTCCCTCTCCCCTCCTCGACCCATAAATGGCAAACGAACCGGAGCCGACACAAAGCCAATTAATTTATTAAATTGAAGTATGAGATGGCCAATGGCTAAAAAGTAGGACGTAGCTGCGGCCGGACGGAGGGTGGGCAGGGTGGGTATTACTTTTTTGCTTCCCTCGACTGATGGGGAGATGTTGTCATGAAAGGAATTTTGGCGACAGACGCCTAAAAGCAAAATGGGCTTCGTGGTGACCGTTTTTGGTCAAGAGCAAAGCGGCGTGTTAATTTTTACCAATTTGCGGTCCAGCAATGGCCAACAACAATTTTGGCGACTCGGCGACGGCGACGGCGTTGGCAATGGCGATGCTGCAACATGTTGCAAAGGTGCAAAACTAATGGATTTCATCGTCGTTCGCATCGTTGCCGCATTTGCCTGGTTGCCCGCCAGCGTCGCCCCCGCAACCGCCGCAGCCAGCCACCAAAAGCGCTCAAGCTGAAGCTGAAGCTGAAACTGATGTTGAAGTGGAAGTTGAAGTCAATGTCCAGCAACGGCTGCCGAGCTCCAGCTCCAGCCATGAATGTGCTTTGCTTCCCAGGCGCTCATATATATATATATATATATATATATAGTGTGTGTGTGTGTGTGTGTGTGTGTTTGTATGCGTTTATATTGATATATTATGGCCACGGTTTCTTTGGGACAAAGATCTGCTTATTATATAAAAAACGAAAACAGCAACAAAAAGAGTCGCACCAGAGCCCGCGGCCGCCGCCCGAGTGCCCAGCCAGAGCCAGAGCCAGAGCCGCAGCCAGTGCCAGTGCCAGAGTCGGTGCCAGAGAGCTGCAGACCCCATCCACATACACACACACACACACACACTTACACTCACACACACACACTCGCATAAAAGGCGCACAGCAGAAGGCATCGCTGCGGCAGATCTTGAGATCTGATAAGAAAATGATAAAAAGGTAGACGCCAGTTTTTAATTTGATTGGAATGGAATTTTCAGATGATTGCAATGTTGCTAAAACGGCAGCGCCGCCGCGGCAGAGCGCGGGGCACGCGGCGCGAGAGAGACAGCCGACTGCTGTGAGAGTGCAACAACAACAACAACGGCAGCAGAAGAAGAGGGGGCGGCAGCTGTCTGCGGTGCAAGGGGGCGAGCGGCGAGCCAACAGAGCCAGAACAGAGTGCTGAAAGAGCTTTACGTTGGTCAGTGCAAATGTTTTCATATGTGTAGCACATGCGGCTGCAATGACTGCCCCAGTGCGCTACAAACCAAAAGGTGTGAAGGAGAGAGCGCGAGAGAGAGAGTATGATGAGAGGTGGATAGCTTAAGTTCCTTTAATGCTAATAAGTAAACTCTTTAAAGCTAAGAGGTAATGGCTGATCTGATTTATAGATAGTTCAGTATAGTGGAATATTCACTATCTGAAGTCTCTATATAAGTCTGAGCAGGATGTAGATCTTAGCAGTTGAGCTGCCTATATGGCCTAATCACGAAATCAACTAGGAACTAAGCTTAATTCGAGCTAAATACTAAATAAATCATAATAATAATAATAATAATAATCATAATAATAATAATCATAATAATAATAATAATCATAATAATAATAATAATAATAATCATAATAATAATAATAATAATAATCATAATAATAATAATAATAATAATAATAATAATAATAATAATAATAATAATAATAATCATAATAATAATAATAATAATAATCATAATAATAATAATCATAATAATAATAATCATAATAATAATAATAATAATCATAATAATAATAATAATCAAAATAATAATAATAATCATAATAATAATATTAATCATAATAATAATAATAATAATAATAATACTAATGATAATCATACTAATTAAAATATTTACAATAATTATAATAAGCATAGCAATCTCTGTCATGCCAACGACATCAACCTGAGCACAGCTCATGCCTGAGCTGATAGTTCTGCTCCAGCTAATTGTAGTGTGCTCCAGATTCTTTATAGTCCACTCAGCATTCCATAGGTAAATTTGCATCTTGGGCTGTGTCTGTCATTTCATTTCACCAAAAGTACACATACAACAACAGGCAACAGCGGCAGCGGCAGTGGAGCAGCAGACGATGACGATGTTGGTGAGGAGGACGTCGCCACTGGCGGCCTGAACGCCTGGCTGGAGAGGCCGTCGCCGTTGCCGTCGCCGTCGGCGCAAGGATGCGAGCAATAGGAAGCAATGTGAATAGTTTGGCTGGACTTTAGCTGCTGCTGCTGCTGCTGGTGCTGCTGGCATCGCTGCCACTGCCACTGCCACTGCCGCTGCCGCTGCTGCAGTCGACGCCGCCACCTTAATTTATTTCATCTCATGCAATAATTTTTGTGGTTAACAAGTTTTGGCGGCATCGTTAGCGTCTTCACACGCTTCGCGGGATATCAACACCATTTATTGCCGTTTTGGTATTTTCCTTTTGCCTCTCTGTCTCAGTCTCCGGCCACAGTCGTAGCCCCAGCCACAGCCACAGCCTCAGCCTGAGTCTCAGCCCCAGTCTCAGTGTCAGCCTCTGTGGCTGCTCTTCATTTTGCACTGTGTTGCCGCTGCCCTGTCCCTCTCCCTGCCCCGCCTCGCTTTAGTGTCTTGTTGTTGCCTCGCATCGGTGTGTGTGTGTGTTTTTTTTTTCGCTGCTTGGGCAGCGATTTTATTGCTTGATTTTTGCGGTTTATCTGCGCGCTCTCATATAAAAATCGATTGGATTCCCGTGAAATTGATAAGTCAAGTCAATGCCGCTGCTCAGCGTCGGCTGCTGCACCCACCGCCCCCGCTGACTGCCGACTGCCTGGCTGACTGCCCCCTTCGTGATCCTTGGCCAGAGCCGGCTGTCGTAAATTATGCGCCTCGACTAGTTTTCTACATTAAAAGGCAGACGCCAGCGCCACAGATTGCCACCGTCGTCCCACTGATCAACTGGCGGCTGTAGCTGGGGCTGACCGCTGGAAGCTGTTGCTCGATCGCTGTGCCCTGTGCCCGGTAGTGTTAAAATATTCGACCACCTAGGGTCCCATGGAATTTATTTCGCTTCAGCTGCGGCACGGCACAAATTTCTGCCGCTTTTTATTAACGCTGGGCATGTCATCAGCTTTTGCTATTGCCTGCGGGCTTTTGATTTTTTTCTCTCGCCTAATTGAAATATTAGTCGAGCAGCAGCAGCAGCAGCAGCAGCAGCAGCAGTTGGTGAGTCAGTCTATGGACACTCTCTGTCTCTCTATCACTTTCTCACTCTCTCTCTCACTCTCTTTCTGTCCCTCTCTTTGCAAGTCTGGCTGCATTTGGGCTCCCACTTCTGTGCGGTTCAGTCTGCGCACGGCTTATTTATAGCCCATCCATCGCCTGTCGCGACTCGCGTCGTTTTTGGCTATTTTTGCTCCAGACGCTGCAGCAACTGGAAGCGAACATTTTCACTAGAGAATCAGCAAATTTTACATGCTCTATGTGTGGAGCCAGTTTAGTTTGATATTGACAATAGGATAGGAAACTAAAGGAATTATTCTATAGATTATCTTTCCTCTAATCTTTCGCCAATCTCTGTGCTATTAATATAGATAACAGATTATGTTAGAGATTGGAGAAAGGTTTGCTGTAATCTTATGGCTACTTCCGATTAGATACTACCTATGAATCGGCACGTACTTTCCCCATTTTCCTACAATTTACCAGCTGGACGTCTGTCTCCCAACTTCCCTCTTTGATTTCCTGCTACATGTTGCTTCACTTAGCTGCTGTGCCCGCTGGCTAAAAGGCATAGGGTATCGCCGTCACTTGGCGGGGCTAATTACATGGAGTTTATTTTAAGGCCTAGACACAACGTTGATTATCTGCAATGCACGTGTCGCCCTGCCTCGACTCGGCGCAACTGCCGCAGCGAAAAAAAAAAATAAAAAAACCAAAAGCCAAGCAGAAACTTTGCCAAAAATGTCAAATATTTGACTTGCCAGACGCTTCATTATCAGTAGGGTCAGGGGACAGCTTGGAATTTGATTTGAGGCCACCAATTGAGTAATACAGCAGATTAGTCACCTCGCAGCACGCCTACGGGGCATACGCTTGCTGTGGGTCAGTGCCAGAAGGCAGCTCGCGACACTGGCGATAAGATTCTGTTTGATTGTGGCGCCAATAGCGATAATGCTTATCAAACACAGTAATAGCACTCGGAAGTTGATCGATGGGTAATTATTTATTAATCAATACAGCTGACGGCGTCATATTCGCAGTTGCTAGCTGTGCAGGGTAATAAGCGATATTCTAAATATTTTGGAATCACCCATGTCATATCTAAAAGGAAACATATGTCAAATATTACTCACAGCTCGGCTTGACCTACTACCACATCCGCCACGCTGACCTAATCAATGCCAAAGTAGACGCCAGCTATTTTGGAATATCCAATTCGTATCATAATTATTACTCACTGTTTGGCTTAAGCTACGAATATTCCACCTATCTCCCTCCCTCTGTCTCTGTCTCTCTCTCTCTCTCTCTCTCTCTTCCTCTCCCTGGCTGTAAACCTCATCGATGGGCCAATTAGACGCCAAGTCAACACTTAGGCATGTGAAATTAGATAAATACATTCATTAATTTATTTTGCGCTCAACGACGGGTCAACCCCCGACAGCCGCGCAACCTATGAGCCGCCGAGCCACTGCACCGCTGAGCTCCTGAGCGCTGTTCAGCTCGCCACAAATCATCAAAAGTCATTTAGCAAACATTTGAAGTTGAAAAATAGCCGTCAGTTTGCTTCAATGCACTTGAAGAGAGCCAACCGCAAGGTGGACGTCAGCCGGGCAGACGAGGGCAGGAGCAGGAGCAGGGGCAGGGGCAGGGGAAGGGGAAGAGTGGAAAGGGGCTAACTCCGGAGTAAGCCGGCAAGAGGTAATGGATGTAAGGGGTTAGGGCAAACGGCGGCAACTTTTTACGGAAGCAGCTCAGGTACAGGTACAGAAAGTCAAACCAAAGAGTCACGTCACGCGTGGGTGCCCAGCAGTTCCACTCCCAGTCCCAGACCCAGAGACAGTGGCAGAAGCAGAGGCAGACCTCAGAGCTAGTCCCAGTCTCAGAGCGTACTTAGCACTGTTGAATAATTTCCACGACCACGAAACCCAATTGAAATTAGAGCCCGAGCTCAGTAACAGACCCAGACCCAGAGTCAGAGCCAAAGCCAAAGCCAGGCCGAGCCACATGTCGCCGCTAACAACCTGAATGGCCCTGTCCCCTCCCTCTTGCTGCCGCTGCCGCTGCTGCTGCTGCTGCTGCTGCTGCTGCTGCTGCTGTTGCTTCTGGTGTAAGCCAAGTGCATTTTCATTTCCATTTCCTCGGACTCGCTACTGGCTGCTACTCATAATGCGGAAGATTGCACCGAACCAAAGTGTAGAGCTGCAGAGCTGAGCCTCGACTTCGTTCCGATCCGTTCCATTCTCGCGCCCCTGCCACAGCTCGCTTATCTGCTCGCTCAGATCTTGAGGTTTCTGCGTTCTGTATTTCTGGCTGGCTGGCAAGTTTTTAACACAATTTAGTGGCTGTGGCGGCTGATGATGATCGCAAGGGTGCCACCCGGAGACAGCTAAAGAAAAAGTGACACAGGTGCAGCAGGAGAGGGGGCAGCAGGGAGCAGTAGCAGTAGCGTCGCTGTCTTGAATTACCCGCAACAGCCGCTGAAGAGTGCCAGAGAAACAAATTCGAATTTCATTTACTTTCGTTGGTAATTGCAAGCAGCAGAGATCGTTAGATACTCGACGACGGACATAGAGAGTGGTCAACGTTGACTAACCAATCACGTAGCCATTGAGTGCTCTGGATTAAACTTTGCTCCTCTTATCACCACATACCATTTAACAGTGATAAATTCTGATACAAAGGTTTTGCGGAAGGCGCGTGTCAGTTGTAGATTCCGCTATTGATCAGCTGATGACTAACATCGCCAATGATATCACTGCTAAATCATTATTAGTCTTATCTCGTCCAAACTTGTTTGCAGCTAATAGCACGCTGCTGAATATCCATTACAGAGCGATCAAATCGATGACGATCAAAGCAGATTCGGTTCAAATAGGTTCTGTTGACTGCGCTCCAGTTCGAGTTAACCGAATCAAGCTTATTGATTCAGCTTCCCTCTCTATTGACGTAGACATTAATATTTGTGCTTTTACTCAAATTATATGATATTAATTATAATCAAAAGTGGAGGCAAAGCGGTTCATGCGAGGGAATTGAAAGAGAAAGAGAGAGAGAGAGAGAGAGAGAAGATGCGCTGTGTTTAAAACACATTATTTTCTATTAAACTATATTCCAAATTTTATAAATTGAAATCGAATATCCAGCCCAAAATGTAGCTTTAACGAGTTTGCTTTGCAAAACAAGTCCCTCATTTGATATATATATTTTTTTACATTTTTACTGTTTAAAGGAATTTGTATAGTATTTTTATTATTATATTAATAAATAAATATAAACAAAAAAAATATATATTTAATTAATATTGTTATAGGACATTCTCCCTAGGATATTTTTGCTTTCCACAATATATTCTTTATAATTCTAAACTAAATTCATAAAAATCGCTTTACCTGCTAAGCTGCAATAAATACTGTTTAGTATTTTTATTAATATATCTTAGTATTTTCGATATTAAATTATTGCTGTATGTAGTATTTGTAGTATTTAAGTACTAAGACTTTGAATATAGTTTTATTGGCGTGCATATTATATTATATTTACTTTTCATCTTTTTGCTAGCAAGCAAATAAATATACTCCAGAATTTTCTTGTTATATTTTTATTAGCTTTTTTAATATACTTTCTATATTAAATTAACACAGGCTTCGCTTGGACTGCTGGCTAAAGCAAATGAGTCCAAGTCACATCTAAATCAGCTATAAACTACTTTGATTCGGTTGTCTCTTTGTATAGTTGGCTGTCTGAGTGAGGGTGTGTGTGCTTATATGTGTGCGTGTGTGTGAAAAGTCATTTAGGAAAATTACACAATCATTTGTGTAGTTTCTGTGTTTATTTTTGTGTTATTTCTTCTGGCTCTCAAGTAGTTACCAAAATAAAAAAGAAAATATGGCAGAGAATTTAAGTTGTTTTGCTTTTTTAGCCATTTAATTTTCATTATTTTCTTAGCGTCGACGCTGGCTGCGCAGCTGGCGTCAGCGTCAGCGGCGGTGTTGGCGTTGCGCCTGCGCGCATTTCAAAATTGCTTTTGGAAAATTTGTTTTTATATGTTTGTTATTGTTGTGGGTTTTCAGTGGTGCGTTTTACTCTTGTTATTGTTGTTCTACTTAGTAGGTGTGTGTATATGTGTGTGTGTGTGTGGGTGTGTGTGTGTTTGTTGATGATGCAATGACGCTGCGCTTGGCAGCTGTTGTCTATTGCCGTCTGCCGTTGCCTCTTCTCCGTTTCTGTTTCTGTTTCAGTTCCACGACTGTGCCTCTGTCGGGATTCAGAGGTTTGTTTATAAGGGCCACGAGCTCGAGTATTTCCTGCACTTCCGCAACTCTCGGATGCAGAGCAGCAGCCAGAGCGCTCCAGTTGATTCCCAGTGGCAAACAATGCCCTCCGATTGTCTGCCTGCCCACAGTTCGCAGCTTTCCAAACATGCTGCATTCTACCTGTCTAAGCGACAGGTGATCCACACTCATAGTCTCACTTCCACTTCCTGCGCTGCCAAAAAACGTTTCCGCATGCCCGATTAGATATATGTCCGAAGCTCTGCTCATGTCGTCAACAACACAAATTCAATTGCGTTTACCAACTGCATCTTATCAGAAACATTAATTTTCGACACTCCACAATAATTCGACTACGACATTGTTGCCTAGAGATAAGGGGGGAGTGACGTCTAATCAGCTTTAATGATCAGGCGATTGCAACCAGATTGATTAAGTCTATTCATAGCATAGTCCAATTCATTGAAAAGGAAGTTCAACTACAAATGCACGCTTTGTCGGCATTTGTTAGTTACTGAAGTTACCTTTAGTCATGAAGACGGATTTGAGATAACAATATAAATTTCTTAGAATTGACCTCGCCAAGCTGTGTATTCCTCGCGCACTAGTAGTCCATAATTATCGATTATATAGATAATTATATCTGTGGCCACTTGTGTTAACTTGGCCAACCCAACGCCCCTTTCATTCACCAGTCGCCCCACGCCTTCCGCCATCCCCCTCGATGTCGGGCTTTGGCTCACGAAGCGCCAGCGTTGAGGTTTCAGGTTTTCTTACAATGCCGCACTTGTCACCAGCTCTGGGGCGAGGCGAGATCATTTTTTGTTTTGCTTTGTGTTTTTTCTTCTCTTTATTATTTCCCGCTTGCCTCCGCTTCTTTTATTGTTATGCGCGATGCGTAGAACAAGTGGAAGCTTTGTTTGACAACAACAACAACAGCGGCAGCAGCAGCAACAACGGCAACAAGAACAACAATTATAATAACAACAATAACAGCATTAGCAGCAACTGGTAAAAACGTTAAGTTTACACGACTTCCAACCGCCGACAGCTTCACCTGGCGACTTGGTCTCCTTCTTCTGCGTTGGGGGCTTGACATTTGACAATCAAGCAAATAATCATGGGAAAAAGCTGAGCTGTCAGCTCACTCTAAGCCACCTGTGTGTGTATGCGCGCGTGTTTGTGTGTGTGTAAGTCTGTCGATTTTCGTTTTCAACTGAAAACCAAATAATAAATCTCGATCAAAGCATTCTGCGTTAAGCCATCATGGCTCTAATGTAAGCTCTAATCTAATTACGAGTGATTAATTTGGCATACTCCATCTATATATCTACCTACATACAAAAGAAAGTAGTGTTGGATATGTAGATTATCACTCGAGAACTGCTGAATTAAAAGGTATTAAAATATTATGCTTGCTCATTTTTCCGCTGCTCAAAATCATAAATATAAATATACATAACTATTGCATGTACATATGTACATACATGTATGTATTTGAGAAGATAATCAAATCAATCGCAGTGATATTGCTTATCAGCGGTTCGGCACTATCTGATTTTCGATTTTCGGCCGAGCACAATAAATAGGTGCGGAATTTGCAATTCAATTTCACTAGACGGAGTAGAGCCATTGGTGTGTGATAAGTCCTGAAAGTGTTTCTCATAAGACGGACAACGTGTGTCCTGAAATTTTGCCCATTACATATTTTTGTACAACAAATTGTAAGTAAAGGTGAGGACTTATCAAATATTTTGAGTTATGAGCACTTTGATGAACTGCGGAGACCTATTAAATATAATTTAAGCTTTGCTGGCTGTGAAGTAAACGATAGCTAATCTCTGACTCTGAGTCTTATAATATCAATATAGCTGTCATATTAAATATAAATACAAATAATTAATAGAATTACAAATATTATACCGCTGAAATAATTAAATAACACAAGGAGTTACGTCCACGAAGCGCATTGCCAAGATCAGAATTGCCCTTTTCTTGATACGCAACTTCCCGCTCTTCAATTCAAATTGTTTAAATGCATTCGAACCTCTACGTGCACGACGAGCGCGCAACGTATGAGCATGCAACATCAAACCTAGCCATCGAACCGAACAACAGCCGGTGTTAACAGTCGTAACAGTGCCATTCAGAGCTTAACAGAGCCATTTTGAGTTCATGTTAGTTTTCATTCGAATTTCGCACTTATTTTGAATTATATTTCACACAATTTGCCATTTGAAAGGACAAAGCGTGCATCGATATAGCATAAGGATACTTCAAGAATAAATTCCAAAGCTAACAAGTAATGCAAACTGTCCGAATAAATAGCAACTGCTAACGATCATGTGTGTTCGTTCGGCTGGCTGGCTGGCTGGCTGATTACGATGCGTTGGCGGGTCGATTTGTGCAGCGCAACGTAAGCGTTTACGTGCCGAATACGTTTCGGTGTTAGTCCGCGGCAAACACTCAACGGCAACGGGTCAGATACGCGCGTGTCGGCGAACCGCAAACCGAGAATTGATAAAAAGAAATAAAAAATATAGAGTCGAGTCAAATGCAGACCGAGACACTGAGGCATCGTGTGCATGTGAATTTCAAATTGAATTTAATTTTATTTCATTTTCTGTGCGGTGCGTGAAACAGAAACAACAAAATAAATCAAAAATAAAAAAAAACCAAAGTTGAAAAAGAAACAACGAAATTTTTATTCACGAAAATAAGAAATACAAAAACAAAAAACAAAAATATTTAAATTAAAATAAAGCCGAACGACTTTATGAATAATAAAATTGTATTCGCAAGCTACGATCAATACCGATCGCCGAGTGCAGGTGAAAAGCTTCGAGGAATTTCATCAGATCGCGATTATCGCGAAAGGACTTTCGATTTCGAAATCGATTTCGAACTGACACCCACTGACTGATAAGCCAAGCGCACAATTTGTCGACTGACAAAACTAATAAAAACAAAGAAGCAAAATAAATGAAATAAACTTTGCAGAAATCACAACAACAACAACAGCAGCAGCAGCAGCAGCAACACAAGCGGCAGCAGCAGCAGCAGCAGCAACAACAACTGCAATTGCCACAGGCAACATCAACAGCTCCGTCCAGCAAACAACTGACATCGTCTGTCTACATCTGATACACAAATATATATACTTATAATTCACATATATGCATATGTGTCTATATAAAAAACGATCGGGATCGATTTAGTGTGTGCGTGTGCAATATACATACTTGCTGCGACGATCCTCCTATATAATCGGCAACACACACACACACACACAGCATATATAATACATATATATATATCTAGGCAGAGTAGAAGATATATGCGTATGAGCTGAACGCGGCGCACTCTGCTCTGCTTTTTTCTTTTATAATTACTTTTGTCTAAAATTAGAAAACGTGTGTGTTGTCTTCGTCGGGTGTGTTGTACGTGCGTGTGTGTCTGTTTGACTCTGTGTCTGTGTGTCTGCTATATCAACATCATCATCATCATCAGCGTCATCAGCGACAACGGAGACAGTGTGCGAGTGTATGTGTGTGTGTGTGTGCCAGAAAACACTCGACAGTGAATCAGGCAGCGACTACGACTACGGCAACGATTACCACGGCTACGGCTACGGCTACGTCTATATAGACAGATCGCGTATACGGCAAGACAAACATTAACATTATCGAACAAAAACAAAAAGTGTATCTCACAGATACGCGCGCAGCGAGGATTACAATTACAACAGCGGCGGCGGCCGCTGCGGCAGCAGCAGCAGCAGCAGCGCAAGCAGCAGCAGCAGCAACACGAACGAAGCGTCGCATTGCACGCACGAAGAGGTGAAGCTGCCAATCGGCAAAGAGCCGACGGCAGCCGAACAGCTTGACGAGTCGCGCACGAAACGCGCGCGCGTGAAAAACGTCGTGAAAAACGCGCAAAGCAACAACAAATAGTAAAACGAAACAGCAACAGCAAAAGCAACAAAATAGATCCACAGCATAAAAAGTTTAAATCAAACGCCACGCGACGACCTTAAGTCTACGTCTATTCAAGAGGTAGGGGGTGGGCGTGGCCATAGCTCAGTGCGTCGACTCCAAGGCGCTCAAGTGAAACGCGAACGCGAACGCGAACGAATAAAATAAAATCAAATAAAATTCTAAACAAAATAAATGCAACAACAGCAAACGAACGAACAAGCAAACCAGCAGCAGCAGCAGCAACAACAACAAAAACAACAACAACAACAACAACAACAACAACAATAACAAATACAAACAGCAATTTATTTATTTAAAGATATACATATACATTTTTTGCATTGCCAAAGCAGACGATCGGGCCAAAATGAGTCACCAGCAACAACAAGAGCAGCAGCAGCAACAGCAACAGCAACAGCAACAACAGCAGCAACAGCCAAAAAAGTTCTCAAAGTGCTCATAAATATTATGCTAGAAATTGTTAAACATTTACTGTCTCTACCCCACTCACTGAACGTGTCTCTCTCTCTCTCCGTCTCTCTCGCGTCGCGCCTCTCTGTTGCTGTCTCTCAAAATGCTACGAAATTATCGAAAGTATTTGCAGGATAAACGAAAATACGACAAGGCACAGCGACGACGCAGCGACGGCAACATTTGCCAGCAATAGACCAAGAAAACAGCAGAGACAGCAGCAACAGATCGCCAACAAACAGCAGCAACTAGCAACAGCAGCAGCAACTGCCACGATAAGCGACAGACAGCAATCGATAGTTGATTTGTAAATAAAGCTAGGGCAGCAGCAACGACAACTTTGGAGGACGCCATGTATGCGCAACATGTGCGCAAATGGAGTTTAAAAACGCAACCGCAACTAATGCGATTGATATCGCTAGCAATCTACAGCTACATGTTGCTATTGATCACATGTGCGCCGACGAGAACAGCGGCTGCAGCGGCAGCAGCAAGAGCAATCGCCAACCAACACCAGCAGCAAAGATCATGGGAATCAGAAGAAAGCAGCTACTACATTGCGCTGCCACAGCAGCAGCAGCAACAGCTGGCGGACAATGGCAGCGGGAGCAGCAGTGAAAGCGTCGGCAGCAACAGCAACAGCAACAACAATATCTTAAGTAGGCTGCTCAGCCGGCCCAGCAATAGTCTTAGTAGCACTAGCAACATTAAGTTAAGGCCAGCAACAGTATTCGACGCAGGCAGCGATAGCAATGCGGCTGTACAGCGGCAGCAACAACAGCAGCAACATTTTGCTGCGGTGACAACGCAGCAGCAGCAGCAGCAGCAGTCACAGCAACAAGTTCCAAATACGCTAATAAATAGTCAAAAATATAATTTATTAAACAATGGCGTGTCGCCGAGCAGTAAAACGCGGCGCCATGCACAACAGCAGCAACAGTTGGATCTGCAGCAGCAGGAGCAACAGTTGCAACTTAGCTATGCGCGGCAATTGCAGCTGCAGCAGCAAAATATTTCTGCCTTCGACTACAGCAGCAAAATAACAGCAGTAGCGCAGCGTTATCTCATCGAGTCCTATGAAGTGCCAGAGAGCAGTCAGGAGCAGACGGCGCGCAGTCGCCGTGACTTTGGCAGCGGCAGTGGCCAGCGCAAGTCTCGCGGCCACCGGCAGCAGCAGCAGGAGGCGAAGCGCGAGTATCGCCGCCAGCGGCAGCAGCAACGGCAGCAGCCGCAGCAACACCAGCAGCGACGAAAACATCAGCGAAAGCATCGGAATAAGCTGCGAGCGGGTCGCTACTGCTCCGCTCGGGATCCCGCCCAGCTGGCGTATGCGGCGCCCACGGTGATCATGGGCGTGTTCATCTCGAGGACGGCCAATCGGCCGGCCAATTTCTCGGCCACGATGAAGGTGCTGCACGTGTACAAGAAGCAGCGGGACCTGCAGCTGCCGCAGCTCGTGCGGTTTCAGTTCGCGCAGCGCAACGGCAGCGGCGAGTGCGACATCTACAGGGTGCGGCCGCAGGCGCGCGGCCTGGTCCACTTCAACCTGGAGCAGTCCTCCGACATACCCTACATGATGTTTGTGCAGCAAACGAATCCCGGCAACTTCTCCATCCTGGGTCAGCCCAAACGCGCGACGACCGCAGTGCGCGAGGCAGTCGAACAGGCTGTGAACGAAAATTATGGTGAGTCCACGAATACTATATATATATAGATATGACGATCATAGATCTAGTTAGATTTAGGCTGAGTCAGAGTTGAACTCCTGAGTTATCAATGCTTTCTATCTCGCTTCATTTTCCTGTTGCTGTTTAATGAAAATTTACCTTTTTTTATGCTGAATTTCTTATTTGCCAACTTCACGCTCTGCTAATATCCACCAGACCGAAATAATTTTATGCAACACACTCACACACACACACACACACATACTTAGTTGGAGTCGTCGCACATGCGCCGACGATTGCAATTTTCCAAGTCAGCTCTGCATCCAGGCAACAGTTGCTGCTGTTGCTGCTGCTTCCTCTACAATTTGGCGGCTGGGCAGCAACAAGCAAAGCTCAGCTCTAGAATTGATTGTTGCTGTTGCTGCTGTTGCTAGTTGCACATTTTAATTAAATTCGCATTAATTTTGTGCTGCTCCCCAAGTTGGAAAAACTTTGAAAACTCATTTCTTCTGGCCTTCGTCTCAGCGCTTGGCATCTGCAGTCGACCTTTGCGGCTGGCCGTACCCAGCCCTAAGTTCTTGTTGCTGTTGTTGTTGTTGTAATTATTGTTGCGTTGCGGTTCATGACGTCTGCGACTAAGTGCGCTCAACAAGGTACGACGACTGCCAGCCAGATGAGAGTAGATATACATATATACATATATATAGTGTATATGTGTCTGTCTCTCTGTGTCTACACCGCCCCCGCTCTTGCGTTTTTGTTTTTTATTGTCTTTTACTCGTCTTTGCTTTGTTTCAGCGCGGTCGCAATTAGATTTTTAATTCATTTTTTTGCTGCTGTTGCTGCTGCTGCTGCTGCTGCGTCTTCTTTGGCTTCCGTCATGCTTGTCGCACACAGCGAGCAGCGGCGCAGCGGCGCAGCGACGAGGGCGCGGCTGAGGCAGTGGCAGCCCTTCTCTGCCCTGCTCTGCTCTGCTCTTCTGCTTCTTCTCTCATTTTTGTTTGAAATCAGAATCGAAATCAGCTGCAATCAGCTGTTCTCGCTGCTGCCCCTCTCAGACTCAGACTCTCTCGCTCTCCATGCCCCTCTCTCTCTCTCCCTCTCTCTCTCTCTCTTCTCCAGTCTTAATTTGTGTTTATTTACTTTTAGCCGCTGCTCGGCCGCACGCTCGCCTCGCCAATTGTTCCTTTCAGCTTCATCAATGAATGGGGCACTCTCTGTCTCTCTCTGTCTCTCTCTCTCTCTTTCTCTATGTCTGTCTGTGTGTGAAGCGGCTGCTTGGCAGCGGGGGCGCACAGGATATTTACTTTTTCTCGTTTGAGATTGATTTATTTTGCTTTCGGCTTCGGCTTTTGTTGGGCTCTTTGTTTGCCAACGCAGCGAAAAATTTGCATCTGCTTTCGCAGTTCCCTCCATTTGTCAGCCTCGATTTGGCAAATGCTTTGAGCAGCTACTTCATGCACCAAATGCATACGTAATCCGCCGTGCTCCGCCCACGCCCCGTTCACTTATCATTTGCATATCAATGGACACAAATCAAAAACGGGCCATAAAACCCCGAAGCCAATCAATGTCAGCGCCAAACGCAGATCTAACACAATGAACAAATTAAGAAACCAAAGTCCAAAGACAGAAAACCATAAACCGTTTACAAGGAGCTGCCGCCGCGAACTGAACCGGTTCGGTTCACGCCCGTCATACGCACCGTGTGCCGGAACTGGGCTCCGCGCGCTGCTCTGCTCTGCTTGAAACTGATTAAAATGCAATCGAACTCGTCCGAATCGGTATTTTCATGAATTAACTGGTCGAGATATTACTGTCCAATTTGCACCCACGCAGCAGCTCCATTTCTCACCAGCTCCAGCCCAGAAGCTGCCTAAAACCTCCAACAACAAAAGGCCCATGTGAAAAATAAATAAAAAAAATATATACATATATATTTATAAATGTTTTATACTGTCGCTCGCTGTTGTTGTTGTTGTTGTTGTTGTTGTTGTTGTTGTTGTTGCTGTTGCCATTGTTTTTGGCATTGGGCTATTATAGTTGAAATTTTGGTTCTTTATCTTTATTTATGTGGCTACTGTGGTTGCTGTGGTTGTTGTTGTTGTTGCTGAGGTGTTAAGTAAATTAGCTGCTCATAAAACATCATTTGCCTTTGTGTGCTCGTCGTTACCACCAGCAGCAGCATCGATTGTTGTTGTTGTTGTTGCTGGTGCTGGTGCTTCTGGTTGTTTGTTTTGGTTAAAAGCGGAGACAAACTGGCAGTGCTCGAAATGCTGCCAAGCGTAGACCAGAAGCAATCGTAACAGCAGCAGCAGCAACAGCAACAACAACAGCAGCAACTGTGACGCCAGCAACACCTTCAATCAGTGCAGCCCGCAATGACACCGTCCTTTATCTGTTTACAATATATTATATAATACGAATGCAACATTGAAAATCAATTTGCGGTTTTAGGTTTTGTCACAGCGCCAACTTCAAGCAAGCATATACATTTCAGCCAGCTAGACTCGCTAGGTAGATATATTGTAGCTTTTGCTCGAACCTTGACTGTGAGTTTCCATTTACGTTTCCAAGTGGAAAACTCTGATAGCTACTCTGGCTGCACTTGTCGCCATAGAATGTTTAGCAAGCGATTGCACAAGCGGAAAACGATTTAACAGCAGCAACAGCAGCAACAGCAGCAACATCAGCAACATCAGCAGCAGCAGCAGCAGCAGCAGCAGCAGCAGCAACTATTTATTTAGGTCAACGCCTACGTTGCATAGAGGCAAACTTACTCAACGGCACCCACAATTCATCATAGCTGGTGTGTGTCTGGCTGGCTACCTGGTCAGAAGACTTAGCGTCACGCCAGAGAAGATCCAACAGAGCAGCAGCAGCAGCAACAAGAGCAACACCAACAGCAACAACGGACGACAACTGCGACGACTCTTCGACTTTTCGTTCTTGGTAATTAAGCATGAATGCCGGCGCTAGACGCAGCTAAAACCAAATGAACAACTAGCGAGGGCTGCTAAAAGGAGGGACGGAGCGAGTGGGATGTGAGATTTGCTGCGGGGGTACCAGCTAAGGGGGCCCCATTGGTAGCGGTACCTAGGGGCCGTTTGGCATGCGGGAAATAGAAAATTATAACGAAATGAAATGAAATTTTCAAATGGCATCGCATGCTGCTGCTGCTCGCCACTCGCCACTCGCCAACAGTCGCAGTCGCCAGCCGTTTATGAGTTTTACGCTATTTCTGGCCCCGCCGACAGCAGCAGCAGCAACAACAACAACAACAGTCGCTGCTGAAAAGCATTTCGAGTATAGGAAGATGTCGATGTCGGTGTCGTCGCCATCGTCATCAGCTGCCGCCGCCGCCGCCGCCGCCGCCTTGCCAAAAATATGATGCTTGTTAGAGGCAAACCACTTCTGCCCCTTCGGCCAGCGCAGCCTAACGAGCGTCTGTAATTCACATTTGGAAATCAGAGATGCTGCACTGAGAGATCGCACAACACCTAAGTTCCCCTCGAGTGGCGCTAATGGAGCCGCATTGCACTTGCTGGCAACATCAATGGCAGCCACTGTTCTCGGCTCTCAAGTGCTCAGCCCACTCGATCTTAATGGCCAGGCACTCGGCACTCAGCACAGTGAAGCATCCGTCTTAAGCAGGCCCAAGCGGATGTGACATAATCCCAGCCCAGCCCAGCCCAGTCCAGCTCAGTGCCGTCCAGTCAGCCATCCATGCCTAGCCATGCAAACCCAAATGCATATAACGCATGCCATTCATGAGATCTAGTCAACAGATTCAGATCTATGTCGGCGATATCAAAGCCCAACAAACGCCCCACAGGTGGCGCATCCAAACCGAAAGCTTTCTCAACTAGAACAACGCACTCCGAATGCCCTAAAAAACGCGTGCTTGGGCTGGGAGAAGAGCTATGATTATTATTTAAATATTATAGATTGGGAAAAGGCAAATATTTCATTTGATATAATTGAAATTGAATCTTTTCTTTGGATAGTTGTTGTCTTCAGCTAGGATATATAGCAGAGCTGTTGCTGTCTTAGATCTTTATCTCAATTAATATTTAACAAATTATATTAATTTTATTATTATTATTTTACAATGGAGCCTAAGTCCTCATTCTAAAGTTTATTTATAAATGAATATTCATACTTTAATACTGAAATTCTATATATTGAAAAGCCCATTTCCGCCCGACTGTGTCGCAAAGCCATTCAAGTGTGCAGCATGCCGCTCAGCTCCAGTTTGGCTTGAATGCTTAGTTTATGGCCAAAAGCCGCGCTCAATTAGCCAGTCAAAATTTTTGCGTTAATTTTCGCGGCACTTGCGGCACATTCCAAATAAATAGCCAGCGCAGCTAAGATAAATGATAAGATGCGTGTTGTTGCTGTTGTTGTTGTTGTAGATGTTGCTGTTGCTGTTGTTGTTGTTGTTGTTGTTGTTGTTGTTGTTGTTGCTGCCACTAATTGTTTTGCCTTGCTGTTAATTTGTGCCCGCATAAACGCATTGCCCCGGGCCAACTTCTGCTCCACTAAAGCAGCCCCCGCCTGCCCACCTCTCTCTCCCTCACCCTCTCTCTCTCTCTCTCTCTCTCTCTCTTAGTTAGTCTGTCTATCTCTATCGGCTGCCCATTAGGAATGGAAAAACGCTTCAACAGTTGCGCACGCGGCCAAGATTAATGAACCGCGCTCGACTTAGACAAAATTGATCGATATTTGAGCTGAGAGGTCTCTTTGGAGAGAGATTCATTATTAGTTTCCCATGATACTTGCCGCATTAATGATTCCATTTGCCTGTTCTTTTTGGCCAAGACTGCAATTTGCGTTGGCGGCATTTCAATTTCGGCTTTTGAACTATTTCTGTTTGCCGGAAATGGAAATGGAAATGGAACTTGGCTCAGCTGAGGCAACTGCAGCCAGTCAGTCGCCAGTCGCATGTTGCATGTTGCAAGTTGCAAATTGCAAGTTGTTGGCCATCTTAATTACGCATTAATTACATCAAACATTAATAATGCGACATGGCCATTGCCGTGGAGTCAGAGGCAGACCCAGAGCCAGAGCCAGAGTCAGAGTCAGAGTCAGAGTCAAGGCTGCTGGCTCATCTATCTACTTCAGTGGCAGCAACACCTTCTTGGCTATAGCTCGGTCTGCTGCAAATGCAACCTGCAACCTGCCACTGGCACAGCTTCAGCAATTTGCCTTTGATATTGCCATATTCAAGTTCTGGCCGCCTCTGCCCCTGCAGCATGCCACATGTGCCCCAGCAGCTGCTGCTACAGCTGCTGCTGCTGCTGCTGCTGCTTGTGGCAGGCAATATTTTCTTTTTAGCCGACGTCTTAGCCGATTTCACGATCATAATCGCATTGCCGCTGATGATGTTGTTGCCACTTAAATCGCTTAATCGCCGCGATTCAATTGAGTTCTTAACTTGTTAATGGAATTGATAGAAGCTCAGCTCAGCGTCTGCCAGGCCGTCGCAGCCAGTCAAGGGCGCCGCTACCTGCGTGGGAAAATATGCTGCGACAGAGAGACAGAGAGAGAGAGAGAGAGCGAGCGAGGCTAAGCTGCTGGGTGGGCACGACAGGTAAAAGGCAAGTGCCAATGCTGTATGCCACATGTTTGTGCGCCGGAAATTCCCCGTCCTGCCTTGCCTCGGCCTCTGCCTCTGGCCTGCCTTTTATGCTGAATTCTTGCTGTCACTTGGCGTGAGCATGGCGGGTTTTTCCGGCCACTGGCGGAAATTCCACTGGCCAATCGCCACAGGCAACACAGCAGCTACAGCACCGACTGCGAGTGCAGCCGAATCGCTTATAGAAATTATACAAAATATATATTATTAAGCTGGCCAAATTGCAGCCAATCATCATCTGCCGGCCGGCGAGCTGACCGTGTGCCCGAATAAAAAGCACTCAAAATTCGGCCCGAGGCCCACATTGCCACTGGGGCGAGCCAAGCGCGTGTTTGTCTTTTTCGGTTCCCAGGCTTTGTTTACACACACACACTCACACACACACACATACTCTCGCACACACAGTCAACAACTTGAAGTTGCATTTCGAGCAGCATTTTTTGCTCGCAGCTTCACCTTGTGCACCGAAAGCTATTTAAATGGTATTTAAATGTGTCTTAATGTAATTTTTGTGCTTTTAATTCGCATTTAACAACATTTATAAATGTGCAGAGAAATAGCAAACAAAACAAAACGAAACGAAAAGGCAACAAAATGCTAGATTCAAGGACGCAGCAACATGTTGCTGTTCGCTGGTTGCTTGAGTTGTTTTGTGTTGGGTTTTCGGCAACATGTTGCTGGCGAACTTGCCTCGCGCCCATTTCAAAATATTTTCACACACACAATTATTTCAACTTGCCACCAGCAGCAACTTGTTATTGCTGCATGCCACACACAGCAGCAGCAGCAGCAGCAGCAATTGCAAACAACAAACGGCAACTGTTTTTGCTGCTGCTGCTGCTGCTGCTGTTGCTGCCTCCTGCAACACAGATGAGGCACGCTAGCAAATAGCAATGCAACCAGTGTCCACATGCTTGACCAGCCAGCCCGGGCGAGCGCATAAAGCATAAGCATAAAAAGCGCAAGCCAACACAGTCCAAGTCGAAAAAGTCATTATATGCGACGTCGGCGTCGGCGTCGGCGTCGACGTCGTCTTTGGCTTTGGCTGCGACACATTTGCTTAAATAACAACAACAGCAACAACTGCTGCAGCAGCAGCAGCAGCAGCAACAGTTGCTGTCGTTTGTTGCTCGTTTGGCTGCTGCCGCCGCCGCCGCCGCAACAGTTTTTTATTGCCGCAGTTGGAAAATGCAAGCAGTCAGGCCAGAGCAGGTACATGCACCGGGGCGGGAGCAGGGGCTGCGAGAGCCGGCTGCTGCTGCTGTCGCTGCTACTGCTGCTGCTGCTGCTGCTGCAGAGGAGAAGAAAAAAATAAAGTCGCTGCGCGGTGTCTTGGGTGTCTTGGATTTCCAGTTTTCGGTTCCCACAATGCAAAATTAGGTACGAAGCGTCGTCCCCATGACGTAATTAGCATAGAGCAGTTCGCAGTCGTCGTTGTCGGGAGCCCATAAAGCGAATTTACCGCACAGCGCGCCAGACGCACAACGAGGGAGGGGCAGGGCGGGTGCTGATGGTAGTGGTGGTGCTGGTGCTGGTGCTGGTGCAGTCAGATGAGCCATTGCCAGTGCGCATGTGTGGCGTGCGAACGCGCAGCTGGACGAGGACGTCGTCATAACTCATGCGCCGGCCGTTGCAATTGTCCAAGTAGTCGCCAGCGTCGACAGAGCAATGTTGCTGCTGCAGCTGGCCGCGAAACATGCGTCGTCGTCGTCGTCATCGGTCTAAAATAAAAACATTTCGGTTAACGATCTTTATCGTTGCGATTATTGATTGTGTGCGGCGTCGTTGCTGGAGCGCAGTCAGGGCAACATGAGCTGCAGCAGCCACATGCCTTAGCAACATGTTGCGCGGTTTGATGCAGCTGGAACTAGTTCCAAATGTAAAGCTAGACAAGTGAGGGAGAGCAAGAGAGAGAGAGAGAGAGATAATAGAATAATAGTTTCAGTTTCGCTTTCTGAAAAGCAATTAAAGCTAACTGAGTTTTTGGCATAGATAAAGAGAAATCCCTTGTGATTTAATAAGGAACTAGTTGACTAAACTGGAACTGAAACTGGAACTGTTTATTAGTCACACGTGTCACAGCCGAAGACGAAGCGTGCAACAAGTTTGAGTTTGCCACAATGTTGCCCGCTGCTTGACTGACGACTGGGTCTGCGCTTCGGATTGGGCTGGCCCGTCTGGTCGTCTCACTGTCTGGTTGACTAACAGACTTTTCACTTCTTCTTTGGCCGCGCTTTCATATGAAATTCTTGGCATAGTTTGCCTGACAGGCCAAGCTGCTGACTGCCTGTTGGCTGTTGGCTGTTGCCTGGGCTCCTTGCTGCCTGCCTGCCTGGCTGCCAACCACTTATTACGTAATTATTTAGCCACGGCAGCATCGCCCTGGGCACGTGTTGCCAACTGACTGGCAACTGGCAACTGGCAACTCTTAACTGCCAACTGGCACTTGGGCACCTGCTGGTCTCCGGCTTTAGCTATTTATGCTATAATTTCAGGCATGCAGCTCAGCTGCAAGGCAAGGCAAGGGCAACGCCAGCAACAGCAGCAACATCAACAACCGCAACATCAATTCAATTTGCATTGCCTTGCCCTGCAGCTCAACTTGTTGTTGTCATTAAATTGCAACTTGTTGCTGCTGCTGCTGTTGATAATATTTCTGATAATGGATCATACTCGGCTCGGCTCTTTATTCTTTTGCTTTGTGAGCAGCCTAAGCACCTGGTTGCACTCCAGCGCCTGCACGTGCTGCCAGCATGAAAATAATAACAAGAAGAAGAAGAAGAAGCAGCAGCAGAAGAGGCCGAAATGGGAAATGTGTCTGGCAGTTGAGTTAACGGCGTTTTGGCAACTGTTTTACGGTTTCTGCCGCTTGCAATTAAGCCCAAAGCGTAGAAATTTGGTTCGTTTCATAGACCATAAAGCGCTCGCCACGCTCTCACTAGCCCACAAATGACGAGACAGTCAAAAAGCAAACGGTGCGTATGAGCAATGTCTTTGAATGAAGCAAACAAGCATATGTAGAGGGGGAAGGTATATATTTGGTTATAATTATAGCAGCGATTAAACAGTATACGCGTATAGCAAAGTCATGGCACTATAATATTTAGCTGATATCCCAATCATTCCGTCATAAACCTAATTTTGTTTCGCCCGAAAACATGAGCAGTTTCTGAGTACTCGCATAACTGAGTACGTTTGAGCTCTACCCCTAGGTTTTCTATCAATGAATGAGTCGAAAGCAATGCGATAATTTTACTATGCAACTCAATCTTATCTATGGCCACAGCCAAAGAACAGCACTTGGAAACAAGTGCTCGACGCACAGGAATGCCTCCACTCGCCACACAGTCTTCGTCATATTGTTTTTCTATATCTGCTGAAAAATTATGAGTAGTTGTCGCTAGTTTCGCTTAGTTTGTTTGCCAAAATGGCAGCTCGCGTATACAAAATAGATTTTCGCTTGGCATTTTGTCAACTGTCACTGGCCACAAATTGAAACTCATGGGCTCCACTTATCAATGTTTTCTATCTCGTGTTTTGCTGTTGCCGCTGCCGCTGCCGCTGCCTTTGCCTTTGCGACATTTATCGCCGCTTTTTTTGTGCTCTGCCGTTCGTCTTAGCAATTTTTAATTGTTTATTTATGCGTCGCGGCATCTTATAATTCCAACATTAGTTAATGCGTTTATAATGCGAAAAGTAGCAACAAAAACAACAACAACAACAGCAACAACAACAAGAGTAACAGCCATGAGCTGGGCCGAAGTCAGATATTTTGTGACTGTTGGCGCCTTTTAAACAATTGACGGCGCGATTCCCACGCTGCGTATGAAATAAATTTCAAAAAATTGTGCGCTCCTCTGTACATTTTAATGATGCCACCAAAGCCAAAGCGAAAACGAAAAACCAAAAGAAAGAAGAGGAAGAAATCCAAAAAATACCAAAAAAAGAAACAACTTTGAAGCCGCCGCACCGCCAGCCAAGCAATTTTCTTGCTGCTGCTGCTGCTGCTGCTGCTGCTGCTTTTGGTTTGTTAGGCGCCCCATTATAAATCTGCGCCAGTCTATGACAGTTTGTGGCCCAAAATGTGACGCCAAAGTTTGCGTTTGCGTTTGCGTTGCGTTGCCTTTGCTTAAATTTCTTGGGGGCCATTGCTCGGCGTCTGACGCCTGTCGCCTCTGACGTGACTGCAAATGAGCCACTGAGAAAGCAAGCGCTGGCGCCTCTTCTGTAGGGAGCCCACTGCGAAAGCAGTTCAATCTGGGTGCCCCCAAACGATCGTAATTGTGTGCCTGTGCGTGTGTGTGTGTTAACTTATCTATTGGCTAAGATAAGCTCGGTTACGCAGAATTCCGCTGGCCAAATGACGTATGCAAACGCCGGTCCCAGGTGGCGTATGCGTAACGTGCTTCCAGGGCCCACAATTAACATCACGTAGCCAGCCAGCAGCAGAATATTTATTGTGCCTTAATTATAATGGGTATTAAACTCAATTGAGCACTTATCGCTTATCGTTCGCGACACCTATCGATAACAATGCCTAACCTAACTCAATGACTAAATAGAGAATCTATTGTCGAAAAGTTAAGATTACTTTTCATGACAGCATAGACAAGAATGTGACGTTTTACATTTATAAATCGATTGACAATCAAATCGATAAGTGATAATTGAGTGATAATGAGTGTACTGCGCGAGTACACAGTACTTACTGCCGTGCTGGCAGGCATATCAGCCGAAAGTACAATAGAACTCACATATTATGTAGTTTATTGATAAATGATACGATTCTTAACCTAACTCAATAGGTAAATGTAGATAAGGACGATAAGTGTTATTTATAAAGCAATTCCTAA